>JAMPIV010018489.1:0-247282 GCA_024509875.1 Oreohelix idahoensis
AAATAATCCTGTGAGATCTGAAAGATGACCATAACGAATATAACATGTTGGTTGAAGATCTATAAATAATCCTGTGAGAACTAAAAGATGACCATAACGAATATAACATGTTGGTTTAAGATCTATAAATAATCCTGTGAGAGCTGAAAGATGACCATAACGAATATAACATGTTTGTTGAAGATCTATAAATAATCCTGTGAGAGCTGAAAGATGACCATAACGAATATAACATGTTGGTTGAAGATCTATAAATAATCCTGTGAGAGCTGAAAGATGACCAAAACGAACATAACATGTTTGTTGAAGATCTATAAATAATCCTGTGAGAGCTGAAAGATGACCATAACGAATATAACATGTTGGTTGAAGATCTATAAATAATCCTGTGAGAGCTGAAAGATGACCATAACGAACATAACATGTTGGTTGAAGATCTATAAATAATCCTGTGAGAGCTGAAAGATGACCATAACGAATATAACATGTTTGTTGAAGATCTATAAATAATCCTGTGAGAGCTGAAAGATGACCATAACGAATATAACATGTTGGTTGAAGATCTATAAATAATCCTGTGAGAGCTGAAAAATGACCATAACGAATATAACATGTTGGTTGAAGATCTATAAATAATCCTGTGAGAGCTGAAAGATGACCATAACGAATATAACATGTTTGTTGAAGATCTATAAATAATCCTGTGAGAGCTGAAAGATGACCATAACGAATATAACATGTTTTAACTTCCCTACTCGCTTTACAGCCCTGGTCTCTCGCGGCAAAGGTTCCAGATTCGAATCACGGTACCGACACGCTCCAGTCTACCCACCTGTAAAGGGTACTTGGCTCTGTGAGGGAAGGAAAAGGCATCGAGGAAGGAAACTGGTCACCCCCACCTTTCGATGCTGGACCTGCTATGGAACAACATTTACCTTTTACTCTTCTTACAAATGTTATCTGTTATTCCATGAGCTAAAAGTCAAACATTATTTCTCTTTATTCCAGACTCTGTTGACAGAACATTGCTGTACATTATTACTGCTGAAGGTTTTGTTATATGTATTCTACTTGCTGCCATGGTTCTATACAAGTGTTGCTGTAAGTATAACGATGATTATGATGACGTCTGAAGGTATGTTAATAACGACAACGAAATTTATTATGTATTACACGAGCAAGTGACACGTCAAAACATAAGCAGTAATAATTAAGTTGTTCTTTTTCTGTTGCGTGTCCTGATGTAGGCATTAAATCTACTGTCGTCATTTCATTCCTTTCAATTTCACCTTTATTGTGTCTTTGTGGTCACTGTTGTGTACGGCTTTTGCGCACAGGCGTATGTCAATCCTTTGATGAAATACAGCTGTCTGCATTAGCTATAAATATATAACGTGACGTATGTATCGTCTGCCCATGCGCAGCCGAGCGGTCAGTTTCCCGTGCGATTGATAAAAGGTAAACAGCCCTGACGGGACGTGCCATGGTTGTGTTCCCGTGGTGAATGTGTTATTCGATATATTTTCTCAGTGGCTTGTAATGAGATTTGGTCGCCACGATTGTATAAGATGTGTTTATGGGCCGTCAAGGGTTACAGCTTCCATGGGAAGCATTGTGACTGTATTTTGAGGTAAACATTTTCGATCGTCAGCATATATTTACATTTGCCGCCATACTTCGTTCACGGCTTGCTTTAACCGGAACGCTAGTCTCGTACGGCCAGAATTGAGATTTATGAATTGTATGCCTCTTACATTGTTTACCACGATGGACTGACACTGGACCTTAATGAATGCAATCTACTTAATGTTATTTATGCTGAATTATTGTTGGAGCTACTGTGAATAAATTTGGATGTGGACCAGTCTTCACCAACTCATTGATTAATCATTAACACTGTTGTACGAGCTAAGAACGATACTGTGTGGCTGTGTTCAGGTGAAAAGTATGATGCTAACCCTTCGTCTACTCAACCTAGCATTCGCGTAAACATCAGCAACGATTGAAGACATACTCACCAAGCCAGAACCTAACTGCCCCGCATATAACATTCCTTGCTAGCCATTACACAACAGTCACCTTTATCATGACTTATTGTCAATGGACTATGAACAAAATTGAAAGTTATTCGCAATTAATAATAATGGTGAAAACAGTAGACTTTGATAATAATAAAGCTAACAATGGTGGATTTTTATTAAAATAATGGTGACAAAGGTGGATTTTGTAATCAATAATTGCGACAACGGTGGACTTTGAAAATAATAATGGTGACAATACTGTTTTATGTTAATGGTAATAATGCCAACGGTGAATTATGTTATTGATAATAATTACAACGTCAGACTTTCATAATAATGATGGTGATAACGATAGATTATGTTAAGGATGATGATGATGTGAAACGGGATAATAACACGGACTTTGAATAATGAAATTAATAATGTGCATGATACAAGATTCTAATGGTGACAAAATTGTTGATAAATGATAATGATAATGAAAATGTTGCACGCTGTCAATGTTGTCACGGTGGTGTATGATGAAAAAAAATGATGATATTGGTTCATGATTATGCTGAAGATGGCGTGGCATAATGATGAATGGGATGATGATAATGGTAACAGTGTATTGATGATGTAACGGTGGTGATTATGATGTCAATTATTAAGATATTCATGTCACCTCTTTCAAATGAAATTCTGTCAACTCATGTTTTCTTCCACACTTTATTCTCCCCTGATCGTTAGGTTCAAGGTTACATTCTTGGACACTGAAGTCGTTGAAACCGGAAGCGGAAGACGTCGTCGACAGCTGTGCACTGGAACCGATTTATGCGGAACCGTGGGCTAACAGAAAAAAGTCAAGGACTCTGGCCACGCATGATAATACAGCTGATAATAAATTTAGCGATAGTTTTGACGTGAATAGTGATGGCTTTCGGGAACTTGAGGCTATGATTTCTATGGATAGTTCAGATTACTCTAAGGCAGAAAATATTCCCAAAAAATATACTTCCGATAAGTAATTTTATTGAGTTAGAAAGTATTGTATTCTATTTTAAAATACTTTTTATTAACATGGCATGCCCGTTGTTTGGATGTTTCATTTCTTCGACGCTCAAAATCACTAAGATCTACTCATCGTAAACTGCTGAAAGTTTGCGTGGAACTCTCTTTCTTGTTATATATTAAGTTTTCAAGCTTTGATTGCATGAGCCCAGCCGATTTTATGTAATACTGAAAACAGTGTAAAATACAGTGGAAATAACTCTACTAGAGCTAGAATTTTATGGTAATGAAATGTGAAAACAGATTGTATTTTGTGTGTTAAAGGAGCTAGCTTGAGATGGTAAATGGCGATGTGCTATTAAAGAAATGAATTTCTTTTAAACTACTAAATAGGTGAGTTTTCGCTTTAAATATAGTTTTAACAGGGACCAACTTTAATGTCAGTTTTACATTTTTCTTCAAATACCACGTCTAGTGGCGTAGGAGATCGTGTCTTGCACAACTTCCTGTCTCCAGTACAAGTTATCAATTCATCTCCTTCCATGCCATGATATCAAACTGTCCAGTATTTGCTCACTTTGTCCTTCCCGATCTCGCTTTCCTCCAATCTTACTTCACAAGCTTTATATTAGGTGTTACAATTATTTAAATATGTTTAGTGCATTAAACTATAATAATAAAAGTGGCTCCTAAAATGTTGGTTTTAGCATTTACTTGTTTAAAAGATATTACTGCCTGTGACGTCCAGATATATACATGTAGTATTAACACATTGCCTGACAAGACTGGCTTAATATAATTGTGTTATTGCTTTGTAAGGTCATTGTATTTTATAACGCGGTCAACAGCATTCTTCTGCCGGCCCCGTTCGTCTTTATGTCTGCCATTTAATTTGTTGTTTCGTTTCATAAGCCAGTGCTCTTTTTACATTTGTTTTTGTCATTGTAACAAACGAAAGGGAGACCACAGAACACATAGAGAAGAGAACTTGCGACAGACATGAATGAGATGAAGAAATCATAGACAGACATGAATGAGATGAAGAAATCATAGACAGACATGAATGAGATGAAGAAATCATAGACAGACATTGAGCTGATGGCACGGGTCAGGAAAGTTTGACATAAGTTTGACATAAGTTTGACATAAGTTTGACATGTGTTTGACATAAGTTTGACATAAGTGTGACATATGCTTTTCAGGGATGGTGAATAAAGCAAAGTCGAGGAAGTTGAGGGGAACTGCTGTAAGACGTGGAGTACAATGGATGGTGTGAAAAAAAATCGAAAAAAGGTGATTCGTCTTACGAGGAAAAAGACAAAGAAAAGAGCCATCGTTACGGCCACAAGGCCTTCGTCAGGGAAAGGAAAGAAAGTGAAGGCTAGATAGGACACATAAGAACCTAAATAAATATAAAAATGAAACCTAGGTACTTCCCTGAAGGAATCGAGGTCCTACCACATTTGCTTCCCGCGAACGGACTGGCGTGCCCGGAAAAGGAAGTGACTGTCAACACCGGATGTACACAATACATACTAAGAAACTAAAAAACGAAACTGAATAATAAACTACCCAAACGTGATATTAGTGGGGACTGGAAATAGAAGAGGACAGAATAAGTTGGAGATAAATAAATATGAAATAAAAAATTCAAGACATATTAAAAACAGTGTATTATATGTTCATACATATTATTGGAAGGCGGCAGGAAAATAAGATAAGAGTGGAAAGAGTCAAAATGGAACAAGAGAGGAAAGAGGAGGGGGAGGGTGACCTAAGATTAAGGTGTGCAGAGTGTTAAGACCAGCTGGTTTTTGACACCCCATGCGGTGGATAAGACGGTTCTCAAGCTGTTCTCGGCTAACATTGTCAGAGGAGCAGAATCTGATCGCGGTGACCTGGATGTCGATGGGACCATGGTGGTCAGGACCATTAAAGTGTATGGCAACTGGTGTGGATTTTTGTTGAGAGATGTCATTCAAGTGCTGGCTGAATCTGTCCCGAAGTCGTTTGCCTGTTTGGCCAATATAGGTTATGCAGCAACGTTTACATATGATCGTATAAATGACATTGGGAGACTCACACGTGAAGCTACTGGTGATGGTGTATGTAGCCTCGGGAAAAGACACTTTGTGGATTGAGATGACATACTTACACGTGTTGCATCGTGTCCGACCACAGGGTAGTGTGCCAAAGTGAGTGGCATTCTCCTTTGGAAGATGGCTGCGAACAAGAAGATCCTTCACATTCTTGTCGCGCCTATATGCCACTAAAGGTGCTTCACCGAAAACGTCTTCGGTCACAGACTCTGCTTATTCCATTTTGACTCTTTCCACTCTTATCTTATTTTTCTATTTTTCTGCCGCCTTCTAATAATTTGTATGAATATATAATACACTGTTTTTAATATGTCTTGATTTTTTATTTCATATTTATTTATCTCCAATTCATTCTGTCCTCTTCTATTTCCAGTCTCCACTAATATTACGTTTGGGTAGTTTATTATTCAGTTTTGTTTTTTAGTTTCTTAGTATATATTGGATACATCCGGTGTTGACAGTCACTTCCTTTTCCGGGCACGCCAGTCCGTTCGCAGGAAGCAAAAGTGGTAGGACACCAATTCCTTCAGGGAAGTACCTAGGTTTAATTTTTATATTTATTTGCGTTTTTATGTGTCCTATCTAGACTTCACTTTATTTCCTTTCCCTGACGAAAGCCTTGTGGCCGTAACGTTGGCTATTTTCTTTGTCTGTTGTCCTTGTAAGACGAATCACCTTTTTTCGATTTTTTTTCACCCATCCATTGAATAAAGCAAAATGGGACGAGTAAGAGCTGATTAAGTATTTCTTTCACCCAAGAATTTCCAGACATGGTATTTGAAAATATGAGGACCCTCTACAACCACGGGAACGACGACAGAGATGGCTACGACAAGTACTGGGAAATTAAACCATGAGATTGCTTTGTTTACATTTTTTATAATACTGAAGAATGAATGAAATCACAGACATTCACTATGTGTCTTCTTGTGTCCTTGACCGTTGACTGACAAAGCAATCAGTGGTCAACGCTCCTGGTGGCGTCTTGTAGGGCAGCAACGAAGTGTCTCACCTTTCTCGGTCGACAGCCATCCTTCGTGTGGGGCCCCAACTCTGGTTTATGCTAAGCTAGTATCTCTGTCTCCACAGTTCTCCGCCAGGTGTCTTTTATCCGTCCTTGCTTTCGTTTTCCTTCTGGAGTCCATAGCATGGCAGTTCTGGTGATAGTGTCAGGGTCCCTTCTGAGGGTGTGGCCAACCAAATGTCTGCGTCTACCCGCAATGATAGTGCGCATGTCTTTATGGTGGCTTAGAGTTAGCAGTTCTTGGTTGGTGACGGTGTTCGGTCAGACAACTCAAAGAATTTTGCCTAGGCACATTGTGTGTAAAGAGTACAATTTGAGCATTTCCTTTCCTGTCACATATTTTAAATTTACTGTTTGTACTATACTGTGAGTATTTCAAGATGTTGTTCAGGTTGGTGAAGGCTATTCTGGCTTTGTTCCTTCTTCTACTGATGTCATTGCTTGTTCCCCTATCTGGTGGAAGCCACAGACATGAAAACGAATATCGTGACCGCCAAACTCGAAATTACAATTGGATTTTGGAATATAAGAACAATGAACGAGACATGGATACTGAAACAGATTATAGTGGAAAAGAAAAAACTACATACTTCAATATGTGTGAATGTTTCCTTATCGTTTCTTACGGGCCTTGAGGTCACCACTGCAGGTGTAATAAACACGTTTCTTTATTTTAAATAATTCTACTTTGTTGTGGATAACTACTTTACTGAGATAAACACGAACGATTACCAAGAAGTTACAGACTGCATTAATGGGTTTTAGGGCAGAATAGTTAGATTGAAAGGTGATTTTAATGTGATATAGACATTCATCAATGAGTGCTTTAGTAAGAGATATAGAGGATACAGAAAGTCACATCGAGAAGAAATTTTGAGACAGATATGAAAAGGATACAGAAGCTAAGGAAAGACCTGTAACGAATGGCAGAAGTCAGGATGGTTTAGCCTGAAGATTTTGAAGGCTTGTGCTCCTCGGGAAGCTATAGAGCAACGATGATGACTACCGTCATTATTGTTTGTATTATTGCAGCTATCATCTACATCATCATCTTTGTTTCCGCTTCTTATGGAGCATGAAGACACTAGTGCAGACAGTCAAGCTCCCTGTAGCGAGATTTGGTTCCACTTGCTTTGTGTGTGAAAAAAAATGTGTAGTGCGACACACATACACACACCCAGCGCAGTAATAACACTCGGCGGATCTTGCTTTGAAGTTTGAAGACTGCGGAAATGTGAATTACGGTTAAGCCAGACGGTATTGCTGAAAGTAGGAAATAGCGAATATAGGAATGAATGGCCGACTTTAAAAGTTTGCATTTACTGGACATTAAATTTAAAACTACAAGAGAACGCCTGGTTGGAATACAATTAAATAAAAATAATTCACTAAAGGAGATAGACTATGAATTATACCCAAAAGGATATTATTCAAATATAAATGGTTTTAAAAATAATTAATATTTTTCACCTTCATCACATCTGCTAAAAGTTAGCTAATAATCTTTAAAAATTTATTATGCATACATGCCTAAACGGATGGCAATAAAACTAGGATAGAATGAAAGCCTCATATGGGGAAAATGAAAAGATACCTAGCAAGGAAGGAAGGATATAAGTGTGTAGTGAACAGAAGAGAAAACAAGTACAGGAAAAGCACAGATTGCCTCAAATCGCCTCAAACCGAGAGATTAAACGAAAATCTTTTGGGACTTTAGGAGGTGCTTTCTCGGACGGGCGAGAGACCCAAATATAAGGACAGAGGGGCGCGTTGAAAATCACACACACCAAATCCAGAAGCCAGAGTGAGAAACTTGAAGACAGTATCTGCAAGAAAAGTTATTTTTTTCACGCTGCATGCAGGGCAGATTAAATTCAGCCAATACAGGCTCACCGTGAGCTTATTAATCCTGAGGGTATGTAAGTTTATGAAAGAGATAGGTATGACTAATATCATTTTATTTCAGATTTTATTTACGATTTTATTGTATCAGATATAAGAAAAAGGGAATGACGCTAACCAGAGATAACCTCTACCGGCATTGTCAGGAAGCATAACCATTAATTGGTTAGCCAAATATATCATGGCTAGTTCTTGCCTGGAAGCTTTCGACATACCAGCAAGTACATATGTGACTTGGCATCCATAAGTGGAAGGCAAAGGTTATATCGTACCCATGTATCATAACATGTGATTTATTCATGTATTTTGTTAATTCTGCACAGTAGACATTATCTTATCATGCTATCTCTGTAACATACTACCATGATTCATTCATTTATATACAAACACTGAAGACATGGTTGTCATGTAGACAGATAATTTATTTTACCATCTTGTCCATAATTTGATTACTCTTTTAATGCCATGGTTTCCTTGACATTTTGTATTTCTTTTCTACTTTCGTGGCCCAATTTTTTCACCTTCTCAAACCCCACCCGACGGTTTTTTTACGTTCTAGCTTTCAGTAGAAATTCCCACTGGACCAGCAGACGGTCATATAACGTAATGTTATCTAAACTGCACCTGGCGTTTGCCTGATCAGAAGAACGTGTGTTACGCTTAAAGTGTTTGAACGAGCGAAAGACGGTTTCTGTGAAAACACGGCTTGTTAGCAGGGACCAATCTTCTGCGGTCGGTAAACATGTTCTGATCTTCGATTCAGGGGAGATAACGACCCGCTGCGGTCTGTGTGGTTTTGCCCTTAAATGAGTCAGAAACCATAATATTATATCTATCGGGGAAATTTTCTCAAAGTTGTTGCTTCTGAAACCTTTTGTCTTACTCTCGATTACGTCTTCCGCCGAACATCTGTAGAAATATGCAGGCCAGGGGTCCGGGGGGAGCGTCCTTTGTAATCTATAAGAGTAGATGGGTTTAATCAGGTAAACACACTCGTGAAGATATTCCTGGCCCGAGATGGACCATCATGAGATAAGGCAGACTTTAACACAGAAATGTTAAGGCCTATCTCTAGTCATTTTTCGGGTTTCAGGGATACCGAATCGCTAGAGCAGACTCCAGTCAGGCGAAGAACGACATGTTCTCTTCGATCTAGAGGGTTTCTGAATACCGCTAGCGTCACGAGTCGTCAACCCCGTTCCTGAATCAAAACCCCTTTTGTCAACGCCAAGTTAAGCTCACGCAGTGCAACGAGCCAACGCTAAATCTGAAATCATCTAATGCAGTAGTAGTTCCCTACTCGCCTATTGGATTACCAGTCAGAGCATTGCGGCTTCCAGAATATCAAAACCGCCCAGCATGTCTATAGCAGAATCTGATATCACCCGACTTTGTGTGCCTAAACGGGGCACTCAGCCAAACCACAGCCAAACCAGTTTAAACAGGATTTACAGCCAAGCAAGCAATAGCGCCGGATAAGAGCGCCTGGGACTCCTTGTCCTCAAGTAACTTCGTCTGGTGTATTTCTGGGTTTATGTAGAACTTCGCACTTAGGAGCGGTCAACCAAAGATAGACCGAGTTCCAGCCTAACTCGCGCAATTAGAGGTAACCAAAGTCAGCACCAACAAGGACGTTTTTTACAGGTCAATTCCATCACCCATGGAGTATATTTTTAAGTAAAAAGGACACTTCTTGAGCTAGCACCTTTGGTCCCACGAAAGCGGACAGGCTGTCGCTCAGTTCGTTTATTTGGTCAGCAGGAGATAGACAGTCTTCCAGTCCCCATCGCGAAATCAGGGGTGCCACCAACAATAGCGACTACAGTGGATTTATACAGGTCAAGTCCATCACCCATGGAGTATGTTTTTACGTAAAAGACACCTTCGGAAGCATTGTACTTGGTCCCACGAAAACGGACAGACTGTCAGACAGTTTATTTCATTTCTCTGTGTCCTACAGGTTTATGAGTGTTGGTGGTGTGTGTGTTTGTGGGTGTATATTTGCATTATTGTGGTTATTGGTGGTTACTGATGACTATTGATGATTATTGATGTAATTTATGCTGTGTATTATGAGATGCATTAATTTCATGCTTTTCTTCTTTAATAAAGTTTACACATTGTATTAATGCGCTGTTCCCGACCCTTTCATCCATAATTAACTTGTTTTCGCTCTTTACTATAATCTCTATGTTTGATAAGAGAAAAGAGTGAGAGCAGGAGGTGCTTAGACAGTAAAAGTGAGTTGAGGCTTGGAGAGAGAGAGATCATTTTGATAAATCTTCTTCCAGGTTGTCGCAAGTCCATCTCCTATTTACACCTTTCTGTGTGTGTAATCTATAACTCTGTCAGTCCACTATCCCTTGTCGATTTCACTACTATTGTCCAACTCGACAAACACTCTACACTTTACTCAACCACGACATATAATGGCAGGCTCGTCGGGATATTTTTTGAGCTACATTTGATGCACACATTAATGTGGGCCGGTCCTGGATTCTTGAACCCATTTAGTACGACATTTAATATGTGCTCGTTCCGAGGATGAATCTCTCACAAGATTCTATCTTGATTCTTAGAGTTTAGTGTTCTGCAGATTATAGGAATTGCTATCCCTAGACATATCGAACTATTTCTTTTGGTGGAAGTCGGAACAGTGTTTTTTTCTCCACAGCAATCATAAATATTTAGTTACATTTATTGTTAATGCTACACATGAGACAGCTGGTAAAGGTTGCTGGTAGCGCTGCTGAGAGTTTGGTTTGACAATCTGACGACTATTGTTGAAAAAGTCAGAAACATTTTTTTAAGGGTTAATTTTTTCAGGAGTAGCTCTTTAATCTGAGATAAGAAGCTACAGATAGTCAGTTACTAGCTTGCATTTGCACCAAGGGAGGGTGTTCATTCGGATGATAGTAACCAATCCTCTCAATAGCTAAGTACTGACAGAAGTTGGATACGATTTTGGTTATGATTATAGGATGTTCTAAGGACATGTAATGAACGTCTATGGAAAAGATAAATTACTGTCATTCAGTCCGTGTTCCACGAACTTTAAAAAGGGGGGCTATCATGTCACGTAGACAGCTAATTTATTTTACCATCTTGTCCATAATTTGATTACTCTTTTAATGCCATGGTTTCCTTGACATTTTGTATTTCTTTTCTACTTTCGTGGCCCAATTTTTTTCACCTTCTCAAACCCCACCCGACGGTTTTTTACGTTCTGGCTTTCAGTAGAAATTCCCACTGGACCAGCAGACGGTCATATAACGTAATGTTATCTAAACTGCACCTGGCGTTTGCCTGATCAGAAGAACGTGTGTTACGCTTAAAGTGTTTGAACGAGCGAAAGACGGTTTCTGTAAAGACACGGCTTGTTAGCAGGGACCAATCTTCTGCGGTCGGTAAACATGTTCTGATCTTCGATTCAGGGGAGATAACGACCCGCTGCGGTCTGTGTGGTTTTGCCCTTAAACGAGTCAGAAACCATAATATTATGTCTATCGGGGAAATTTTCTCAAAGTTGTTGCTTCTGAAACCTTTTGTCTTACTCTCGATTACGTCTTTCGCCGAACATCTGTAGAAATATGCAGGCCAGGGGTCCAGGGGAAGCGTCCTTTGTAATCTATAAGAGTAGATGGGTTTAATCAGGTAAACACACTCGTGAAGATATTCCTGGCCCGAGATGGACCATCATGAGATAAGGCAGACTTTAACACAGAAATGTTAAGGCCTATCTCTAGTCATTTTTCGGGTTTCAGGGATACCGAATCGCTAGAGCAGACTCCAGTCAGGCGAAGAACGACATGTTCTCTTCGATCTAGAGGGTTTCTGAATACCGCTAGCGTCACGAGTCGTCAACCCCGTTCCTGAATCAAAACCCCTTTTGTCAACGCCAAGTTAAGCTCACGCAGTGCAACGAGCCAACGCTAAATCTGAAATCATCTAATGCAGTAGTAGTTCCCTACTCGCCTATTGGATTACCAGTCAGAGCATTGCGGCTTCCAGAATATCAAAACCGCCCAGCATGTCTATAGCAGAATCTGATATCACATCGACTTTGTGTGCCTAAACGGGGCACTCAGCCAAACCACAGCCAAACCAGTTTAAACAGGATTTACAGCCAAGCAAGCAATAGCGCCGGATAAGAGCGCCTGGGACTCCTTGTCCTCAAGTAACTTCGTCTGGTGTATTTCTGGGTTTATGTAGAACTTCGCACTTAGGAGCGGTCAACCAAAGATAGACCGAGTTCCAGCCTAACTCGCGCAATTAGAGGTAACCAAAGTCAGCACCAACAAGGACGTTTTTTACAGGTCAATTCCATCACCCATGGAGTATATTTTTACGTAAAAAGGACACTTCTGGAGCTAGCACCTTTGGTCCCACGAAAGCGGACAGGCTGTCGCTCAGTTCGTTTATTTGGTCAGCAGGAAAGATAGACAGAGCTCCAGCCCCACTCGCGCCATTAGAGGTCACCAATGATAGCACCTAAGAGGGAAAGTTATGCAGTCTATTCCAATCATCTTGAAGGATATATGCACGTAAGACACTTTCTGGAGCTAGCACATTTGGTCCCACGAAAGCGGACAGGCTGTCGCTCAGTTCGTTTATTTGGTCAGCAGGAGATAGACAGTCTTCCAGTCCCCATCGCGAAATCAGGGGTGTTATTGGTGGTTACTGATGACTATTGATGATTATTGATGTAATGTATGCTGTGTATGATGATATGCATTAATTTCATGCTTTTCTTCTTTAATAAAGTTTTCACATTTTATTAATGCGCTGTTCCCGACCCTTTTGTCCATAATTAACTTGTTTTAGCTCTTTACTATAATCTCTATGTTTGATAAGAGAAAAGAGTGAGAGCAGGAGGTGCTTAGACAGTAAAAGTGAGTTGAGGCTTGGAGAGAGAGATCATTTTGATAAATCTTCTTCCAGGTTGTCTCAAGTTCATCTCCTATTTACACCTTTCTGTGTGTGTAATCTATAACTCTGTCAGTCCACTATCCCTTGTCGATTTCACTACTATTGTCCAACTCGACAAACACTCTACACTTTACTCAACCACGACATATAATGGCAGGCTAAACGGGATATTTTTTGAGCTACATTTGATGCACACATTAATGTGGGCCGGTCCTGGATTCTTGAACCCATCTAGTACGACATTTAATATGTGCTCGTTCCGAGGATGAATCTCTCACAAGATTCTATCTTGATTCTTAGAGTTTAGTGTTCTGCAGATTATAGGAATTGCTATCCCTAGACATATCGAACTATTTCTTTTGGTGGAAGTCGGAACAGCGTTTTTTTATCCACAGCAATCATAAATATTTAGTTACATTTATTGTTCATGCTACACATGAGACAGCTGGTAAAGGTTGCTGGTAGCGCTGCTGAGAGTTTGGTTTGACAATCTGACGACTATTGTTGAAAAAGTCAGAAACAATTTTTTTAAGGGTTAATTTTTTTCAGGAGTAGCTCTTTAATCTGAGATAAGAAGCTACAGATAGTCAGTTACTAGCTTGCATTTGCACCAAGGGAGGGTGTTCATTCGGATGATAGTAACAAATCCTCTCAATAGCTAAGTACTGACAGAAGTTGGATACGATTTTGGTTATGATTATAGGATGTTCTAAGGACATGTAATGAACGTCTATGGAAAAGATAAATTACTGTCATTCAGTCCGTGTTCCACGAACTTTAAAAAGGGGGGCTATCTTGTTACGTAGACAGCTAATTTATTTTACCATCTTGTCCATAATTTGATTACTCTTTTAATGCCATGGTTTCCTTGACATTTTGTATTTCTTTTCTACTTTCGTGGCCCAATTTTTTCACCTTCTCAAACCCCACCCGACGGTTTTTTACTTTCTAGCTTTCAGTAGAAATTCCCACTGGACCAGCAGACGGTCATATAACGTAATGTTATCTAAACTGCACCTGGCGTTTGCCTGATCAGAAGAACGTGTGTTACGCTTAAAGTGTTTGAACGAGCGAAAGACGGTTTCTGTAAAGACACGGCTTGTTAGCAGGGACCAATCTTCTGCGGTCGGTAGACATGTTCTGATCTTCGATTCAGGGGAGATAACGACCCGCTGCGGTCTGTGTGGTTTTGCCCTTAAACGAGTCAGAAACCATAATATTATGTCTATCGGGGAAATTTTCTCAAAGTTGTTGCTTCTGAAACCTTTTGTCTTACTCTCGATTACGTCTTTCGCCGAACATCTGTAGAAATATGCAGGCCAGGGGTCCAGGGGAAGCGTCCTTTGTAATCTATAAGAGTAGATGGGTTTAATCAGGTAAACACACTCGTGAAGATATTCCTGGCCCGAGATGGACCATCATGAGATAAGGCAGACTTTAACACAGAAATGTTAAGGCCTATCTCTAGTCATTTTTCGGGTTTCAGGGATACCGAATCGCTAGAGCAGACTCCAGTCAGGCGAAGAACGACATGTTCTCTTCGATCTAGAGGTTTTCTGAATACCGCTAGCGTCACGAGTCGTCAACCCCGTTCCTGAATCAAAACCCCTTTTGTCAACGCCAAGTTAAGCTCACGCAGTGCAACGAGCCAACGCTAAATCTGAAATCATCTAATGCAGTAGTAGTTCCCTACTCGCCTATTGGATTACCAGTCAGAGCATTGCGGCTTCCAGAATATCAAAACCGCTCAGCATGTCTATAGCAGAATCTGATATCACCCGACTTTATGTGCCTAAACGGGGCACTCAGCCAAACCAGTTTAAACAGGATTTACAGCCAAGCAAGCAATAGCGCCGGATAAGAGCGCCTGGGACTCCTTGTCCTCAAGTAACTTCGTCTGGTGTATTTCTGGGTTTATGTAGAACTTCGCACTTAGGAGCTGTCAACCAAAGATAGACCGAGTTCCAGCCTAACTCGCGCAATTAGAGGTAACCAAAGTCAGCACCAACAAGGAAGTTTTTTACAGGTCAATTCCATCACTCATGGAGTATATTTTTACGTAAAAAGGACACTTCTAGAGCTATCACCTTTGGTCCCACGAAAGCGGACAGGCTGTCGCTCAGTTCGTTTATTTGGTTAGCAGGAAAGATAGACGGAGCTCCAGCCCCAGTCGCTCCATTAGAGGTCACCAATGATAGCACCTAAGAGGGAAAGTTATGCAGTGTATTCCAATCATCTTGAAGGATATATGCACGTAAGACACTTTCTGGAGCTAGCACATTTGGTCCCACGAAAGCGGACAGGCTGTCGCTCAGTTCGTTTATTTGGTCAGCAGGAGATAGACAGTCTTCCAGTTCCCATCACGAAATCGTGAGAGCAGGAGGTGCTTAGACAGTAAAAGTGAGTTGAGGCTTGGAGAGAGAGATCATTTTGATAAATCTTCTTCCAGGTTGTCTCAAGTTCATCTCCTATTTACACCTTTCTGTGTGTGTAATCTATAACTCTGTCAGTCCACTATCCCTTGTCGATTTCACTACTATTGTCCAACTCGACAAACACTCTACACTTTACTCAACCACGACATATAATGGCAGGCTAAACGGGATATTTTTTGAGCTACATTTGATGCACACATTAATGTGGGCCGGTCCTGGATTCTTGAACCCATCTAGTACGACATTTAATATGTGCTCGTTCCGAGGATGAATCTCTCACAAGATTCTATCTTGATTCTTAGAGTTTAGTGTTCTGCAGATTATAGGAATTGCTATCCCTAGACATATCGAACTATTTCTTTTGGTGGAAGTCGGAACAGCGTTTTTTTATCCACAGCAATCATAAATATTTAGTTACATTTATTGTTCATGCTACACATGAGACAGCTGGTAAAGGTTGCTGGTAGCGCTGCTGAGAGTTTGGTTTGACAATCTGACGACTATTGTTGAAAAAGTCAGAAACAATTTTTTTAAGGGTTAATTTTTTTCAGGAGTAGCTCTTTAATCTGAGATAAGAAGCTACAGATAGTCAGTTACTAGCTTGCATTTGCACCAAGGGAGGGTGTTCATTCGGAAGATAGTAACCAATCCTCTCAATAGCTAAGTACTGACAGAAGTTGGATACGATTTTGGTTATGATTATAGGATGTTCTAAGGACATGTAATGAACGTCTATGGAAAAGATAAATTACTGTCATTCAGTCCGTGTTCCACGAACTTTAAAAAGGGGGGCTATCTTGTTACGTAGACAGATAATTTATTTTACCATCTTGTCCATAATTTGATTACTCTTTTAATGCCATGGTTTCCTTGACATTTTGTATTTCTTTTCTACTTTCGTGGCCCAATTTTTTCACCTTCTCAAACCCCACCCGACGGTTTTTTACGTTCTGGCTTTCAGTAGAAATTCCCACTGGACCAGCAGACGGTCATATAACGTAATGTTATCTAAACTGTACCTGGCGTTTGCCTGATCAGAAGAACGTGTGTTACGCTTAAAGTGTTTGAACGAGCGAAAGACGGTTTCTGTGAAGACACGGCTTGTTAGCAGGGACCAATCTTCTGCGGTCGGTAAACATGTTCTGATTTTCGATTCAGGGGAGATAACGACCCGCTGCGGTCTGTGTGGTTTTGCCCTTAAACGAGTCAGAAACCATAATATTATGTCTATCGGGGAAATTTTCTCAAAGTTGTTGCTTCTGAAACCTTTTGTCTTACTCTCGATTACGTCTTTCGCCGAACATCTGTAGAAATATGCAGGCCAGGGGTCCGGGGGGAGCGTCCTTTGTAATCTATAAGAGTAGATGGGTTTAATCAGGTAAACACACTCGTGAAGATATTCCTGGCCCGAGATGGACCATCATGAGATAAGGCAGACTTTAACACAGAAATGTTAAGGCCTATCTCTAGTCATTTTTCGGGTTTCAGGGATACCGAATCGCTAGAGCAGACTCCAGTCAGGCGAAGAACGACATGTTCTCTTCGATCTAGAGGTTTTCTGAATACCGCTAGCGTCACGAGTCGTCAACCCCGTTCCTGAATCAAAACCCCTTTTGTCAACGCCAAGTTAAGCTCACGCAGTGCAACGAGCCAACGCTAAATCTGAAATCATCTAATGCAGTAGTAGTTCCCTACTCGCCTATTGGATTACCAGTCAGAGCATTGCGGCTTCCAGAATATCAAAACCGCTCAGCATGTCTATAGCAGAATCTGATATCACCCGACTTTATGTGCCTAAACGGGGCACTCAGCCAAACCAGTTTAAACAGGATTTACAGCCAAGCAAGCAATAGCGCCGGATAAGAGCGCCTGGGACTCCTTGTCCTCAAGTAACTTCGTCTGGTGTATTTCTGGGTTTATGTAGAACTTCGCACTTAGGAGCTGTCAACCAAAGATAGACCGAGTTCCAGCCTAACTCGCGCAATTAGAGGTAACCAAAGTCAGCACCAACAAGGAAGTTTTTTACAGGTCAATTCCATCACTCATGGAGTATATTTTTACGTAAAAAGGACACTTCTAGAGCTATCACCTTTGGTCCCATGAAAGCGGACAGGCTGTCGCTCAGTTCGTTTATTTGGTTAGCAGGAAAGATAGACAGAGCTCCAGCCCCAGTCGCTCCAGTAGAGGTCACCAATGATAGCACCTAAGAGGGAAAGTTATGCAGTGTATTCCAATCATCTTGAAGGATATATGCACGTAAGACACTTTCTGGAGCTAGCACATTTGGTCCCACGAAAGCGGACAGGCTGTCGCTCAGTTCGTTTATTTGGTCAGCAGGAGATAGACAGTCTTCCAGTCCCCATCGCGAAATCAGGGGTGCCACCAACAATAGCGACTACAGTGGATTTAAACAGGTCAAGTCCATCACCCATGGAGTATGTTTTTACGTAAAAGACACTGTCGGAAGCATTGTACTTGGTCCCACGAAAACGGACAGACTGTCAGACAGTTTATTTCATTTCTCTGTGTCCTACAGGTTTATGAGTGTTGGTGGTGTGTGTGTTTGTGGGTGTATATTTGCATTATTGTGGTTATTGGTGGTTACTGATGACTATTGATGATTATTGATGTAATTTATGCTGTGTATGATGAGATGCATTAATTTCATGCTTTTCTTCTTTAATAAAGTTTACACATTTTATTAATGCGCTGTTCCGTACCCTTTCATCCATAATTAACTTGTTTTAGCTCTTTACTATAATCTCTATGTTTGATAAGAGAAAAGAGTGAGAGCAGGAGGTGCTTAGACAGTAAAAGTGAGTTGAGGCTTGGAGAGAGAGATCATTTTGATAAATCTTCTTCCAGGTTGTCTCAAGTCCATCTCCTATTTACACCTTTCTGTGTGTGTAATCTATAACTCTGTCAGTCCACTATCCCTTGTCGATTTCACTACTATTGTCCAACTCGACAAACACTCTACACTTTACTCAACCACGACAATGGTCGCATCATGAACATCAGTTTGTGGTGAGATTGTTGGAACACCATGGCCACCTATTACTTTTTGTTCCAGGTTTTTATGATCAACGTTTATGATCATTCCTGATTGAGAAACTACAGACTTGAGGACCGTTGATCCTGCTAACTGAAGCCTAGAGGTCAACCAATCTTCAACACCTTAGTCCCCCGTAGTTATAGGGCTGGCTGAAGGACAGTCTGTTTATTCAAGTGTGTCTCAGGAACCTCGAGCAGACGTGGCTAATATCAGATGAGTGTTATGTGTATCCATCCAACAAACACTGTGAGACGTTTCTAAAACGACTGTCTATGATGTAATTTTTTTGTAATTTCAGTGGAAGATAAATCCCAGACTTTTTCTATTATTTATTTTAATTTGTAACTATAAATAATCATTCATTTTACCATCTTCCAACACCCATTTCGCATTACAAGAATATATATATATAGATGTACATAATAAATATTGAAATTGTACTCATTTGACTTGGTAAATTTTTAACTGTTAAATTTTGAGTTACTTTTTCTAATTTAATTATATTATCACATATGGTTACTATAGCGAAAGTAGCAAGTTATACTTCGGAAGCCTAAATCTATTGTCCAGCTCAGAGTATTCACAGCTGTAACTCACTTGTGATACCAGTGTACTTCTCGGCACTGGAACTTCATCCTTTCTGGAGAGAGATTCTTCTTCTTCTTTTCTACCACTATTATCATACTAGAAAAACCTTTCGCTACATTGGGGGCTCTTTCGCGGGATATTATTTTTTATCCTGAGCCAATATCTTTGTATTCTTCTATCTTGAGCCACAAATAGTTTGTGAAAATAAATTTTTTTGAAAAATTCTGAAACAGAAATTTTTTCGTAATAATAGTACCATTGAGTACAAAGTAAATAGGAAACGCTCACAAGGTTTTAAGGATTTGTCTTGTTCAAAGTAATTAATTGATTTTAATTAAGTTAGTTGGTTAGTGAAGATAAAATTATATACCCTCTGGTAAGTAAGCATCATGGCTGATTTGGTGAAGTTTCGATCTGCAATCATGCAGGAGGGAAAGGACGTAGGATTGACAGGTGATGCTCTTATCCAGTATGTCACAACTGAAGTGGACAAATATTTGGATAGAGAAGCCAAACGAATGGAAGCAGAGGATAGGAAATTGCGGGCAGAAAGAGAAGCCAAAAGATTTGAAGTTGAGGCTGAAGCTAAGAAATTAGAAGCAGAAAGAGAAGAAAAGAGACTAATGTTGGAAGCTGAAGCTGAAGAAAGAAGGTTACAAAGAGCTCATGAGTTAAGTTTAAAGGAACTTGAACTCCAGGGAGCAGCTAGCAATCATGGTGCTAGCTGACCTTACTCTGAGAGTAGCTCCAAACATAGCACGGCAAATGGAGCCATGAGTTTCCACCTGGATTCATTTATTGAGAAGGAGGACGCCATTGAGTCGTACCTGGATAGATATGAGAGGCTGGCCTCTACCTATGGATTGGAAAAGAAAAAATGGAGCCTTAAACTATCTCAAGGGTTGAGGGGAGTTTCATACAATGTTTATTTAAAACTCTCAAAAGAAGACCAGGAAGATTATGAAATCTTAAAACAAGCTTTATTGGTTAGGTACGAAAAGAATTCTGAATCTTATAGAAAGAGATTACAAACGGCAAAGCTACTTCCAGGAGAAAACAATCACCAGTTTCCCGCCAGATTGGAAACTTATCTGACAAAATGGATTAGCTTAGGAAAAGGTCAAGATATAAAAGAAATGGTCATGATGGAACAACTGAGAGAATCCATGCCTCAATAAATGAGAAAATTTCTCATGGAGCAAGGAGCAGAGAGATTGGAAGGTATTTTAACCATGGCTGAAAGATATCAAGCAGCTCAGTCAGAAGTATCAGGAAATAAGAAGAAGCAGGGGGAGAACTTCAAACCTTCACAAAACTATACCAACTATGAACATAGGGACAATTCCAACAAGAACAAACCCAGAACTGATTATAAAGACAAAAACCCTCTGGGATCAGAAAAGAAACCTCCAAGAAAGGAAGGAAAGTGGTGCAAATCTTGCCAAAAGGGAAGGAAGGACCTGGCAGATAGTCAGAAGGACCTCCATCATCCCCCTGTCTGTGAGGAAGTGACCTTGAATGGCACCCAAGTACTGTGCTTATATGATACAGGCTTGGACTTTGACTCAGTAGTGTGCTCTTCTCTGGTGAGTCCTGAACAGACAACCAAAGAAACCGTGGAAATCAGAGGACCAGTCAAGGGAGCAGGAACCATGACACTGCCCATAGCCCGTATCAACATAAGATCTCGCTATGTGGAAGGAGAGATCAAAGCACAGTGATGGACAACCCTATCTACCCATTAATACTGGGATGTAGATATGTCTTTCTAGGAGAACCTATAAGACCCGTAGTGATGGCAACAGTCCAGACCAGGGCAAGCTCTAAGAAAGAGGAGGGCACTATCATCAATACTCATCCATAAGAGATGAGAAAGGCTCAAACTGCTGACAGTACATTGAAGCCTTGCTTTGGCAAATTACCTAAAAGCAATAACCCTCCAGAGACAGGAGACTTATATTTGAAAAATGGCCTACTATATAGAAAAGCTGGAACAGGACCTAAAGGACATGGACAGCTTGCAGTGCCAAAATCATACAGGGAGCAGGTTATGAAGCTAGGACATGCTATACCCTTCAGTGGACATATGGGAATAGGGGCCACTGGACAACGGATAGCCTGTCACTACTTTTGGCCAGGGATCACAGAGGACATAAAGAGGTATGTGAGATCCTGTCCAGAATGCCAAACAGTAGCTCCTAAACATAAAACTGCACCAGCAACACTGGGAGAAATGCCCATTATGGGAAAGCCTTTTGAACGTGTTGCCGTGGATACTGTTGGACCCCTCAGTAGGACCAAGAAGAGAAATGCATATATCTTAACCTTGGTCGATACTTGCTCTATGTGGGGAGAGGCAGTAGCAATGTCATCGATAGATTCGAAACATGTGGCAGAGGCACTGTTGACAATATTCACCCGATTAGGTTTCCCACATCAAATATTGACTGACAATGGTTCTCAGTTTAGGGGAAAGCTAACACAAGAAGTATTCAGGATATTTCAAGCTAGACATTATCACTGTAGCCCGTACCACGCCCAAGGGAATGGTCAAGTAGAGCGGTTCAATGGCACGCTCATTTCAATCCTTAGAAAGTTGGCTAGTGAGAAACCTGAAACTTGGGACACATACGTACCCTTAGCACTATTTGCCTATAGGGAAGTCCCACATAACTTAACAGGATTGGCTCCAGCTACATTGTTGTTTGGATGGCCAATCAAAGGTCCACTGGAAGCATTGTTGCGGACATGGACTGATGAAAAAGCAGAAGAAACCGTGACTTCTTCATACCAATACGTCAACGAGTTGACATCTAGTTTGAAAACAAGTTGGAAACAGGCCAATGATAACTTGAGACAGGCCAGGAGGAAGCAGGCTGCTTACTACAATAAAACAGCAAAAGATAGGGAACTTGAGGTGGGAGAAAAAGTTCTGTTACTGTTGCCCAGCAGCAATAATAAATTGCGAATTGGATGGCAGGATCCCTACGTCATATTGGAAAAACTTTCCAGGACCAATTATAAGATTGACAAGAAAGGAAAGGAGAAGGTATATCATGTCAACCTTCTTAAAAAGTATTATGACAGGGAAGCATCGTCCTGAATTATCTGGTCCAGTAGCAAGATTATATCGAGACGACTGGAGACAGCACAGGATACAGTGGATGACCAGGGCGTTCTAAGTGTCTCGCCGTGCTCTTTGCGTTCCACTCCGCGCTGCTGGTAGTTGCCTTCATATCCGTTGATTTATATACATTCATTTATATACAAAGACTGAAGACATGGTCGCATCATGAACATCAGTTGGTGGTGAGATTGTTGAACACCATGGCCACCTATTACCTTTTGTTCCAGGTTTTTATGATCAACGTTTATGATCATTCCTGATTGAGAAACTACAGACTTGAGGACCGTTGATCCTGCTAACTGAAGCCTAGAGGTCAACCAATCTTCAACACCTTAGTCCCCCGTAGTTATAGGGTGGGCTGAAGGACAGTCTGTTTATTCAAGTGTGTCTCAGGAACCTCGAGCAGACGTGGCTAATATCAGATGAGTGTTATGTGTATCCATCCAACAAACACTGTGAGCAGTTTCTAAAACGACTGTCTATGATGAGAACTATATAGCAAGAGATATCAAAGAGATACTGTGACAAACTTTTTTGTAATTTCTGTGGAAGATAAATCCCAGACTTTTTCTATTGTTTATTTTAATTTGTAACTATACATAATCATTCATTTTACCATCTTCCAACCCATTTCGCATTACAAGAATATATACGGCGGTGGTTTTTGTAATCATTTGTTTAACATGATAAGGTTCGCATTTTTTACAACGTACCTTTTACAATATACCTGACGTAGCAGAAACTATTTTATCTCATTGTCTTATCGGAGACCACCGTGAGCTACACGGGGCACTGAAACTATAATTATTAAATGTGTTTGTTCACCATGTAACCCAGATTGGAAATGATATCTAGCCACCGAATTTCATAACTGTAGACTTTTTTTGTTTAGCTTTACCTTTGAGTCTCCCGTTACATTTGAATCCTCTTCAATCCTTCTTCAGGTGCACTTTGGCCTTCTACCCTTCTCGTCTATAGTAGATTGTAATGAAGGGTATCAGTAAATACCCTTTAGCACCCCAAGGAGCGTACGCCTTCAACAAACACCTGCCTGCTAAGTCCTCTAGTCATGTGCCATGAGCTCGAAGACCTTTCAAGTCTTCCCCGCCATTATTTTTCTGTCTCCAAATGGCTTCAGCATATATTCTTTCGGGTTGCCTCTTTTTACCCTGGGGATTCCAGATAAAAGACTGTCTGGTAATTGAATGTTTGGTAATTGAATGTTTGGTAATTGAATGTTTGGTAATGCAGTGGAGGGTATGTTTGTTTGCAGTGTGTCTGGTTGTTTGTTGAGAGTATGTTTTGTCTATCTTTACTTCGTAATCATAATTTATGTTACAGTTGCTACTGCCAACCTTGTTGTTGATATCGTTACTAGAATACTTATTAATGGTATATATCCAAATATTTTTTCAGTTCTTCGCGTAGCACTGGCTTTCTACAAATATCCGCCAAGCCAATCTGTTTTTTTTTCTTTCGTCAAGGCCTGTCCATGTCCTCTGGTTTAATTATCTTTTTGGGGTTTCCCTCAATTTCTCCTACCCTGGTGATTCCAGAAATGCGTTGCAGTTTTATTTTTGTTTCTGCTGCTACCTGTGTAGCTTTCTCTTGCTCCTTTAGTTTTCAAAGACGACAGGTGCAAGATCTGGAATTTGTCCTAGGAGATGGCTGCATCGAATGGTCTGTTTTACTGGCTTTGGATGACTTGCTTATATTTATTAAGTTTATATTTAAACTTTGAGTTTCTACAAAATAGGGTAGCCGTCCCTTAAATAAAGAAGCTTACCCCTCAGTGGTCTTCTAGGTCATGCATGGAAGATGATCAAGTTCCTATTCTTTGCTCCCCAGTAATGTAAGGACGATTAGCAAAGCATCATCAGAATTTTCCTTGTCGCTAATTATAATAAAGCTTGGATCTGTGACAGAGTTATGTAAAGACCTATTAGCTAGTCCTGAGCCGTTAACTGTATTATCACGCGAGCGATTGGGCAATCGCTGAATAGTGACAGATCAGAGAACGAGTCGTTTAATGGTAAAATCAAGGGCGATAAATCAAAAGTCGTATTTTTTGTAGTTACATTGGTCAGGGGGAATTAATCTGAGGAAAGGGGAGATAATCACAGTTACCCTCCCCCCCCCCACATCCGTTTGTTCGGAACTTAATTAGCTACAGTGAGAGACGACTGACCAAAAGCAAGTCCGTTCGCTTGCGAAGAGTCTGCGGTCGGTATAAGTGTGAAATAAAACTTTGATTCATGAATCGACCGCAGAATTCCCCAAAATCTGGGCGAAGGCGCTATATCTAGCACTGACTTGCGAATTTCTACCTATTTTATATATATACCCTACCTTTTAAAATCATTTATCGAGTAGCCTCAGAAAGTTCGGAACATCTAGCTTCGAATTCTAGACCATTGTTAAAGTGGATTTCTTAGTGTTTCGATTGGAGAGTTTCTTTTTCTGTGTTGTGGTAAGCTAATATTGTAACGAAAATTTAATTAATTGCTATTAACCAGTAAGAGATATTTTAATTGACTAGTAAACGCACTAAGCGAAGTCGTACTGACAATATATATAATTATCTCTAATCAATTATTTGCAATTTTGTAAATGACTAGCGCTTATTTCAAGTGGTTTTTTAAAAACGATAAAATAAGATATACACTTATGGTTTCTAATTAAATTTAATAACCGAGTGGATAATAATAAATTATACGGTTACGCGGGTTAGTCGTAGATACTGATATTGTGATTAAATGTTATGTATTTTCTTCCTAAAATTCAGTACGGGTCATAAACCAAAACCTACCAGCGGCCTAAATCTGACAAAACGGGTCTAAGTCTAAGTCCAATAGACGCAAAACTAACATTCTTATGCAAATAGCGGGTCTTCGAGGTTGACCTTTTCGGCCCTCTTGTTTCACCCAGAAAGAGAGAGAGAGAGAGAGAGAGAGAGAGAGAGAGAGAGAGTACCCGCAAAAGACGATAAGAATAATTGTAACTGGACCTATAGCTATTCATATTTCTCTTTTCCATTTTTATATACATTCAGCCCGCTGTGGCGAAATTATCAAGAAATTAACATTTCCCAACTACCGATCACTGTGGTGTGACGAGGATTTTTATTTCCAGAGATTTACATACCTGACATTCTCTTTAAGTATTGGAATTACAAGCTAATGACACTGTGAACACTAGAAGTCATAATTACTTTCCTACCTGGACTAATTGATATGAAATAAACAGATCCAATTAACAGTAACGAAGTAGGCGTTCCCCAAATAACCGGATTAATCAAACTTGGAGGAGCTGGGGCTTACTTTGCCAAAACAACCAACACTGGATTTGCTGTTTGTATCATGGAGATATGTTCCAGATGTTGTTAATCAACAATTAGGTAAGAACGAATGAACGTGGCCACTGACTGTCTGAAGAGAGAGAAAGAAGTAGTGAATAATTCTTCTGTTGTATAATCATGATACTCACTTTGTTTTGCCTTTCTTTTGTTTGCTAATACTGTTAATTTTTCAGAATAAATTAATTAGGAACTCTGTTCTTTACAGTATAGTCAAATGCTATACCATAGTGCTAATCTTTTGATCTTTTGGGGGTTAATTAACTTCTTCTTGTGGGATCTTGTCTCAACAGAGGGGATTGCACTTATGTGTCTATTTCTTTATTAATTCTGTAACCTATGGTTTTTTTTATATTTGATATTTGATACTAGATGTTGTGAAGTTTTTTCTATGGTAAATAAACTTAACATAAAACTTAATTACCTGTGTTGGTCAGCTCTGCCCAATATCCCTACTCCATTAATATAGTTTCACGTTTGTGCGTCTAATTGTCGTCACTTATCTGTGCGTGTATATGTGAGTAATAGTGTATATGGTAATATATACAGAAAGGTAAACTGTCTGATAAACAAATTTCAGTCGTAAGATAGGCTGGACTAGAGTATCTTCTCAATCCAGGGACAGACTCTAAATTTTCACCATTTCACTCGTGAAATCTATTTCTTTACCTTATCTCTCACTGAGTTACCACCTTTTCCAGTTCTATTCAGACGGGACCTAAATCTATCTTAATCACCTATCCAAAATCTACGACAGGATCCTCAACTGTACATGAGCCTCTTGCATCAAGTAGTCAAGTGATCTTGCAGCGTTGGTTTCTATGGCAATATGTTTTGCATTATGAGGTTTACAGCCACGTACACAATGTCTAGTCGCCTAGTACGACAAGACTGACATACAATAGGCATATTCTTTCTTAGTTTCTTCAGATACTACACTGTGCGATGAGCATATACATCATTATCATCATTATTAACCAATATTATGTATTGTTGTAATTGCTATTATTATTACTGTTATTCTTACAACCCTTTCAAATACGAAGACCCAAGTGTGCTAAAGAGGTCAAGGGTAGTGTTTTGCTAAACTAAAATGTAAACAGAAGAATTATAAATGAGTCATCAAGAGTGGTAACAAATTTCCCGTTTCGTTTCCTGTTTTTAAAGTTCTTTATCTTCGTGCTTTCTTTGATATCCGGAAACTGTAACCTAGACAACTGAACATGTGGGAACTCCCAAGGTAATCAGTTACAGAAGGGGTTCCCAACCTGGGGTAAGCGTACCCTCAGGGAGTACGATAAGCTTGATAATGTGGTAAAGGTCAAAGGTGAAGGTAGTCCTATAGTAAATACTGCCTTAGGGGAGTGATTTGACTACATTAGGTCCAGCATCGAAAGGTAGAGTGACCAGTTCACTTCACCGCTTTCTTTTTTTTTCCTAACTCAAGACCAGAGCCAGGTATCCATTTACAACTTGGTAGACTGGAGCTTGACGCCACCGTGTTTTGGACCTTTGCTGGCAACATGAACCGCAGACTTGTATCACAAACGTGCACCACAAACGTATACCACAAACTTGTACCAAAAACATGCACCACAAACTTAGAGAAAACAAGTACCTCTTCTAAGTATACGGTCTTCTGACATGAGAATCAGGCGCGTACGCTTTCATTCCACCACTTCATCTTCCTCATAATCATTATCCTCCTCGAGCATTAATGTTAAACCCAATGAGTCAGATGAAAGTGCGTTTGGACAGCGGAAAACGACAATTGTAGTAATTAAACGTGGTTGAGTATGCACATAAACTTATTAAGATGTTAATATAACAAATGTATACACTATGTATACACTAGGGTGTCATCATCATTCACTCCCTCCTCCACATGGAGCCTGAGGCTACCTCCTCTTTTGGGCTTCTTGTGAGGAACTCGGCACGAAGCAGTCACTAGTTTTAGCAATGGTGGTTCACGAATCCAATCACTTTATACGCTGAGGTTGCCAGAACATGTACACCCACAAGCAATTTACACATGTTAAATGTAAAAATATAAAATGATAAAATGTCCATATTTCAATTACCCCGATTACCGGGGATGACGTTACAGGCTTCTTGCACAGGAAAAACTTCCGAATAGGGTGGGACCACTGGTTTTAAGATGCCGTCTTATAGGTGGTTTCAGTATTACGTTAATTATAATACCACTGTTATTCTGTATGTAGGTTCCTAGGACTCATGGTTTCCAATACTATTGTCGGGTTTTCTTTCTGTCAAATAGCAGATGATCCTTTAATAAAAAAAGGTGAAGGATCCCGATACACGCCAATTGAGGCATATTGGGAGTAATGTGTTAGGCCCATATTTTCTTGACCATCGGCACAATGGAGGTGACGTGGTCAGCATCACGCCAGCCGCCTTAACCTTCCCATAGTTGCTCTGGTACCCAAATCATGAAGCTGGATCGATCTCGGAGCCGTTTGCGATCTAAAAAATTCCATCTCAACTGGGGGTCGAACCATGGACCACCGAGCTAGGAAGCCAATGAACTAAACACTGATCTACCCGCCTCTGTGATCCTCTATTACTTGTTCCAATTCTTTATATTGGAATCATGTTTCTATTCGTTATCCTGGCGTTTGAAAAGTCTTCTTGACGAGATGGAAATGCAGTGAAGTAATCTTTAAATGTTGTAGATTGTAAGGGACGTTTTTGCTTACTAGCCCGCGTGTTTTCGTAGGACAAAAACTCCAATCAGAAGTGGTATGTTTAAAATTTCTATGCCAAATTTACCTCGAATTAGGGTCTGATATCCGTAGGGGTCTTTTTACCCCATACTACCCTCATCTGTAGAACATTCTGCATGACATACAAGATATTTTTGTTTTTATATGCCATTTATAAAACTCCATCTGAGTGTCTTCCATGACCATATAAGGTCTCGCTTCTTCCGTTTTGCCTGCCATTTTTACAACCTCATTACTTCACTGATCTAACATTATAATTTCCTCCCAGATGTTATTGTCTTGTAATTGTTTATTACAATAAGTTTTGAGAGGAAGCCATTACGTGTCATTCCATGTGCCAAAAGCATTTTGGTTATCTTACTGTCCGTGTCTTAATCTTTAACCAGATTGACATTTTCCGGCGCGTTATATGCGAACTGAAAACATATCTCTTGATCCATCCATTCATATTGGATCCTGTGAACAACATAGTTTTGTGTTAATTCCCACACACAAAGCTTGGGTTAACTATAGGATTGTCTCTCAATGTAGACTCTTACTTCGTCTGGAGCTAGCAATAAGTGAAAAGTCAATAGGCAAGTTCGCTCTGCACAAATAGAAGTCAATGTTGTTTCAAAAATAGGTCATGCTTTCAGATAAAATTAAGGGAGTGACAAAAGATGGTAAGAAAGCCTTGAACGATGAAACCGAAAACAGCGTCAAGATGCGGGTAAGAAAAAGGAAAAAGAAAAGTTACAAAAAAAAGTTAAAAGGATAGGATAGGAAAATGTAACGATCGAAGATTGACTCGTCACGCTGATTCTACATGAAATTAACTTCTGCTTTTTACTTCATTACACACTTATGGATAAAATATATGATAAGCGCTTAAGCGCCAGAGGCTTTTTATCAATCTGATGTTACATTTTTTTACTGCAAGCTATAAACTACTTTCTTTATGGCTTTCTTTGAACGTGGAAATAACTTGAGATGACGGCACGAGACAGGAGGACTTCGAATGTGTTTTTTGAAGGCCTATGCTCCTTTGGGAGTGGAGGGTTATGAATGAATGAATATAAACTCCTTGAAAAATTATTTGTGGCTTTTTAGTGCATTAAAAGCCTGTGTTTAAAATATTTATTTTATATATTTTTTCTAATTAATTGAGAAGTAACGATTATTTTCCATCAAATCCACTGGGTTTGTGATTGATACTCAGGGAGGGTAAAATTACTGAGAAAAAAGGGGCGATGGAAGTGAGAGCGGGAAGGCCCCTGACTATTGTCAGGAAACCAATACTCAGCATACATTTGTTTCTTCTGAAGTTTGTAGTATAGGTAGGAGATAACAGTGTGTGATATCAGCTTGGTACGAATCTTTGGATTTAGGGTTTGTGGTTTATGCTAGATGTCTGCCTTTGACGGGTTGTAAAGACCCTTGCCTTGACGTTAGGAGCGGTTACCTCTGCAACTACGCCTGGGAGGTGCCCTCAGCACAGAAGTCAACAATTGATGGAGTAGTCATCAAACCAGTCCAACATCTTGCCAGATAAGTGATGTTAATCTGGCCAAAACAAAATAATTCTCACCACCATATCAAAACACCCTCACAAGTTTTTGATGAGGAAAAAAACTATAGTGTAAATTCCCTCACATCACTTATTTATTTACTCATGTTAAACCATATTTGATTATTAATTTTGTTATATGTATTTACAAATTAATAGCTGATCTAATTATTACAGAGAGAAGTGCACATGTGTTAATCATTGATCTTAAATATAAATACAACGGAGCTACTGAAAGAATATTTTACTGAATAATTCAGTTAGGATCTCAGAAACGAGCTAATATATCTTTATCTTCATAGAAGGGGCGGGTAGTTGCAAAGTTCACAATAGCTTTGATAAATTCATCATAGAAGCACCATCCTTCTATTTACATTTCTGCCAAGAGTAATCATGATCGAAGGTAAACATCTTTAAAGACCCTCAATTTATACTCTAATTATTGGCCATTGTTGGACTATCACTGCAGAGAAAACCCGTGACACACAGTACACTCTAAAGCACACTTCCTTTCATATTGAATACGGGGTACAAGAAAATTTACTAAAAACCAGGGAAGTACTGGGACCGAAGCAAGGTTGGGAGCTTTCAGCAGATCATAAACTGAGGCAGCCAGTAGACCTCGTGCGCCTACTTCTATAGGTCTATGACAGTTTTACAAGAGAAGGAAATGTCTTTGAAACAAATCCATGCATAAAGCATGCACTGTGTCTCTTCACAAATATACACACTGGTGGAATCTGCCCGTACAATTGCAAATTACAATGTTGCCAGAGGGGGGAAAAAACTGTTTTAAAATGTCACAAAATAATCAAATGGAGTATACTGAAACGTAACCTCGCCTCCTTCCTCCATACTTTGAAATATATTATTTACTCTTCTTCTTCTTCTCTTCTCTTACTAGTTATTTGTCCTAGTTTAAATTCATCCTGTTCAAGTTTCCTCCATATTATTGTTATTGTTTGTTATTTTATTTTGTACTCTTAACTTTTTCCTCTCTATCCTTCTCCATATTTTATTTTATGTCTGTTTATTTTTGTTTTCTCTCTCAACTTTTTCTCTTTCTACTTCTTGCTCTTTGTCTTTCTGATTATTTTGTCCTCAATGGTTTTCCAATGGTTAAAGTACGTGTGGGGATGAAATGATCCTGTAACTAAGATGTGAGAGAGAGAGAGAGAGAGAGAGAGAGAGAGAGAGAGAGGGCATAATATCAGACGAGTCTGCGCGCCTAACCCTTGGAAAATAAAGTTCGTTCGTTTGTTCCACTCTATCTCTTTCGTTTTTTTTTTCTTTTATCTCATATTTTGTCCTCCTAATTTTTCATCTCTATCCTTCTTGTGACGTTTTTTTTCCATTATTTATTTATTTATTTTTTTAAACTTTATCCTTCCTGTTCTTAGCTGTCACTCTTGTTTACTTCAGAAACCTACGCCTGCGACTTCCGTCCATCATTTATTTCGATCCACTTATCTCCTTTACACTCTAAGAAAGAAATGTAGCAATGGGGGCGAGCCCACTTGGATCATGGCCTGAACTAACAAGCGATTCCAAGTCGTATATGACACGAGAAAGCATTAAAAAAAAAGGTTCCAACGCAGCCATCTTTATATTTTTAATTTAATTTCTTTTTATTTTTAAAGGAAATTTTGAGATAGCCCAAAAAGGTTAAACATAACTGAAGATTAAACAAACAACACTTTGAAGTAAATTAATGGAAAACAAGTTGGTTAGATATAGTGGGCTAAGCAAGAAAATTGCACAATGGGGCATTATTTAAGAATAAATAAATAAATTCTAATATCACAGACTTATACAAATGTACACAGTAGTCATAAAGTTTGCACAAAAAGTCCAGAACAGGAAAATAAAAAAAAATAAAAAAAGTAATACTCAAAATAATTAAGTCGAAGACAATATGAAGAATTTATATAAACGATGACACCAAAAATGAGATTAGAAAACATCAAAGCAGCGGAAAAAGACAATAATGTGGTATGCAATATTTGAATAAAATGTCCATGTTACAAAATCTACAGCGATATAAAAACATCTTTAGAACTGGTAGTAAACATTAAAATAATGTGCATTCACCGTATGACATACAGCGACCAACTATGTTCTTTCCGCTAACATGAGGTTAAAGAACGTCTGTCTCATTTTGAGAAAATCTTAACACAAAAAGTGCGCGCGCGGGCCCGTTTTTTTGGGTCACCCTGTACTAATGAAATACAAAAATGTCTGTATCTCAAAAACTAGAGCTGCTACAGACAAGTAAATGTGATATTTGGATTGAGCAGGCCTCATTTATGTACAATCAAGAGTAAAATGTTTGGCACCAAAAATTTGTGTTGTTGTGTAGGGCTGTGTAATTAACAAAAACAGATAAAATGTTCATTTCATGGTAGTACACATAACTAAGGAATGAAGCAACCGAAATGACCCTGACATTGATAGATGGTAACCTCGTTCCCTTTTAGTGATGCACAGTACTTTACATCCTTAGCTGGACGTGTGTCCAGTCGTGGCGTAGTCTCGAAACGAGGCCATAGCAGCCTTCGGATGTTCCTTGCTTCGAATGCCTGGATGGCCTATATAACGTCTGTTTTTTTCTTTCCTGATGCCCAGTGTCCTACTTATTTCTTTGTTCGGAGTGCCAACGAATTACTTATTTTTGTTAATTATTTACTACTCAGAGGCATGGCATTTCCCTCTTTGTCTATTTTCTCTACATCTCAACTATGAAATAGTTAAGGTAAAAATTGCTGGAAACGATCTTCAAAATAATTTAAAATCTACAGTAATTTGAAAATGATGACTTGCTTTTAACCTTTTTCTAAAAGTAATATTAAAACCTTTTGTTTCCAAGACTTGATATTTAAAACATGATATCTTAAAATACATATCACCAAATCAGTAAATTCGATAGATGTGCACAAAAGCAAAAAACATTAACTTGGAATGTCTATTGAATTTAATTATTTAGTTAAAATGGCTTTAACAACACAAGCAATAACAAAGAAGTTATAGGCTTTTATAAATGGATGCTTGTGTTGAATATAAGAATTTTAGTTGAATGACAAGATCATAAATATAGAACTGATGACAAGATCATAAATATAGAACTGATGACAAGATCACAAATATATAGCTGATGACAAGATCAGAAATATATACCTGATGACAAGATCATAAATATATAGCTGATGACAAGATCATAAATATAGAACTGATGACAAGATCATAAATATATAGCTGATGACAAGATCATAAATATAGAACTGATGACAAGATCAGAAATATAGAACTGATGACAAGATCATAAATATATAGCTGATGACAAGAACCAGACAAGTACCAGTAGAACAAGAGATGAGAAGACGAAGATGTCCATGGATATGACACACACTGAAAAGGATGTTGATATCATTACAAGGCAGTACTGGCTCTGAAATCTCCAGAGTAATCAAAATTTTGTGACACCAAACAAAAAAAACACCGAGAAAGGAACTGGAAATATGCATGAAAATGATAAATAAGTTATGGAAAGACCTTGATTGGATGGCATAGGACAGAAAGGTTTCGGATTAGGTTTTTGAAGACCAATGTTCCTTAGGGGGCTGAATGGCAAACATGATAATGATATGGTATTGGTTCTTGTTGAAGCCATGCTTACAAAGTGGGGTTACATATCTCATCCTTCAACTAGTCTTCAAGGGCGTCAAGAGTGGAATATTCGTGGCCATTCATTTGATCGAGGTCCATATACTCCACTTCTGCTTCCAGCAGTTGTTCTAGCTCCTGGCACAGCTGGGAGAAATGAGGTCGAGCCTTTACATCTTCCTTCCAGCAGCTATACACGATGTTGTTGCTAGAACCATAAAAAAGCAGAAATAAACTATCTTTGACAGAAGGAAGCTGAACAATACAAACAGCAGGAGATGATAAAGCTTAAAGATTAATAAATTATGTATAATTAAAAAGCTTGTGTCGCGATGCGAAAGGTCAAAAGGAGCTTTCATTGTATTGGTAAATATATGGAAATCAAAATAAATTCAATCAAACACAAAAATCAGAATCCTCATTCTAAATGTCAGTATGGTCCTATGTCGCTCTGTAACATAGAAATCAACAAACCCGACTGCCAAAAATTATAGACTTTCTTTCAAAAACTGAAGCTTGTGTAGAATAGCAGGATTGAAATCATGTGGCAAGACCACTAATGTGGAAATGCGGATAAGAACCAGTGGATCAAGAGATGAAACGAAGGCGCTGCCCCTGGATAGGACAAATATTGAGGAAACCTGATGATAGCATGACAAGGCAGTACTTGTTCTGGAATGTCGATGGTAAGAGAGGCAGAGGACGCCCAACAAATAAACATGGAGAAGGGGAGTCATTACAAACATGAAAGGGATTAAAAAGAAATAGAAGGACTTCGAACGCTGGCACAGAGAAGAAAGGCTTGGCATGACTTTAATGGAGGCATATGGTCACACCAGTGAGTACTCAAGACTTAACAAAATGCACACATAGAATTTCAAATTAACGTGTGCGTGCATTATGGAATAAGTCCTGCGTAGCTCCAAGAAATAGAAGCTGCAAGAAATGGTTGATACAATAGTGACAGAAAGTGACAATAAAGGCCACAGCCTTAATAGCAAAAAGACAAGTAATGGTCGACTCAAAGAAAATTGCTTCCCCAGAATGTACTATCAAAGTAAATACAACAGTTTTAAAACAGGTCAATAGATTGAAATACTTGTGCAATTAATAACAATGGATGGAAGATGCATCTCAGAAGTGAAGAGCACAATAGCTCAGGCAAAAAACAGCACTCTGTAAAATAAAGAGTATTTTATGCAACGGCCTTTGTCAGTGGAAGTAAGAAAGAGAGCCCCATGCTCCATAAGGAGCGAAAGTGAAAGAGAAAATACTAAGAATATGAAATTAAAAATGAGGCAGCACTTTCCCGGTGTGATAATGACAGCACATATAAACATTACCTACAATTATTGTCACAATATATCCTGATTATAACCCATTAAAGGTTGAAAAGGATTAATTTTTCCATATTAAAAAAACACCACCATATACAATATGGAATCTAAAATACCCAACAATGAATAATCAAAATAAATAGAATATTACCTGGTATAAAGGGCACCTTATGCAGTAGTGAAACCAAATTGGAGTTTAATTGGGTAGTTAATTGGCAACGTTGTCATTCATACAGTTAATTCATCATTCATTCATCCACATTTTAACTCCACCAGGGACATAAGCCTTCAAACAACTTAAGCCAAGTCTTCCTGTCACGTGACATCAGCTTAAAATCTGTCCATGTTTTCTTCCATGTTTTAGCATTACCAAGAGAGCTAAACACTACAAGCATTGACAATACTGACATACGCAACAACATATGTACATACACAATGGTTGAGGAGTGTGGCGGACATACAAGCAGATCCCTTTCTCTAATCTTCTCCAGCACAGTCGTTGAGTCCAGGCCAGGGTAAGGAGTCGAACCTGTGCCAAATCCAAGAAAATATGGTAAGAAGCGTAAAATCAATATTTTCTCAAATTATTTCCCATAAATCTCCGCATCAGCTTCATATACAAACAGCGTAAAACAAAAGATTAATTTACCAGCTATTTAAAATAAGAGTCACAAAAATACAGATCACGGATTCAAATTATAATAGCACAAAAAAAACTAGATAAAACGAGCAATTAGTTAACTCCAGAGACAAGACAACACGAATTCAGATTTTTATTTATGGGAAGAAGTAAAGATGATTCCATAGCAGGTACTGCCGCGGCGGAGTTAAGGATTATAGACTTCCTTTATACTAAGTCTCACCTTTATGAGGTGGGGTTAGCTTCCTTGCTACCTTTGACTTTGCTCACTCAAGAGCACAATGATGTAAACATTTATTTTCAGGTGAGTAGACTGCAGAATGATGGAACGTGGTTTTTTAATTGACCCCTTTCCTCAGAGAAGCAAGCGCTCTAACCATTTTGCCACTCGACGAGGGGGGTACAATTGATTATAAGGATTTACTTTTTATATATGATCTTGTACATTATTCACCAAAGTGCTGCTCGATTCGCCCGATTGATTATAAGCGTGCCTGCATTTTTTTACTCGATTTTTTAAGTACACTATCTCCTTTACACTCTGAGGAGGACGGGCCCAGTTGTGCCATGACTCCCAAGAGTCAGCCTTCTATCATTAAGTGGGATAACAAATCGTCGTTACATAAACAAGAGAAATGATGAAAATGTGATACATTTTACTAGCATTGTGACTGTCAGGCATGATAGAATATCACGCTAAAGGCTGTCACCCTACGGTCCTTTCTATCTTTGATCTTGTAGACTGGTCTATATTATTGGTCTATATTGCTGATGAGAAGAACACATTGACGTTGCATTTGACAAATTTAAAGAAAACATATTGATAGACCTACAAGGCAGTCCCTGTTCTGGCATCTGTGGGTAAAAGAGGAAGAGGGAGGTAGGACAATCAAATATAGAGAACAGAAGACAGATATAACAGGGATAACGAAGACATAGAAAGATCTAAAGCAGATGGCACATGTCAGGACGACTTGACATAAATGTTGCTAAAGCTCTACTCTTTAGGGAAGGGGAGGTTATTGATGATGATGGATATTACAGTGATGATTTAGCTAAAACGTTGAAATAACCGGGCATCTCATCATCATTTCACCTTTCGTTTCCTACGGAGCATAAGGCTACCAACACAGCCCCTCTCCTTACAGGTAGCCTGCATCAAAGTATTCATATGCTCTTGTAGTGGTGGATTCTATATCAATTCGTGTTACAGGTCAAGGCCGCCAGCCCAACGCACAACCTCATATTACCCGCCTTTTACGACATACCTGAGGGACTAGTAGTCCTATTCAATATTTTTCTCATCATAGACCCCCTATTCCCCTCCCCCCCTCCCCCCAGAAACTACACGGGGCACAGGTATCTCTTACCAAGTGTAATGAGCTCCCACAGAAGAACGCCGTAAGACCAGACATCGGATTTTTCTGTGAACTGGTTGTAGAAGAGGGACTCGGGAGACATCCACCTTATGGGCAATAAGCCCTGAAATTATATCGTTACATAGACACTTGGCTATTGGGAAAATATGTTCCTTAGAAACAAGGTTACGTGGAAATGTTAAGATAACATATAAAATACAATTTTACGTATAAGTTTGTGTAACACGTTGTGTGAAATAGAATCTCTATGACTACATCTGAGAACCGTGTAAACATATTTAGGAAAACGTTAAAATAATTAAATAATGTGCAACAACGATAACAATACATGTAAATGTGTGCATGATAAAAATGAATCATAATTTTACAAAATTGAACAAAGTTGTCACGAATTACGATTGTTCTTTTTTTCTTGTCTTCACTCATCTTCGGCATAATTACTTTGCCATTCCTTTTACGTGCGAATTCTTCCTGTATTCGTTGTTTTCGCTTTCATCGTGCAAAGTTTTCTTATCACATCTTGTCATACCTCTCATCCACCTCTCACTCCTGGTTATTTTCTCTTTTGTTAACGGCGACGCTTAGCGAAGGACCGAACTTGCCACATTTACTTTTCGCTTATCGCCAGCTCCAGACGGAGTAAGATTCTACACTGAGCGACAATCCTATTGTAAACCCAGACTTTTTTGTGTGGGAAGATACACGAAACCATGTTGTCGCATGATAAGGTGCTAGTTTGCAAACACGACGAGCCCAAATACAAGGTCGATCTCACTGGGATGTGGGAGGATAACAACCTTGGTAAAGATTAAGACACTGACAGTGATGTAATACTTCCGGCATATGAACTTTGCTGAGATAAACAATTACAAGAAAATAACATCGTTGAAGAGATTATAATGTTAGATCTGTAAAGTAGTGAGTTTGTAAACATGACATGCGAAACTGAAGAAGCAAGACTGATAAAGCTGTTTTTTAGGTCACCACGTTAATAAGGGCTTGATGAGATTAAGTGGTCAACTCAAACCCGGCACAGTGTTGGTCATATAGGTCACCTTGTCCGTAATGAGGCCCCGACAAGAATGTATTGTTGACAATGAGTGTTAGTATGAGTGTCAACACGCGAATGCATAAATGGTTCTGTAGAGTTGACAAGTTGGTAATAATGCACTCATACCCTCACGGCTGGAAGTCAATGATAAAGCTGGTACTGGTGTAGATGTTTTATACAGTTTAATGATACACACTCTGACAGCACGGTTGACAGTCATTGGAACAGGTTGACACAACAAATCATTGGATACTTGACAAATGGGTGGCAACATCAATTTGGCAATCTCATAGCATTATAATATAATTGGACGATAGTAGCACATATATAGTTCTGATTGTCTATCGTCTCATATCTCCACTGACTAGTCGCATCAGTTTGAGTTAACAATAACAATGGTCATCACAATGCTCCCTTACAGACCCTCTGCTGACTACGTCTTTCAGGCTAAGTCTTTTAGGCTTTAGCTTCAACAGGGTCTTTCTTTTACGGTGACAATCTCAAATAACAAAGAGTAGACTTCAATACAATGTAGATCCTGGTATCGCCATCAGGTAATAAGATATCTCCGTTCTCCGATTGACAATTCAAAACAGACCAACAGTGGGATTCAAAATGGCGCCGGTCCCAGTGAGCGGTGTTCATCCAAAAGATATCCTCACTACAAATGAAAGTTCCGTTCATTTGCTCATCTAATGTCTTTGGGTTTTCCATACCCATAAGGAATGTTACATATGTCCACTCATATTGCTGCTAGTACAGGAATCGTCTACATACGATCCATCAAATATATAGATAGATGATATAACATCTATGGCGTCGTTAGGCCTAGGTAAAGTTTTAGAAAATGTTTCTTCTTTACCTTAAGTTCAGGAAATACTAGTAACTAGCACACTAACATATATATTCTGGGAGAAGTATCGACCATCATAGTATACTGAGAGAAAACTCCTCTCTTCCCCAGAATCAATCACAATGACCAAAAACTTCGGACTCTCATATGTCCGACAGCCTTCAAGATCCGTCCGTCATCACGGAAGCGCCAACGACGACTCATCGTCTCATTGGGCATGCGCTAATGTTAACCTTTCAACTATATTCAAGTGGGGCGACTATATATTTACTTTCACTCGAAGCAAAAAATGAGTGTTCGCCCTTTGACTAGAGTTCTAATCTCAGACTCAAAATATTATTACCAAATATTTCCAAACATAACAAGTATACAAACAAATAAATATCTTCCTATATATATATATACACCTCTATCTTCATTGTCCCCAGTAATCTGTTGGTAACAAAGACCTTTAATGGTTATGGAGTTTGAAAATCACATCTTATGTTGTCATGTAGTAAAGTTTTACATGAGAGGAATGGGAGATAAAGCTCTATCAAAATAGCACGCTTTGATGATGAGTGGTTGGGCATGAAAATGCTAAGACAGATTACCCCTGATTGAACTTCTCATCTAAGTAACAACCTGGGTGTGTAGGCAAAAATTGTGCTTATATTCTACAGCGTTGTAAGACTACTTCTTACTTTTTATTCTAGGATTCAATCTCAAGTGCACCCAGTTAGATGCCTAACATACCTGAAAGAGACGGCATCTTAAATCAGTTGCCCGACATTATTCGGACGTTTCATGCGCCAAAGTCTGTGCTGGCCAGAAAAAAACTCGAGGTAAGTTGTAATACGTATATTTTATCATTTATATTTGCATTTTGACATGTATAAATTGCTTGTGGATGTACAGTGGCATATGAGGCTGGCAATCTCATCACTGCAAACAACTTGACAAGTGAACTCCTACTGCAAGATCTGGTGACTGCTTCGTGTGGTTTCTTCACAAGGTACCAGCAGCAGAGTTGACCCTAAGCTCCATAGAGAGCAGAGAGTGGATGATATCATGGTGTACACATTTATTATACAAGCACTTTAGTAAATGTCAGATGTATGTATGTATATATTTGTATACCAATCTGTTGCGCTCATATTCTTATGGGACGCACGGATTACTTCAGAGAGGCATACAATTCATTTAGTATGTCTATTTAATATGGAAAATATATAGTTGTATTTAATTGTGTACGAAAATGCTTCCCTTGGTAAAGCTAGATAATCCATGATTGATTTATACGTTTGATTATATGGATGATCTCTCTTGATATTGATTCGGCGTATGAATAATTGAATTCATGTCAGTTCTCGTTTGTTAGGGCCAGAAAATAGATTAATTTTGCTTAGAATGTTTATGGCCTGAATTCATATGTATTACTTGTCTAGTGCAAGAAGATTCAGTTTTATCTTGTATATCTTCGTATGTTTAGGTCGGACTATATTCTTGGTGCCGAAATCTGGCGGAGGTATTCGTAGTCCTACTGGGTTGTAATGAGTTCCGAAGTAGCCGCCGATAAATGGCTGTGTGATTTTCTAGGGCTGGTCCTGTTATGATTAAAAAGTGATTTGTGGATGATTTTTCCATAAGGAGGGAATGTCTCTGCGAGAGTATTGTGTCAGAGCTTCTTCTCATATACTTTGTTATGTTTAAATTCGGACTCCAGGTAAAGCCAGACCCTCTTTTCTTTGATGACCTTCATTTGGTTAAGTTTAGATGACAACCTACTTTGAACGTCGTTGGTCGTCCATATGCACAGTTGAAGATGACAGGTTCCACTAGTATTCCTATCTACATGAGACAATGTTATTAATATGGAGCTGGGTGGAAAACTCTATGGAGTTTTATATATGTTCACATGTTGAATTAACTTTGGCTTTATTATTATCCTTCTGTTGGGCGAGTGAGCAAAACTCAAAGAAGGTGACCATCTTTGAAGTACTGTCATTGTGGTGCATCACTGGCCTGAGAACAGAATCTAACTCTTATTATCAGACAGTGGATCGGAGATCTTACCATCAAGGAACTCCGTTATTATGAAATAACATTATTATTGTCAAGAAAAGGTTCTAGCAACGAACCGCTATTACCATTCATGTATGTACATTTACTGAGTATGCGACGACAGACAACTAGAACGTCTGCCTACTGTCGTCCCATAATATATATGCATATGCTGCTTGAATACGCTACTGATGTTGCTACTCGATTATGCATGAAAGATGATCTACTATTCAACGCCTATTGAATTTATGTCAACATGTTACTATGACTGTATTCCGTGCTGTCCAAGAGTATGTGTCTATTAAATACAAGAAACGTACAACAGTCTGCATCAGTGACTTCTAGCATGAGTGCATGAGTGTGTTATCACGAAGTTGTGAACTCTTCAGTACCATTCTTCCATTCGCGTTACTGACAGTTACACTCACACTCGTTGTCAACGTTCCTTGTCAAGGCTTCAATACATTACAGACAAGGCGACTTGTTGTGCATCACTGTGTTCGGGTTAGTGAGTTGATCATTACAACAACACAGTACAACAGCAAAAACAACCATGCTTCAGTGGTAGGCCAGATTCCTGGGGCTAACTACACAGTGGACATTGCCAGAAGTCAGCTACTGTAACCAGACCGTTCCTGACGCCAAATACAGCAGGTAAACACTTATAGGCAAGTTTACAGTACAGCTTACAGACGATGTCAACCTGACCTGTCAAGCATTTTGTCATAGTCAGACAACTTCAAACAGAAGCGATTGTTTATCTTAACAAGAATTGCAGTGTTGTTGGTCAGAGAAGTGCATTTATTTCATCGCTGGTTCTTCTATTGTGCTCAAAGAAATTGAACACTGTAATAGTTTAGAAACAAACCTAGTATTTAATAAAGTTGCAAGCTATTTTGATTAAAAGCTAAGCCTTCTCTGCAACACATTCTTTCTGCAACACTCTATTCACATCACATTGCCATATTATTTAATCATATTATATATGCATTTATGCTATTTATGTTTACATGTTATTTGTTATGTATTAAATTAGTTTATGTTCTGTGTGACTAGTACAAGGTATACCGAGTGACATTGGTCTTGTACTAGTGTTCTATAGGTACAAATTTTCTTAATTGGAAATTTGTTAGCAACAATTTGCTGCTATTTTTGTTAGCTGTGACGACTGTGTTCATATTTGTTTTTGTAATACTTTTTCTGTTCTTTTTTTTTTGGTTTGATTTGTTTGTATAATTTGTTGGTCTAATCTTTCCTTTCATTAAGTTCTTTACACCCTTATGTTTATACACTGTAGAGTCATTTGTTGTGTTTAGTTCTATTGCAGTTATCATCACAGATTCTGTGATTGTTTACTTTTGTTTCCTATTTAATTTAATTTGATTTCTGCAATTGTTTTCATATTGTCTTTTCTTGTTTGTCCTTGCTAATGTCTTTAGTTGACATATGATATATGAGGTATAGTTGAATACACTTATATTATAGTACAGAACAGTACTTAATTACCATTATTGTGGTACAAGGAAGTATACAAGACCTTTGTAAGGCTTGTCTCCCACAGTGATTGGGATAGAAACATATTATTCTCCACAGGTACTCAAGTGATCATTTGGTACATTATAAACAAGATAACTATATAAAGTATATAAGTCTATAGTATAGACTTACCTCACATTTAAGTGGGACAAGGTAATTTATTTACTTTTTCAGATTACTATTTCATTAGACAATATGTCTACATTAGATTACTTTATTGCATAAGGGAAATCCCTTGATAAGACTGGTAAAGACTTAGAAGAATGGGCAGTTGCTCAATATGACAAAGCATTAGCTGCAGAAGAGAAAAAAGCTGCAGCTGAAGAGAAAAAGCTGCAGCTGAAGAGAAAAAAATTGCAGCTGAAGAGAAAAGATTGGAAAGAGAAGCAGAACAAAAGAAATTGCAGATACAGACTGAGGAAAAAAGATTCCAAATGGAAATGGAAAAACAAATTAAAGCAGCAGAGGCTGAAGAAAAAAGATTAGACAGAGAAGCTGAACAAAAAAGATTAGACAGAGAAGCTGAACAAAAAGACTAGACAGAGAAGCTGATGCTGCTGCTGAACAAAAAAGACTAGACAGAGAAGCTGAGCAAAAAAGATTAGAAGCTGAAGAAAAAAAAGCAATAAGAGAACATGAATTTGAGTTAGAGAAATTAAGATTGACAAGTATGATTAATGTTGATCAATCATCTGGTGGTAATGGTAAACCCTTTATTTACAAGGTCAAGGTACCAGCGTTCAACTCTGCCAATGATGACATAACATTCTGGCTTGATAGATTTGAACGTGCTTGTCGAGCTCATAATGTGGATAAATCACAGTATGTGAATCAGTTGTCTGAAAATCTAAAAGGGGATTCTCTGACTAAATTATGTTTGGTTGAAGAGGCCGACAAGGATAATTATGATGCTATTAGGGCAGCCTTGATAAAGAGATACCAATTGTCAGAGGAAGGTTATCGCTTTTTGTTTAAAACAATGAAACCTGAGGTAGGTGTGGAATTCTCTGAATTCATTTCAAAAGCTCAACTTACACTTTCACGATGGATTGAATTATCCAAAACACAGAAAACATTTGAGGCTCTTACGGATTTATTACTCAGAGACAAGATCATGTCTTCAGTGAATAAACCATTCCTAGAATTCTTACATGAGCGTAAACCTAGTACATTAAAACAAATGGAAGAATATTGTGACCAATATGCCACGGAACACCCAGACGTGATTCTTAGCAACACTAACATTAAAGAGGGCATGCCACTTGCTTCGGCAACACAATACAATCATAATTACTCACATAAATCTCAAGGAGCTCAAAATAAATGTGACAAAAATGTTAATTGGAATAGTTATCAAAACCAAGGTAACCACTCAAATCAGAGTTCTTCTGCGAAGAACTGGAATAGGGCCGACAGTCCTCGATACAGGGGTGCCCATAATTATAGAAATTTCCGCAAAGGGAGTAACTATAGGAACTACCCAAGTTCTTCATGGAAACAACAAAACCAACATTACAGGGATACTCATTATAGTGAACATGATAATTATGATCATGAATATTATGATCCTAACCCAAACAGGGGTTATAACAGAGGAAATAATAATTACAGAGGCAATTACAACCGAGGTAGAAAACAACACAAAAGACATGGTAAATCTCATTACCAGGCTAACTCTGCACAACAAGAGTTCCATGAAGCCGGTAATCAAAATAATGATAAGAAAGACTCTAATAATGTAGGATGTTTTGCTTTCGATTTTGGTAGAGCATCTCAGTGCTCCCAATGCAAAACATTATTCGATCCAACCACAGTTTCTACTTTAAGCTGTGGGCATCCTCTCCCAGCTCTTCCTGCGTCAGTCGCGCATGATGGAAGAGGTGCTCTTGTCTTCAATAGAGGTCTAATAGATGGTACTCCGGTATCAATTCTTTTCGATTCGGGGTGCACTACCATTGAAGTGAGGCAGTCACTCGTAAATCCTTCTCGAGCCACAGGCAATGTAGTCAAATGCGTAACATTTGGTGGCACATTAGAGAAGTACTCTACTGCCATTATCAATATTGCTACTCCTTTCTTTACAGGAGATGTGCAAGCATGTCTTCTGCCGAATCCGATCGCTGATCTCGTCATCGGTCGCATTCATGGAGTGAAAGAATGCACTCCACAACAAATTTCTGATTGGGAAAATGATAATATGCAATCTGCTAATGCAGTAGTCACTAGGGCTCAAGCTCTTAACATGCCGCAATCTTCGCCTTCTGAAGATAATGATGCGCAGATCCAAGATGATCCCTTGGAAATTTCTCGTGACTCGTTCATAAAAAAGCAGGAAGATGATCCTACTCTAAAGAAATTCTTTACTCTGGCAACAAAAGGTGATCCGAATAAAGACACAAATCGTAAATCTTGGATTACGATGAAGAATGGCGTACGTGTGCGTATGGTACAAGACTCCGATAAGTCCGCTCATTCTCAAATTCTAGTGCCGAAAAATATGAGAGTGAAAATCTTACAGCACGCTCATGATTCTCAGTGTGCTGGGCATATGGGTTTTTCCCGTACTAAATCTAGAGTTCTGGCGTCTTTCTTTTGGTATTTTGTGAACAAGGACATACGAATCTATTGTCGGTCTTGTAAGGTATGTCAAGAAGTTAAATCCAAAGGTCCACGCCATGCTGCACCTATTCAGGCTGCAGATATTCCAATTCGACTATTTCAAAAGATGGCGATAGACATCATCGGTCCATTTAAGACAAAGTCTGCTAGAGGACACCAATTTATCTTTACGTGTGTTGATATGTGCACACGTTGGCCAGAGGCTATTCCTCTGAAGAGCATAACTACTGCTGATGTCGCAGATGTTCTTTGGCTAATATTTTCTCGTCTGGGATTTCCAGCAGAAATATTATCGGACCATGGTAAACAACTCATATTGGATACTATGTCTCAAGTAATGTCGACTCTTAAGATAGAGAGATCTCTAAGTAGTATTTATCATCCTATGTCAAATGGGATGGTAGAACGTCTGAATAGGACTCTGAAAAACCTGTTAGGTAAGATAACTGAAGATCATCCTCAGGATTGGGACAGGGTTTTACCCGCGGCTCTCTTTGCATACAGAGAGGTCGCCAACGAACATACAGGATTTTCTCCCTTTGAACTTGTCTTTGGCGCGAAACCGCGAGGTCCTATGTCTTTACTTCATGATCTCATAACTGCTGATAATATTGTTGATGACACAAAATCCTCTTACGAATATGTCATTGCGCTTAGACACAAGATTATTGAAGCATGCAAATTGGCAACTTCTTCTTCTGAATTTGCGAAACAGAAGGCAAGGCAATTTGCCAATAAGAAGAGATGCTTACGACAACTTTGTCCTGGTGACAAAGCATTTGTATTACTACCTTGTAGGGAAAACAGATTCCTTATTTCTTGGAAAGGTCCGTACGATATAATATCGAAAATTTCCGATGTCGACTATATTGTCGATATTGATGGGAAGCATAAAACCTTCCACATCAATATGCTTACTGAATTCCATGAACGTCCGGATTATTTACAAGCTGTTTTCCAGGCAACGGACGATTCTCCAGTCCCACATGGACATTACTCATCACTGTCAGTAATACAGGATGAGGAAACGAGTTTTTCGGATGTGAATCTCCCTTTTCCAATGATTCCGCTTCACTCTAATGAATCATGGAAAGATGTTGCGATTTCTCCCGAATTATCTCCAGGAGAACAGAAACAGGTTTCTACTATGTTACAACAATTTCAGGATGTCCTTACTGACATTCCTGGTCGTACTAATGTCATTGAACATGACTTTATTCTTACTGACCATAATCCTATAAGAGTCAGACCGTATCCTATCCCGATACATTTTCAAGCACAGGTAGAGAAAGAGTTGGATGAGATGATAGAGTTGGAAATAATTGAACCATCCACATCAGCATATTCTTCGCCGATGGTTGTTGTACGAAAAAAAGACAATAATATACGTCTTTGCGTTGATTATCGCAAGTTAAACCAAGTGACGAAATTTGATGCTAAACCTATGCCTTTACTAGAAGAGCTACTTACTAGACTATCGAAATCTCATTTCTTCACTAAACTTGATTTGTCTAAGGGATATTGGCAAGTTCCACTATCCGAACACGCCAAACCGTTTACTGCTTTTTCGACACCTAGGGGTCTATTCCAATGGAATTTCATGCCTTTCGGCCTTATGAACGCTCCTGCAACATTCGTACGCATGATGCGTCGAATCCTATCTCATCGCTCAGATGTCATTGCATATCTTGATGACATCTGTCTTTTCAGTGATACTTGGGAAGATCACTATAATGGGTTAAATGAACTATTGGCTATCTTATGCGAGCATAACCTAACAGCGAAACCATCTAAAGCCTGTATTGGTTTTAGCGAAATATCTTTCTTAGGTCACCGTGTTGGTCATGGTTTCCTAAAAACAGAAGACCATAATACAAGTAAGATACTTAACATTTCTATTCCTAAGACTAAAAAGCAAGTGCGAAGTCTCTTAGGTCTAATACAATTTTATGGACGATTCATTCCAAATCTGTCCTCCATTATGTCACCTCTTTCTTCCTTGCTAAAGAAAGGGTCTCCTAATATAGTCCATTGGACTCAAGAATGTCAATCCTCTTTGGATAAGGTTAAAACTATGTTTTCTACTTCACCTATCTTGGTGTTACCTACTAAGGATAAGACATTTATTCTTCGTAGTGACGCTTCATCCACAGGGATTGGAGCAGCACTAATGCAAGAGTACTCTGGAACTCTGCATCCTGTGATGTATATTTCTCGAAAACTAAATGCCGCGGAGAAGAATTACTCGGTCCTAGACCGCGAAATATTGGCTATGGTTTGGTCAATACTTAAACTTCAAAGATTTCTTCTTGGCGCGCATTTCATTGTGGAAACTGACCAGAAAGCTCTTACTGCTATTCAGAGTAAAAATCTGAAGAGCGCGAGATAAACGCGATACGCGATTGCTCTTCAGCCTTTTCATTTTTCGGTGCGAGCTGTCCGTGGGTCAGAAAATGTGATGGCAGACATTTTGTCTAGATGCCCACATGATTCCACCTAACTGTTAGATCTTGAGATTTCTAACATGTCTAACTCTACTACATTTTTTTCTATACTAAAATGTGTACACATATGTAATATATCTATTATATTGATTGTATCACTACTTAGCGGTTCATTGATGTATATTCACCGCTGATCTTTTGATGTTCTTCTTCTTTGGTAATCATGATTTTAATATACCTAAGATGAAAGATTTTTGGATAAACTATTGTAGAAATTGTGACATTGCAATATTGTAGTATGCGTTGGTGACACCTCCCTGGAAATATTTATATTCAGAGAAAGATTTTCTCTGGTTCCTGAGATATATTCTCACTTGTCGTACCATAGAACGACTTAGCCTTACATTAGGCGTTACATTTGTTTGGAATGCTTATCATCTGCGCATTGTTATTCGTGCGTTGTAAGCCTATTGTATGTTGCTCCTGGATGTATTTAAAAAAAATGTACCTTTTTTCCCGGGGGGTGGGGGGGGGTGTGGTAATCTGTTGCACTCATATTCTTATGGGACGCACGGATTACTTCAGAGAGGCATACAATTCATTTAGTATGTCTATTTAATATGGAAAATATATAGTTGTATTTAATTGTGTACGAAAATGCTTCCCTTGGTAAAGCTAGATAATCCATGATTGATTTATACGTTTGATTATATGGATGATCTCTCTTGATATTGATTCGGCGTATGAATAATTGAATTCATGTCAGTTCTCGTTTGTTAGGGCCAGAAAATAGATTAATTTTGCTTAGAATGTTTATGGCCTGAAGTCATATGTATTACTTGTCTAGTGCAAGAAGATTCAGTTTTATATTGTATATCTTCGTATGTTTAGGTCGGACTATATTCTTGGTGCCGAAATCTGGCGGAGGTATTCGTAGTCCTACTGGGTTGTAATGAGTTCCGAAGTAGCCGCCGATAAATGGCTGTGTGATTTTCTAGGGCTGGTCCTGTTATGATTAAAAAGTGATTTGTGGATGATTTTTCCATACTGAGAGAATGTCTCTGCGAGAGTATTGTGTCAGAACTTCTTCTCATGTACTTTGTTATGTTTAAATTCGGACTCCAAGTAAAGCCAGACCCTCTTTTCTTTGATGACCTTCATTTGGTTAGGTTTAGATGACAACCTACTTTGAACGTCTTTGGTCGTCCATATGCACAGTTGAAGATGACAGGTTCCACTAGTATTCCTATCTACATGAGACAATCTTATGAATATGGAGCTGGGTGGAAAACTCTATGGAGTTTTATATATGTTCACAAGTTGAATTAACTTTGGCTTTATTATTATCCTTCTGTTGGGCGAGTGAGCAAAACTCAAAGAAGGTGGCCATCTTTGAAGTACTGTCATTGTGGTGCATCACTGGCCTGAGAACAGAATCTAACTCTTATTATCAGACAGTGGATCGGAGATCTTACCATCAAGGAACTCCGTTATTATGAAATAACATTATTATTGTCAAGAAAAGGTTCTAGTAACGAACCGCTATTACCATTCATGTATGTACATTTACTGAGTATGCGACGACAGACAACTAGAACGTCTGCCTACTGTCGTCCCATAATATATATGCATATGCTGCTTGAATACGCTACTGATGTTGCTACTTGATTATGTATGAAAGATGATCTACTATTCAACGCCTATTGAATTTATGTCAACATGTTACTATGACTGTATTCCGTGCTGTCCAAGAGTATGTGTCTATTAAATACAAGAAACGTACAACAGTCTGCATCAGTGACTTCTAGCATGAGTGCATGAGTGTGTTATCACCAAGTTGTGAACTCTTCAGTACCATTCTTCCATTCGCGTTACTGACAGTTACACTCACACTCTTTGTCAACATTCCTTGTCAAGGCTTCAATACATTACAGACAAGGCGACTTGTTGTCCACCACTGTGTTCGGGTTAGTGAGTTGATCATTACAACAACACAGTACAACAGCAAAAACAGCCATGCTTCACTAGCTAAGAAATGTGTCTCCTTTCAGTTTGTGGTACATGATTGTGGTACAGGTTGCTAGCAGTTGATGCAAGTCACCTCATCAGACGGGTCTTGAAGATGCTTGACGTGACAACCTAAGCAGTTACCTCGGCCTCGTCCAACAGACATGCTGCCATATTATTTGACTGTTGTAGAGAAGTACGGTCCAAGGTATATGTGGGAATCAACAGTGGCTGAAGTAGACACCAACTGACCCCAGACTGGAAGCTAAGTACCATAATTGCGAAACCAATGAGTATTTTCACACTTTTAATAAGTTCCACCATAATTTAAATCATCCAATGATTGTAAATATCATCGCTTCATTTTTATAAACAATTATATTTATTTTCCATTATTAACCCATAAGTGATTATTAAAGCTGTAGTTGGATTAGTCACTCTTGGGTGAATTGTATGTCTGCACCCGTATGAATCATACTGTTTTAAATACATAAACGTAAAGAGCTATCAGATTTATAGCTGATGAAGCGCCTTCAGCTGGGGGTTCAGAAATACGAGGGACAATATATTACCTCACAGAAGAGGCGGGAAAATAATAGGTTCATGACAGCTTAGATGATTTCAGTTGATATGCTTGCTTTTCTTTAAAATCATGTGAGGCACCCTCAAGTTGAAGCATCGTTGTTCTATTTACAAGGTATATCTCTGCCAAGAGGAATGTTGAGCGAAGGTTGATACCTTTGAAGACCTTCTGTTGACTCCGTTTTATGGTTGAGTACAGTTTATACTGGTGAAGAGGTAGCTTAAAACGCGAATGGTTAAAATGAACGAATGTCAACAATATTCTTCAAACGAACTTCAACAAGTAGTGTTGAACTGGGTGAACTGGGCAAGTACTGGCAGTACATAAGTCGGTGATGACTGTACATAGATTTTATTCAACATGACACATACGGAGTGGACAAGACTAACATCGTCACAGGCGCAAAGATCATACATCAGCATAATGGTAATTACTTTTAAAGTTCCTGAAGATTCTCTACCAATAAAGTCCTCTGACTCAAGTGACTAAGGATCACAAAACTGTTACCGTATAATATTCTTCTCATTCAAGTCCATTGACCTTCCTTCAAGGACGTCTATCATGGTAACGTATTCATACTCCAGGATAAAATCTTCCATATCATACTTCACAATCCCATACGTTCTCCAAAACATAACGTTAGATAGCATATAGTTTCAAACAAAGTCATACACGATAATACGAACAGGTTAGAGATTCCAGTTGACTAACCTCTCCCATTCTATGCCACGCTTCTGGCATTGTTGAATGTACGGCATATAAAAATATGAAGCATACGAATAAATAAACTGGTTTACACGTAGGTATTATTCCTCTACGGTAATCTAATATGACCACCGACTCCGTCTGTCCATTCTAGGAAATTACATGCTAAGATGACTTCCCGCTAGACTACAACTGGGGAGCGGCCTGATACTTTAGTTTACGGCAATAAATATACAAATATAACCGGGGCGACACTTACATGATCCTTCCATCATTGGCTTCGTCAAGAATACCAATTGAATCAATATAACATACTGGCTTATACAAAACTGCCAGACAATTCCAATAATATATATCTCGGACATAACAAAGTCCGCACTGCCCCGTTCAAAACATGACGTCACAATCCCCAAACTAGGTTACCCGTGCGTCCAAAGCAACTCACACTGCATTGTGCACGTCAGTGCGTGAATCAATCGAACGCACAAATAATAAAATATATAAAGACTGGTGCGTAAATTTGGCAGGACCGAAGACTACCCCCTTAGGTAATAAATGTACGTAACAGCTTCCTTATCACCTCCCCTTAAAAAAATTAATTCTATTAATTTTTTTCGAACTAAGTACCCGAGAGAGGTGAGTCAAAACTACAACAAGATATATGAAATGCATAAAGTTATATCATATTAAGAAAAGAATATTAAACGAAATGAATATAACTAAATGATAGTATGCATTAAAGCACACATCCACAAACGACCTACTTTGGAACGATGTGGTAAAACAAGTTTGAAAACGAAAAAAAAAAAAAGGAAAAAAAAACCATTAAAAAAAAGATGATAATAAAATTCAACTAAGTTTTCAACAAAATTTGAAACATATGATTTCAAAAATGAAAATGAACAGCAACACTGATGATGATCAATGACAAGAGAATCAATGAAACAGAAAAAATTGAAAATACAATGTGCAAAAATGAAGCAATGCAAAATTAAACACTTTAAGAATCAACACACTTAATGTTTTCTAACACTAGTACGGTTGACTAGTGATCTAACAGTGAGATATCATAACTAAGACCCGTGAATGTAGGTATTACGTGACAGCTAAGAAAGTTAGTATGTGTGTGATCCATAATCAATTAAATAGATTAAATTGAATTAATATAATTTATATATTCCTTAATTACTAACAAATAACTAGTTAACAATATATTCTAAGTAATTTCAATATCCCTATCAATATGTCACTGTTCAGTTTCGACTAGTTAGTAATCGACGAGACAATGTTCTCAATGTTCCATACACGATATAATATATTCTCTAACACGTTATGTAGTGTAATATGTTCCATAGGAATAACAAATGTATATTTGTCGCTCTTAACAATGTTGCCATATTAATAAAAAGTTACTGTAGTACCAATGTTCACGTTCTAATAAAACGTTAATATAGTATCAATAACAATGTACAAAGTTATTCATGTTATCGGTGAGGATGTTCCAACATCTGGAAGTGGTTTAGTTTCGACACGTTCACTTGGGCATCTTGATAGACAGTCTGCGAACACATTCTGCACTCCAGGAATAGCTCGTATCTCAAAATGGAACGGTTGAAGCGCTATAGCGTAACGCGCTGACTTTGATGACTTAACGTTCCCTGTATTCAGTGCGGTAAGAGCTTTCTGGTCAGACTCCACCACAAAGTGTGATCCGAGGAGATAACGATCCAGTTTAGTGATTGCCCAGACAAGAGCAAGGAGCTCTTTATCCAGAACGGAATATTTCGTCTCGCTCGGCGTGAGCTTTCTGGATACGTACATAACCGGAAATAAGGTGCCGTTATATTCCTGCATCAAAACTGCAGCGATAGCGTAAGAACTTGCATCACTGCGGAGAATGAAGGTGAGATTTTTGTCAGGCAACCTCAAAAAAGGTGCATTTGAAAAAAATTGTTTTATATAGTCTAACGCCGTTTGGTGATCCTGCGACCACTTTATTACATTAGATGTGCCTTTCTTCAGTAGAGACGAAAAAGGTGCAGTTATAGTAGACAAATGAGGGATGAATTTTGAATAGAACTGTATTAGTCCTAAAAGCGACCTAACTTGTTTTTTTGTCTTAGGTGCTGAAATGTTTAGAATTTTAGAGACGTTACTGTCTTCTGTATACATGAAACCATGTCCTATGCGGTGACCCAGAAATGAGATGTCATGAAAACCGACAAAAGCCTTTGAAGGTTTCGCTGTTAAGTTATAATCCCGCAAGGTAGAAAGTAAAGATTTTAAACCCTGAATATGTTCATCCCAAGAGTCACTGAAAAGACAGATGTCATCTATATAAGTAATGACATCGGGACGATGAGACAATATGCGGCGCATCATGCGTACAAAGGTAGCTGGCGCATTCATTAACCCGAATGGCATAAAATTCCATTGAAAAAGACCCCGTGGTGTCGAGAAAGCGGTGAATGGCTTTGCTTTAGGAGTGAGTGGCACTTGCCAATATCCCTTTGAAAGGTCAAATTTCGAAAAGAATGTAGCATGAGATAATCTCTCCAATAAGTCATCTAAAAGAGGTAATGGTTCCGCATCGAATTTTGTAACTTTGTTTAATTTCCTGTAATCTACGCAAAGACGTATATTGTTGTCTTTCTTCCTAATGATTACCATGGAAGAAGAATATGGTGATGAAGATGGTTCAATTATATTTAATTGGAGCATCTCATCCAATTCCTTATCAACCTTATCACGAAAGTGTAAAGGAATAGGATATGGGCGAACTCGAATAGGCGTATCGTCAGTCAGAATAATGTCATGTTGGATGACTGACGTATGACCTGGGATGTCAGTGAGGACATCCTCATACGAGTGTAGAATATTAGAGACTTGCTGACGTTGATCAGCCGAAAGAGTAGATGAGATTGTAACATCATTCCATTTCTCAGTGGAATGGAGTGGTACAACTGGTATTGGTAGTTGTACATCATCGAAAGAAGATTCTTCTTCTTGGATGACTGACAAACTAGAATAGTGTTGAATAGGAGGTGTAGGATCGTCAGTTGCCTGAAACACTGACTGTAGATAATCAGGACGTGAGTAATACTCCTTCAACATGTTAATGTGGAAGGTTTTATGTTTACCATTAACATCAACGATGTAGTCGACATCGGATATTCTTGAGATGATCCTGAAAGGACCTCTCCAGGTAATTAAAAGACGATTGTTATGCGCAGGTAGTAAGACAAAAGCTTCATCACCAGGTATGAGCTGGCGAAGACGTCTATACTTGTTTGCAAATAGACGAGCTTTTTCTTTGGCTTGTTCAGATGATGCAGTAGCTAGTCTACAAGCATCTATGATTCTCTTTCTCAGAGAGATCACATACTCATAAGAGGATTGAGTTTCCTCTTCAATATTCTCGTCAACCAATAAGTCGTGGATTAACGACATAGGACCGCGTGGTTGCATGCCAAAAACAAGCTGGAATGGAGAAAACCCCGTTGCTTGATTTTGTACTTCGCGATACGCAAAGAGACAAGCGGGTAGGAACCGATCCCAGTCTTGGGGATGGTCTTGAGTCATCTTACCCAACAACTGCTTGAGTGTCCTATTGAGACGCTCAATTAACCCATTTGACATCGGATGATAAATAGAACTAAGAGATCTGTCTATACCTAATGTCTTCATAACTTGAGACATGGATTCAGAAATGAACTGAACCCCATGATCCGACAAGATTTTCCGTGGAAAACCAATGCGTGAGAAGATTAACATCAATGCCTCTGCTACACTGGCAGATGAAGTGTTCTTGAGAGGGATGGCCTCAGGCCAACGAGTGCACATATCAATGCACGTAAGGATATGCGTATGCCCTCTAGCAGATGGAAGCATCGGACCAATAATGTCAATGGCCATTTTATCAAATGGTCTAATCGGGATGTCCGCAGCTTGAATAGGAGCCGCATGAAATGGACCCCGTACCTTAACTTCCTGACATATCAAACAGGATCGACAATAGAGAGTGATGTCCCTATGGACGCCTGGCCAGTAGAATGCCGAAAGCACTCTGGATTTGGTACGCGAAAAACCCATATGGCCCGCACATTGCGAGTCATGCGCATGTCGTAATATATACGAGATCTCATAGAGGATGGGACTAAGATCTGATAACATAAGGATGAATCCTTTTCCCGTATTACTCTCACCAAAATCCCATTTTTAAGTATAAAGTCATGTCTAGATTTTGCAAGTTTGTTGCTTGTATTCTTTTTGTTAACATACTGAAAAATTTTTTTTAATGAATCATCATTCTTTTGCAATGTAGCAAACAACTCCCGTGAAATAGGAGCATCATCATCACAAGTGGTATGAACTGTAGGTTCAATAGGTGTATCATGCGACATATTAGTAGCTTGCGCTCTAGTCACTACTGCATTTGCAGTTTGAATATGTCGCTCTTCCCATTCAGCAATTTGTTGAGGTGAACACTCTTTAATACCATGTATGCGACCAAGTATTAAATCACAAATTGGATTTGGAAGAAGACAAGCTTGGATCTGTCCTGAAAAAAATGGTGTATGAAGTGTTATAATGGCTGTGGGAAATGTTTCCACAGTTCCGCCAAACGTCACACATTTCACAACCCTGCCCGTCGCACAACTAGGGTCGATCAGCGAAGTCCGGACGCCCACAGTGGTACAACCTGAGTCGAATAAAAGAGAGCATGAAATATTGTTAACAAATCCTCTGTTAAACTTAAGAGAGCCCTGTCCCTGGTGTACTGACGCAGCAGTGGCCGTACAGACTGCAGGTAGACTAGGCAAGGTATGTCCGCAACGCAGCGTCGTGATCGCCTTGGGCTGGAAAAGAGTAGAGCATTCTGAACAATCTTTGACTTGGGTACAATCAAGAGAACAAGACATAGCATTGTGAGTTTCAGCTACTTTACCCTGTTCAATGTTAGCCTGTGTATCAATTAAAGAGACATTAGAATGTCTACCCGTATTACTCGACGATCTTTCTCTGCGACGCGATCGATTTTGATTATTTGCATTAAAATTGCCATAATTGTCTTTTCTACTAGAGTTAAAATTTGGATGAGTCCGATAGTTTGTATAATTAAAGTTATGCTGTTCTTTAAAATTTTTTATTCCAAGAACCTTGTCTGTTTTGCGGACCCTGAGATTTTGATCTCCAGTTTTGTTTATTATAATGTCCTTGATTATTATTAAAATTATTGTTACCAAAATCTCGCGATCTGTGAGCTTGGTTCCAAGAAACATTAAATGGAGCAGATTGTTGAAATTGTTTCCCTTTGTAAAAGTTATCATTGTTAAAATTGTAATTATTTCCCTTATTGACATACCTATCAGCACTAAAAGAACGATTGCGTGAAAAATTGTTTTGTTGTGCTGCAAAAGCAACAGGCAATTCATTCTTAATCTGTGCGTTACTTAGATCCATGTTTGGGTGAGCAGTACAAAAATTTTTTGCATGTTCTTCTAAGCCTTTCATAGATAAAGGTTTCCTTTCGTGTAAAAATGCGAGAAATGTAGGATTTACAGACGAAAGTACCTTATCGCGCATCAGTAAATCGAAGAGACCTTCATACGACTTTTCAATTTTGGATAATTCAATCCATCTTTCTAATGTTAGTCGTATCTGTGACAGAAAATCACTAAAATTTCTGCCAGATTGAGGTAGTAATGTATGAAATCTTAAACGATATTCGTCTTCTGTCATTTGGAATTTTTGCAGAAGTGCTGCTCTAAGAGCATTATAGTCATTTTTTCTCACCAATGCTGGTGGTATGATAAACTGCTAATGCATCCCCTGTAAGTAATCTGGATAAATATGTACAGTATAGCGCTTTATCCACGTTATAAGATCCACAAGTGGCCTCAAACCTATCTAGGAAGAATATTACGTCATCAGACGGGGGGATTAAATTTTGGTAATTTAAGGTGAATTTCCTTAAAAATAATCATGTCTGGATGGAGTTTGGCTTTCAAAAGTACTCTGAGAATTAGATTCCTGAGTAAACCTAATTCTCTCATATTCTGACTCTGCTAATTTCAGTTCATGCTGTCGTTTTTTTTTTCATTCTCTTCCATCTCAAGCTGAAGTCGTTTTACATTTTGTTCGGCTATTAATCTGCTCTCTGCCACTTCTTTTTGTTTTTTTTCCATTTCTTTTTCAGTATTAATCTTCTTTCTTCCAATTTTAAGTTTTTCTTCAATTTTAAGTCTTTCTTCAGACTCCTTTTGCTTCTGTTCTGCTTCTCGCTGAAATCGTTTCTCTTCTAATTCAGCGGCTAATCTCATTTTTTTCTCCTCTTCCTCAGCTATAAATTTCCTCTTCTTTTCATCCTCCTCAGCAGTTAATCTCATTTTTTTCTCATTTTCCTCAGATTCAATCCGTTTTTGATCTGCCTCAAATTGAAGTTTTTCTAGTCTTAAAGTTTCTAACTTTCTCTGTTCGGCTTCTATTTCTTGAGCTTTCCTATATTCTGCAAGTGCAAATGTTTTTGCTTCATCAGGAGCCATCTGAAGAGCTTTTGCTTGCTTAATGAAATAATCTAGTGAATACATTATGCTTTATAAGTAGTCACAATACTCTTGATTTATAAAAATGATAATTAATCAATATAAATTAATTAACCTTGTTACTTATAACAAGTGTTCTTCGTTCCTGTCCTTAGAACGGTATAATGTTTATCATATAATTATTAAATATGTTATTAATCAATAAATTTATGTAATCAAATGTCATGAAATGAACAACGTGACAAACAATAGAAACAATACCGACAAGACACGATAATCAAAGACGATAGAAAACAGTCGCAGAAATCCAATAAAAATAAAAATGTGAAACTAAAAATAGAATGTCGTAAAGAGTTACGATGATAACTGCGATCAAATAATCAACAAGACAATAGACAACACAGTGTAAAAACATAGGATTTGTAAAAAACTGAACGACAGGAAAGGTGAGATGGACGCAAAATACAAACAAAATTCATCATAAAACTAAATTACGAATAAAAATAACTGCGAAAACAACAAGTAAACGTGACGAAACAGCTAAACAGATACTATTATAAGAAGCAACTAGCGATCGGAACTTCGGCAAGGTTTCTAGCCTTGTACCGGAACTATCGCTCAATTGAAACTTACAAGTTGAGCCCTACAGAACGTCTGACGAAGAGCCCGAATTGGCTTCGAGATGGATCTCGTTCGTCAGATCAACCTCCCTACCTCCCACGACAAATGAACAACATATAACATATAACAAGGAAAATATAAATATGGACATAATTATTTAAGGCACAGCTAAACGTAATAAAGGGTACAACGACAACACGTTATACTCATCTCGCGTGCAGGAAAAAAAAAAACCAATGTGCCTCGTCTCCGTGTATGTACGTGTGAGGATAAAATACTTCGTTCTGAGTATTAGACCACAGCTTGCACGTAATAGTGACAAAGAGATGATCCCAAGATGTTGTCGCCTTGAAAGTTCAGATCTTCAGATGATCAGATGATCCCAAGATGTTGTCGCCTTGAAAGTTCAGATCTTCCATTAATGATAATTGTATTGGGTACGTTTCCTGTGAAATTCTTGATTTCAAAACCAGACTGGCACACCAATTACTGTTGACTCCGTTTTATGGTTGAGTACAGTTTATACTGGTGAAGAGGTAGCTTAAAACGCGAATGGTTAAAATGAACGAATGTCAACAATATTCTTCAAACGAACTTCAACAAGTAGTGTTGAACTGGGTGAACTGGGCAAGTACTGGCAGTACATAAGTCGGTGATGACTGTACATAGATTTTATTCAACATGACACATACGGAGTGGACAAGACTAACATCGTCACAGGCGCAAAGATCATACATCAGCATAATGGTAATTACTTTTAAAGTTCCTGAAGATTCTCTACCAATAAAGTCCTCTGACTCAAGTGACTAAGGATCACAAAACTGTTACCGTATAATATTCTTCTCATTCAAGTCCATTGACCTTCCTTCAAGGACGTCTATCATGGTAACGTATTCATACTCCAGGATAAAATCTTCCATATCATACTTCACAATCCCATACGTTCTCCAAAACATACCGTTAGATAGCATATAGTTTCAAACAAAGTCATACACGATAATACGAACAGGTTAGAGATTCCAGTTGACTAACCTCTCCCATTCTATGCCACGCTTCTGGCATTGTTGAATGTACGGCATATAAAATATGAAGCATACGAATAAATAAACTGGTTTACACGGTATTATTCCTCTACGGTAATCTAATATGACCACCGACTCCGTCTGTCCATTCTAGGAAATTGCATGCTAAGATGACTTCCCGCTAGACTACAACTGGGAGCGGCCTGATACTTTAGTTTACGGCAATAAATATACAAATATAACCGGGGCGACACTTACATGATCCTTCCATCATTGGCTTCGTCAAGAATACCAATTGAATCAATATAACATACTGGCTTATACAAAACTGCCAGACAATTCCAATAATATATATCTCTCGGACATAACAAAGTCCGCACTGCCCCGTTCAAAACATGACGTCACAATCCCCAAACTAGGTTACCCGTGCGTCCAAAGCAACTCACACTGTATTGTGCACGTCAGTGCGTGAATCAATCGAACGCACAAATAATAAAATATATAAAGACTGGTGCGTACATTTGGCAGGACCGAAGACTACCCCCTTAGGTAATAAATGTACGTAACACCTTCATAATTATACTCTACGTTTGGTCATTGTTGGTCAACTACTGTGGAGCAGAGAGGAGATAATCGCTGCACAAAAGTAAAATACGTACAAAGAAGTATATTACTTTCTGTATTCATAGCAAAAAAAGAGTAATGTATAAGTAGACAAAAGGTTTCTTACTCTATAAAATGCATAAATAATGAAGGGGCTACTGTAAAAAAACTGATCATCATTATTGCTGATCGAAATCGACAGCACTGCAACCTTAGCTAACCCATAGTTGCTCAGCCTCCCTGATTTTGCTCTCGAGTTAGGCAAAGACAGCGAAGAAGGGAACTGATTACACTACCTCATAATGCTGGACCTAGTATGATATAGTTTCATTCCCTACGGCAGTATATGCGAGGGACTCAAAGCCGCTCACCTCTGGTACATCTATCGCATACCCTGGAAACACGCCAAGTCACTTGTCATTCAATACAGACTGAAAGAATATTTCACGCGTTCTTATTATATGGCACCCTAATCTGATTATGTCTCAAATCATTGTCTGATATATTATCTGAAGGGTTTGGATTGTGTTTGTTTCTTTCCTTCTTCTTTTTTTTTTAATTACTTTCTTTAATGTTTTTTTTAAACATACTCAAATTTGATTATGATTAGATACTGTAGATGTATGCCGTTTTATTACCTTAATGATGATGTATGCCTAAATAACGATTAAAATCTATGAGAAAATGATAGGATACATTTTGCAATATGAGAGAGAGAGGAAGGGCAGAATGTTAAACTGGCCTGTGCCCCTAATTCTTAACCCTTTGAAAAAAAAAAAGTTATTTCGTTCGTTCCCTTGACAAATCTCAAAGGGTATGAATGCTGTGATAAAACCGGGCGGCCCTATCGATCTTTGTTTCACTCCGGCAGTATCGGTACAATTTATTACTATATATGGGATAGTTGACCTCTGCCTTACGTTCAAAATTATCCGATGTCGGAATATTTTGAAATTATCCCATAACCCGCCTGTTTGAGTACGATTGGAGTGTTTTTTATAGCGCATAACAAACGAAGGCGTGGGAAGGCAGGGAATATAATCTGATCATTTTCTCAAGCTATTTCACTTGAGAAATCGCTCGCCAAAACACTAGACTGCTACATTGAAGAATTACAGTTCAGAATTCCTTCTTAAAATACCGGACATCTTTTATTGGATTATTAATCAGGACTTACAATATAGCCCAGGACATCTCTAACAGTTTAAATAAGAAAACCGGGACTGAGGAAACTGAAGAACCACACACGAAGTCAAAGAGGGAAATTATTAAATTAACGACACCCCAGACGCGTGTAAGAGGCCGATTCCAGTCTGTTTTATTCATCTGAGCAAAAAGTCTGTGAGTCAGGATTGGCGTAAGTTGTGATTTACATTTCATATTTTATTACTAACATTAGAACTAACACACACACACACACACACACACATATATATATATATATATATATATATATATATATATATATATATATATATATATATATATGTGTGTGTGTGTGTGTGTATATATATGTATATATATATATTACCATGGGAAGTTTAATGTGGGAAACTCGCTGGCAACCTCAGCATATAGAATGGTGATTCACGAACCACCACTGCACGGGCTGGTGATTGCTTTATTGCTAGTTTCGTAAAGCGAATTAAAAGCTTAAAGTAGTCCCAGGTTCCATACGGAGCAGGGAGGGAAAGATGAAAGAAATGATGTACATTATAAGTATAATACTTACATTTTCAAAGCAGTGTAAATGTCCCTATAAACATTGTCACTTTAAATTTAATGTACGTTTTCAAGCTTTAAACCAGTGTAAATGTCTATGTGAAAATATTCATTTTAAAGATAATGGAAGTTTCAAACTTTTCAATCAATGTAAAACATAAATGAAAACATATTCAATTTGTATTGTGAACACTTTTCAATCAGTGGAGATGTATATGTAAACAGACTCTATCTGTATTATTAACCTTTTCATTTAAATATAAAGTAACTATGAAAGCTATTCTATTTAAATGTAAAAAAAGTTTTATCCCGAGGGATTAAACTTAATTCTCATCGAGGGTAAAGTCTGAATAATTATGATGGTGGCATGGGAAGATAGGAACCCATAACTATGGGGTGAAAAACGCCATACTCAGAAGTTATTTTCGTTCTATTCTTTTACCAAAGTTATTCGTGGTACCAGCAGAAAGTACTATCTCTGGAACAAGAACGGGAACCGTGGCCTAAGCTTTAAGACGAAGGACCCACGTGGTAGACTCTCCTTGACATTTCTGGGAAACGAGCTACACCCGACAACGTGATCAGAGACGAGCGTGAGCAGAGTGAAAAGAACCAACCCATAAGAAGAAGCAGAACCGTCATTGGCAGCTAAGTTCGAATCTATGCTGCCACTTGAACTTCTTCTAACATCTCACATTCCTTAAAAGACCATGATGATAATTTTTCTTTATCCAGAACTATTCAAATTATTTTCCAACTGTTGAAACCTAAAGTGGTTATTAAATTTTGTTATTTGTAATGTTACAAATTTAACTTCGATTTAATCATTTTATAGTTACTGCATGTTTGTCTCAGTCAAATTACTACACACACTCTAAACAGGGCTATACTAAAATAATAGAATTCCACTGAGTAAATCAGGGGTGGGGGCTTAAACGAGCTGAACTTAAGAAGTGCTTAAATCCTTCACAAAAGCGTCGGCAGAATTACGGAGTTAACTTGCTCAGCCAAAGCAGTATTGTTCTCGCTTTTTCTGAATAACTTGTGAAGACTCCCTTTGTAATAGAAGTGTCATCACCCTTCTATCTACATCTCTGCCAAAAGTAATCTTGTGCGAAGGTAGATAACTTTGACGACCATATTAGATACTCTTGAGTTTTGGCCGCTGATAGACCACCACTGCAAAGCAGGGGAGGCAATACCGTCACAAATGCTAACTGTTCCTGTAACGCGCTGGTTGTGTGCACAACTGATGCATCCTCTCATGCATCCCATCCCTGCTCGTCTTACATTTCATTCCGAATTCCAGCAATCTTAGCCATGTTGATTCATCGTTTGCAGTTTCGTTCTCTAACAGGCGATCATCATTTGTCCTTAGTATCGCTCCATTATCCATATCCAGTGTTCCCATTATGGGTGCAATAACTGATTATAGGAAGTTTAACAAAATGAAAAATGGAATTGGAGTCTGTTTGGAAATGAACAATACACTTGAAGCATGGGATGTTTCGGGATTAATCTTCGTCAATCACAATTACAAAAACAGTATGAAAAGTATATAAAGGCTGTATCAAAATAATAAAGGACAAGCAGATACTAAAAAACAAAATTTATTTCCCCTGCATGCCTTTTCTTACCACGGTGTACTACGTACATTTCTTAGTGCACTTCTTAAAAGTAACATACACTATATCCTGTTACTTTTTTGTGCAAACCCTTGCCGTGAGAGGAAGTGGAATGCTTAAGTTTTCGGTCTTGAGCCAATGTGTTGCTATAGAATTTCTGTTATGTCTGTCTATCTCCCTCTTGGTCTTTTTCAAACCATAAGACCAGGTCTTCTACGAGTATAACAGCGGTCCTCAACCACCTTTACACCGTTGGCACGTTTTACATTTATAAATATCGCGACTCACTTTTATAAAACAAAAAAAAGCTTATTTTTACAACAAAATATACAACATTTTCGACCTATATGATTTTAATTATGTAAGACATATTAATGATTTTTAAAAAATTCGAATCATTGGAGAAAGACGTATAATTCGTGTGGCTCTGTGGCACTGCATGTCGTTGACCAACTGTTATTCTAAATTGTCAGCAATGCTTAGATATACATATGTATCTGTCGGCAACTATTGAAAAAACAATTGTATTGAGACTATAAACCGCGAATGCTTAACAGGTTTAGCAGAGGGTAAGCTATAACTTCTGACCATGCAAGCAAAATATATTTATTCCTTCACCCGCAAATCGTTCACAGGCACACACATAAGCCTTAGCGGACACCGAGTTGACTACCCCTGTTTTACAATATTTAATGTAACAATCTGAAGAAAAAAAATATCAACGCTGTCACGGGTTGCCTCCCCTTAGCTCTGTCGTAGTGGTCCAACAGTGGCTAAAACTCAAGAGTAACTGATGTGGGTCTTCAAAGGTGCCTACCTTCGCACAAGATTACTCTTGGCAGAGTTGTAGGTAGAAGGCTAATGATGCTTCTACCTCAAGGTAGTTTTCACAACATTTTCATAAAAGCAAGAAAAATGCTGCATGAGGCTGAGCACATGTCAATTCTAGTATCTGCAGTCAATTTTTGTGAAGGATAGGGTTTTCGTATAATTCGTTAGCTTGCCCTCAGCTGATTTAATTCAGCTAAATTCTTATTATTATTATAGAGCTCTGTTTGTGTATTTAAGAAATTTTCTGAGACATACGGATATAATACATTCAAAATTATTAAATCAACTTTAGATTTGTCTTTATACAAATAACAAATTGAATAATCAATTATGTTTTAACAGTTATAACAATGAATAATTCCTTATAAAAAAGTTGTCATCAGTAGGTGACGCTATTGCGTTACAAATAGGATAGTTCACTTGGCAGCTTTTATGTTTCTACTTATCTGCCAATGAGTTTGTCTGTTCTGCTCCCGCTGATGTTTGGGTCTTTGCAGATAGAGGACTAGATCACACTCGTCACTGGTCAGGTTTGACAGTTGTAGCACGTTTCAAGAAATGTCAGGAAGTAGCTACCAAGCTGGTCCAGCGTCTCTAAGACCCGTCTGATGATGGTGTCTAGCGTCGACTTCAGGCTACTTATACCCTCACTTGTTACAGAGATAGTGCTCTCTTTTGGTACCACCAACTAGAATTACAAAAGAAGAGAATCAAACACCCTCTGAGTAAGGAGTTTCCAGAAACATACTTACGTCCCCCCCCCCTCCTCTACCTATTCCACTGCCCCATCTATCTCAGAACTGTTACCTTTGCTGAGAATTAAAATTAATCCCATTGAGCGGAAAAACATTCTATAAATTTAGGTTGAATAGATTTATATTTACCTTTACATTGGTTGAAAATGTTAATAATATAATAAGTATGTACATCATTCTCTCATCATTCCGTCCCTGCTCCATTTGGAACGTGGGGCTACCTCTGCTTTTAGTTCTTTATAAGAAACTCTCATAAAGCAGTCACCAGCCCTTGCAGTGGTGGTTCATGAAATCATCATTCTATTTGCTGAGGTTGTCAGCCTCAAATGCCTTGGACATCCACTAGCAATTTTCACAAATTAATATTCACATGTCAATGTATACATATTAGTTCACATGTTAATAATGCAAAATATAGAATTAAAATGTACAACTTACACCAATCTTTAGGTTCACAGACTGCTGGCTCAGAGAAATAGTTTAAGGCAGCTTGACGATGCCTTTTACACGTGATCTGGGGTGTTGTTATTTCAGCAATAAGTTCCCACTTTGACTTTATGTTACTATAGTTTCCTCAGACTCCGGTTTTCCGTGTTAAAATGGTAAAGATTTTGATAAAGTCCTCTATTTATTCCAGTTAATGATATCCACCAAAAAAGATAAATATAAGTGGATGGAAGCAGACATCATCATCATCAGTTGATAAGATCTCTATGGTGTTGTTTGCTCCACTGTAGTTTATGGAATGTCAACTTGACCTACGCAGTGGTGTGTAGACATGGATTGAGTGTATAATGTGCGAATGATAATAAGGGTTCGTGGTGTTGACAAATGTTCTTTTCTCACACTCATGTATGGCTGGAAGTCATCGACACCAACGACTGTGTACCTTTCTACAGTTTAATTGGACGTATACACTCGACAGCACAGATAGTGACAAATCACAGGTTGGCATAATACATCATGGTACAGTGCATAAATGGTCTTGCAATGTTACATGGGCACTCATGTAGAATAATTGTATAATGGACTGTCAGTAGCCAAGCACTCAGTATCGCCCATACATATATATCATCTGACTTCACTGACTGAGCACGTCAGCTTATAAATAATATTTCAGATGGCTTCTAGACCTAATCTCGTCTAGCGACGATTCTTTAACATCATGTTCAGCACATATTTTTTCCATATAATAATATTGAACCGCTAATAAAGGGTTCTCATGTGTAGCAGTGATCTCTGGACTAATCAAGCGATAATACGGGCATCCCTTTTCTCTTCTTGAAAGTCACTACATGTTTGGTTCCAAGATGGCTTCACTCGTGAGCTGTCACTCACGTTTGGATACAGATAATGAATCTGTCCTAAAGTTAGTCATTCATAAAACATTTGATCGCTCTGTAGATTTGATCATGAACAATTGACTGCATTCTACAGGATATAGTGCTGCTAGGAATCGAAGTCGTTTTCATCGAGTCAATATATTCTCTTAGACATTCAAATCGTACCTATCGAAAATGGTGGCTTCGTACGAGAGTTCATAAGAGTATCTATTATTACCTTGGTATCAGAAATATGATTCTGCCATTCCTTGGCAATACGAATAAACACTGGGGTAAAGCATACACGATAGGTCTAGACGACTATCACTTTCCCCACAAATACTGAGATCACTTTTTCCCGGCGACAAGCCGACATAGAAAAAACACAGTCCCCATCAGGACGAAGCCAAATCACGCCACACTCTAGCGACACATCCGCCGAATAGCCTTTGACCTCTCTAGAGACAACAGAACATATAGTTCGACTTAGATATGTAAAGATATACAGATATAAGACAGACTCGTCCTACTCAGACAAACAATACACATAAATTCAGGCCATAGATATTCTGAAGCAAGAACAATCTATTACTACCCAAACAAAGAATAAATCGCAGAAAACTGGATCCATCCGCGGAGTTCGATCGAAAGAGCCGACACAACTTTCAAGGGAAGTAACTCAATAATGACTTTTCCTTAAGCACTATTTTGTTTACAAAATATTTGCGAACATAACAAGTATACCAATGTATAATATTGTAAGATATCAAAGACTGCACGTAAAAGTCTTACCACACCGCCCGGGGAAAAAAAATGGAACATTTTTTTTTTTTTGAAATACATCTAGGAGCAACGTACAATAGGCTCACAACGCATGAATAATGCGCAGATGAAAATATCAGGAATACCTATAACGCCTAATATGAGGCTAAGTCGACTTATGGAGCGACTGGTGAGAATGTGTCTCATAAACTGAGAGAAATTATTTCTCTACAAGTATATTTTTCCAGGAAGGTGTCATCAAAGTATAATACAATTCTGGCAATTACACAATGCCTAAAAAAATTCATATCATCATTTCGTATTAGATATCTTAAATTTATGATTTATGAAGAAAAAAATCATCAAAGCACAGCGGTGAATAAACATCAATGAACCGCTATGTAGTGATACAATCATTATATTATTAAATTACAAATGTGTATCTATCATGATATAGAAAAGGAACTACTATAGAACTAGACATATCAAGAAGTCTAAGCCCTAATAGTTATGTGGAATCATGTGGGCATCTTGACAGAATGTCTGCCATCACATTATCTTATCCACGAATAGCTCGCACAGAGAAATGAAAAGGTTGAAGAGCAATTGCATATCGAGTAGACCTCGAGCTCTTCAAATTCTTACTCTGTATAGCAGTAAGAGCTTTTTGGTCGGTTTCTACTATGAAATGTGCGCCTAGAAGGAATCTCTGTAGTTTGAGGATCGACCAGACCATAGCTAATAGCTCACGGTCTAAAACCGAATAATTCCTTTCTGCCGCATTAAGTTTTCTGGAAATATACATTACAGGATGCAGAGTTCCAGAGTACTCTTGCATTAGTGCCGCTCCAATCCCAGTGGATGAAGCGTCACTACGAAGAACGAATGTCTGATCTTTAGTAGGTAGCACTAAAATAGGTGGTGTTGAAAACAATGTTTTAATCTTATCCAGAGAGCATTGGCATTCCTGAGACCAGTGGACCACATTAGGCGAACCTTTCTTTAGAAGTGTTGAGAGAGGTGCCATGATAGAGGATAGATTCTGATGAATCTGCCATAAAATTGAATAAGACCTAACAGACTTCTCACCTGTTTTTTAGTCTTAGGGATTGAGATGTTAAGTATCTTACTAGTATTATGGTCCTCTGTCTTTAGGAAACCATGACCAACTCGGTGGCCTAGGAAAGAAATTTCGCTAAAACCAATATAGGCTTTAGAGGGTTTCGCTGTCAGGTTGTGCTCGCGCAAAGTAGACAGCAATTCATCTAACCCTGAATAGTGATCTTCCCAAGTATCGCTGAAAAGACAGATGTCGTCTAGATATGCAATGACATCTGACCGATAAGATAGGATTCGGCGCATCATGCGTACGAATGTAGCTGGTGCGTTCATAAGACCGAAAGGCATAAAATTCCATTGGAACAAACCTCTAGGTGTTGAAAAAGCCGTGAGAGGTTTGGCGCGTTCAGATAAAGGAACTTGCCAATATCCTTTAGACAAATCAAGTTTAGTGAAAAAAATGAGATTTGGAGAGTCGAGTAAGTAGCTCTTCCAGTAAAGGCATAGGTTCGGCATCGAACTTCGTTACTTGATTCAATTTTCGATAGTCAACGCAAAGACGTATGTTATTGTCTTTTTTACGAACAATAACCATCGGCGAAGAATGTGCAGAGGTGGATGGTTCGATTATTTTCAAATCTATCATCTCATCCAACTCTTTCTCGACCTGTGCTTGAAAATGTATAGGTATAGGATAAGGTCTAACCCTAATAGGAGTATGGTCAGTTAGAACAATGTCATGTTCAATGACATGCGTTTGTCCAGGGATGTCAGTGAGTACATCCTGAAATGTTTGCAACATAGTTGAAACTTGTCGCTGTTCTCCTAGAGACAAATTAGGAGAGACAGTAACGTTCTTCCATGATTCACTAGAATGAAGTGGGATCATTGGAAGAGGAAGATTTACATCTGAAAAACTTGTTTCCTCATCCTGTATCACGGACAGTGATGAGTAATGACCATGTTGTACTGGAGAATTGTCCGTTGCTTGGAAAATGGGTTGCAAATAATCCGGACGTTCATGGAATTCAGTAAGCATATTGATGTGGAAGGTTTTATGCTTCCCATCAATATCGACAATATAGTCGACATCGGAAATTTTCGATATTATATCGTACGGACCTTTCCAAGAAATAAGTAATCTGTTTTCCCTACAAGGTAGTAATACAAATGCTTTGTCACCAGGACAAAGTTGTCGTAAGCATCTCTTCTTATTGGCAAATTGCCTTGCCTTCTGTTTCGCAAATTCAGAAGAAGAAGTTGCTAATTTGCATGCTTCGATAATTTTTTGTCTCAACGCGATGACATATTCGTAGGATGACTTTGTGTCATCGTCAATATTGTCAGATGTTATGAGATCGTGAAGCAACGACATAGGGCCACGCGGACGCGCGCCAAAGACGAGTTCAAAGGGAGAAAATCCCGTATGTTCATTGGGTACCTCTCTGTAAGCGAAGAGGGCCGCAGGTAAAACTCTGTCCCAGTCTTGAGGATGATCCTCAGTTATCTTCCCCAGTAAGTTTTTAAGTGTTCTATTAAGGCGTTCGACCATACCATTAGACATTGGATGGTAGATACTACTTAAAGATCTATCTATCTGCAGAGTAGACATTACTTGAGACATGGTATCTGATATTAGTTGGGTGCCATGGTCTGACAATATCTCTCCGGTGGAACCCCAGACGAGAAAATATAAGCCAAAGAGCATCTGCAATATCAGCAGTAGTAATGCTCTTCAGAGGAATAGCCTCTGGCCAACGTGTGCACATATCAACACACGTCAAGATAAACTGATGTCCTCTGGCAGACTTGATCTTAAATGGACCAATTATGTCTATGGCCATTTTTTGGAACGGCCGAATAGGAATGTCCGCCGCCTGAATGGGTGCAGCATGCCGTGGACCTTTGGATTTAACTTCCTGACATACTTTACAAGATCGACAATAAATCCGTATGTCCTTGTTTACCAATGGCCAAAAGAAAGCCGCAAGGACTCTTGACTTAGTACGGGAAAAACCCATGTGTTCAGCACACTGAGAGTCGTGAGCGTGCTGCAAAATTTTAACTCTCAAATTCTTGGGAACCAGGATTTGAGAATGACTTGACGTAATGGAGTCTTGAACCATACGTAAAAGTACGCCATTCTTCTTTGTAATCCACGATTTACGACTTGTGTCTTTATTCGGATCACCTTTAGTTGCAAGAATGAAGAATTTCTTCAGAGTGGGATCATCTTCTTGCTGTTTTATAAACGAGTCACGAGAAATTACCAAGGGATTATCTTGGTTATGCACTTCATTATCTTCAGTAGATGAAGTTTGAGGCATATTAAGAGCCTGAGCTCTAGTGACTACAGCGTTAGCAATCTGCATGTTTTGCCTTTCCCACGCGGAAATTTGTTGCGGAGTGCATTCTCTGACTCCGTGAATGCGACCGATGATGAGGTCAGCGATCGGATTCGGAAGAAGACATGCGTGTACATCTCCTGTAAAGAAAGGAGTAGCAATCCTAATGATAGCAGTAGAGTATTTCTCTAATGTGCCGCCAAATGTTACACATTTGACTACTTGTCCAGTGGCACGGGAAGGATCTACGAGTGACTGCCTAACACCAATTGTGGTGCATCCAGAATCAAATAGCACAGAGACTGGATTGTTATTCACTAAACCCTTATGTAAGACAAGAGAACCTCTTCCATCATGCGCGACTGATGCCGGAAGAGCAGGAAGAGGATGGCCACAGCTTAAAGTAGACACTGTGGTTGGCTCAAATAACGTTTTGCATTGGGGGCACTGAGATGCTCTCCCAAAATCAAAAGCGGCACATGCCATATTACTAGCATCATTATTATCTTTACTCTGTTTATAGGCTTCATGGGACTCTTGTTGTGCAGAGTTTGCCTGAAAATGTGGTTTATGTCTTTTGTTTTGAGATCTACCTCGGTTATTATCACCTCTGTAGTTATTGTTACCTCTATTGTAACCCCTATTTGGGTTTGAGTCATAGTTCCCTTGGTTACCATTATCATATTCATTATAATGAGTATCTCTGTAATTATGATCTTGTTGACTCCAAGACGGATAACCCTGATAGTTTCTATAATTACTTCCTCTACGGAAATTCCTATAATTATGACCACCCCTGTGTCGAGAGCTATCAGCTCGTCTCCAGTTCTTTGAAGAAGAACCCTGAAATGATTGGTTACCTTGGTTTTGATAACTATTATGGTTACCTTTTTTATCAAATCTGTTTTGAGGTCCCTGAAATCTGTGTGAATAATTGGGATTGTATGGTGTTGCTGAAGCAACTGGCATACTCTCCTTAATCTTAGTATTGCCAAAAGTCACGTCGGGGTGTGCAGTGACATATTGGGAACAATATTCTTCCATTTCTTTTAGAGATTTGGGTTTACGCTCATGTATAATTCAAGGAAGGGTTTGTTAACACATGACATAATCTTATCTCTGAGCAACAAATCCATAAGTCCTTCATACGTTTTTTTCTGTTTTGGAAAGCTCAATCCAACGATCAACTGTGAGACGTGCCTTTGCAGTGAATTCTGAGAATTCTACACCTGTCTCAGGCACCATCGTCTTAAATAAAAGGCGATAGCCTTCTTCACTTAGCTGGTATTTTTTTTATCAAAGCCGCCCTAATGACATCATAATTATCCTTATCTGCTTCTCCTACAAGGCATAATCTAGTCAAAGATTCACCTTTCAAGTTTTCTGCTAATTGATTAGCGTATTGTGATTTATCCACATTATGTGTACGACAAGAACGTTCAAATCTATCCAGCCAGAATGTAATATCGTCACTGGACTGATTGAACGGTGGAACCTTAACCTTGTAAGTAGAAGGTTTACCATTACCACTAGATGCCTGATTAACATTACTCATACTTGTCAATCTCAATTTCTCTAACTCAAATTCATGTTCTCTTATTGCTTTTTTCTCTTCAGCATCTAATCTTTTTTGTTCAGCATCCCTGTCTAATCTTTTTTGTTCAGCTTCCCTGTCTAATCTTTTTTTGTTCAGCTGCAGCTTCTCTTTCTAATTTTTTTTGTTCAGCTTCAAATCTCCTTTCCTCCACCTGCATCTGTAATTTCTTTTGTTCAGCAGCAGCCTCAGCTTCTCTTTCTAATCTTTTCTCTTCAGCCATGGCTTTTCTCTCTTCTGCAGCAGCTTTTTTTCTCTTCTGCAGCTAATGCTTTGTCATATTGAGCAACAGCCCATTGTTCTAATTGTTGACCAGTCTTATCAAGGGATTTCCCTTGTGTAATGAAGTATTCTAATGTAGACATGATGTCTAACAATAATACTAATCACCTGAACCAATAATAATACCACAAGTTCTTAATGACTTGATTAATCAGTATACTATCCCAATATCTGTGGGTCACAAGCCTTAATAAGGTCTTGTATAACAGTAATAATAATCAGGTACTGGTTTATACCATAATCCAAGTGCAATGCACAGGCAATTGTGTATTATGAAATATACCTATATAAAACATATGTCAACCAACAGAATACATAAAGTACAAATAGGACTGACAATACAAGAACGTTTGCAGAAATCAAAATAAATCAAATAGGGAAATCAATGAAAATAATCACTGAATCTGCAAAGAATAACAACACAAATGACGTCACAATATATGAATATAAATTGTGAATAGAACTGAAAGATAGAAAAGGTTAGACCAACAAATTACAAACAAATCCAAACAAAACTAAAGAACAAAGAAATATTACAAAAATAACAATAATTACAGACTTCACAGCTAACACAAAAGCAACAGTTGTCGCAGCAAATTTTCAATCAAGAAAATTGCACCTATAGAAAACGCCCACAACGGACCCTCTATGACGTGGGATATTCTGTTGTGAGGACGCCGCCCAACCTTAAACACAACCCGCTGACATAGAAACTAACATACTATACAAACAAATAACATGTAAACATAAATATATATAAATTATGTGTATGATAGTATGTGTTGCAAAATAGGCTCAGTTTTACAGTAATGGCAAAGTTATTTTTATGAAAATAAACAGACTGCCACTTTATTCAATTAAACATTCTGGCCTTAAATATTAAAGTTCATATATAGAAAACAAGAAGATCCATCGATGAAAATAGGACTTCTTAGTTCACTAATACTGTCTTCCTGTTAATATTGACAAGAATTGATCCAACTGTTCTGTGAAACTCTGTAATGTCCAATGTAAAAATGTCAACAACGCTGACCTACATACTGCATTCACTTGACAGGTCACGTGACGAAGTGTTGACAAAGAGCAAACCAATACTGCAAGTGTGTCGTATCAGCCACAGGAAACTGTCTGGTATCGGTAATCTGTTGACTTCTGAACTTCTGCGAGGTCAAACCCAGAAAGCTGGTCCACCAGTTGATAAAGTCCTCTATTTATTCCAGTTAATGATATCCACCAAAAAAGATAAATATAAGTGGATGGAAGCAGACATCATCATCATCAGTTGATAAGATCTCTATGGTGTTGTTTGCTCCACTGTAGTGTATGGAATGTCAACTTGACCTACGCAGTGGTGTGTAGACATGGATTGAGTGTATAATGTGCGAATGATAATAAGGGTTCGTGGTGTTGACAAATGTTCTTTTCTCACACTCATGTATGGCTGGAAGTCATCGACACCAACGACTGTGTACCTTTTCTACAGTTTAATTGGACGTACACACTCGACAGCACAGATAGTGACAAATCACAGGTTGGCATAATACATCATGGTACAGTGGATAAATGGTCTTGCAATGTTACATGGGCACTCATGTAGAATAATTGTATAATGGACTGTCAGTAGCCAAGCACTCAGTATCGCCCATACATATATATCATCTGACTTCACTGACTGAGCACGTCAGCTTATAAATAATATTTCAGATGGCTTCTAGACCTAATCTCGTCTAGCGACGATTCTTTAACATCATGTTCAGCACATATTTTTCCATATAATAATATTGAACCGCTAATAAAGGGTTCTCATGTGTAGCAGTGATCTCTGGACTAATCAAGCGATAATACGGGCATCCCTTTTCTCTTCTTGAAAGTCACTACATGTTTGGTTCCAAGATGGCTTCACTCGTGAGCTGTCACTCACGTTTGGATACAGATAATGAATCTGTCCTAAAGTTAGTCATTCATAAAACATTTGATCGCTCTGTAGATTTGATCATGAACAATTGACTGCATTCTACAGGATATAGTGCTGCTAGGAATCGAAGTCGTTTTCATCGAGTCAATATATTCTCTTAGACATTCAAATCGTACCTATCGAAAATGGTGGCTTCGTACGAGAGTTCATAAGAGTATCTATTATTACCTTGGTATCAGAAATATGATTCTGCCATTCCTTGGCAATACGAATAAACACTGGGGTAAAGCATACACGATAGGTCTAGACGACTATCACTTTCCCCACAAATACTGAGATCACTTTTTCCCCGGCGACAAGCCGACATAGCAAAAACACAGTCCCCATCAGGACGAAGCCAAATCACGCCACACTCTAGCGACACATCCGCCGAATAGCCTTTGACCTCTCTAGAGACAACAGAACATATAGTTCGACTTAGATATGTAAAGATATACAGATATAAGACAGACTCGTCCTACTCAGACAAACAATACACATAAATTCAGGCCATAGATATTCTGAAGCAAGAACAATCTATTACTACCCAAACAAAGAATAAATCGCAGAAAACTGGATCCATCCGCGGAGTTCGATCGAAAGAGCCGACACAACTTTCAAGGGAAGTAACTCAATAATGACTTTTCCTTAAGCACTATTTTGTTTACAAAATATTTGCGAACATAACAAGTATACCAATGTATAATATTGTAAGATATCAAAGACTGCACGTAACAGTCTTCCTTGACTATAAGTCCTCAACATGCTCAAACAAGGTCCAGTGTTGTAAATGAAATTTGCTGCTATTCTTAACTCTGGCAAGGTATGGTTGTCTTCTTAGCGCGAGGTGAATTTTCACAGTGCTTTTAACCGACTAAAGTGTCAGGTTATATTCCCCCTTTCGTTCCTGGCACGTGTTGTTTACTATTAGACCAGGCCTTAATCAGAGATGTTTTTATTCCTACATCTCGAATACCGGCCAATAGTTACAATCATGCGTGGTTTGATGGCGTCTATTCAAAACATTTTCTCATAAAAAAATTCTGCATGTTTTTTAAAAAGTCATTTCTCCCAAATATGGGCGTGAAACCTCCGAATATTCTCGTCAGTGATTACAAATAATTTCTTACTTTTATCTCAAGTAATATTTTCGTAATACTTCTATCCGGATGCTATTTCCTCATTCCGTCTTCCAGGTGCATGTATGTAGTATGTCCGCAGACGGGTAAATTATCTCCCCGTCCTTTTGCAAACACCGACTTTCGTGCAATCATCTGGGCTGTCACTCTTCTTCACGACCGTAATTAGGGAATCCCAATCGCCATATCAGCGCAAAATAATTTGGCTGGGCGTACGTCGTGCTAATCCGGCGCGGCAAAGGTTTGGTACACGAGAATTTTACTTACATGACTGTCGCTCAGTATTGCATCACCTGTCTACTCTCTCAGCAGGGATAGTCAGGTAAACAGACAAGACGAATTATTACTGAAAGGAGTGTAAGGTGATTAGAAAATAGCTAATATCTGCTTGATAGCAGAGAAAGAAATGTGCCACCACCGAAATTTCACGTAATCAATACGCACAACAAATGTGACTAAATACGCAAAGAAGATATTTAAAAGGAAGGAATTTTAAAATGGCCTGTTATTAAAACAAAGTATTCAGCGGTGAACCAATGTCGCGTCAAAATAGGGCCATCATAAACTGGAACAGGAACATGAAACGAAACCAAGTGTAACAGAGGCCCCATTAAAAAAAAAAAAAGTCTAAGAGCAAAAATACAAAAATAACGCCAGAGATGTACTTTCTTGCAGCATGGAAGCAGGGTTGCCAGTTTGGCTTTTTTGTCGACAAATTCCAGAAATGTGGCTTTTTTCGAGATCGTTTGGTGTAAGAAAATATGTTAGGTTTTGTGCCTTTTAAAACTATATTTTATATATTAAAAGCTAAAATTTCTTGTGATTGTTCACAATGATGCATTGATGACATTAAGGACTAGAAACATGTTATCGTTTTAGATAAATCTACTGACATTTTGGCAAATGGAAACACTTGTGTCTTCTTTTTAAGTTTAATTCCGATGCGAAAGGCTACAGGAGAAAAAACATATTGAATTTGATTCAGGAAGAAACTACAAGATGTGTACAGTCTTACGTGCTGCATCGCTTTTGTTTCGGATGATGCATCAACACAGCTGGTTGTAATAACGTCGTATTGTCTTGTTTAAAAGTTTTATATCATCACTATGGACAACCCATATGTATCTGTCATTCACTTATATCGTGCTTTCAACATGCGGTATCCATAAAATCATCAAAAATTCGATTTTAATTGACACACATATCTCGTTGGACGTTGGTTTTATCATAGTGAGTAACGCCGAGAATGATGCAAAGACTTTTTTAGAGTCATAGCACATCTACATAAACTGTGCCTGCTTAAGTTGCCTCTCTCCGCTTAGAAAAAGAACTTTGCCTACTTGGTAGATCATGCGATGAAAGGTAGTTTTTAATATTTTGATTAAGTAGTAGGAGCTAAAAGCTGGTTTCGGTTCTGATGACTTAGCCCACGCAAAGTTGGATACAAAAATCAAAACTCGGCTGTTAAAGGAAATGTTAAACCACAGAAACTACTTGCTGTGTGTTTACGATGTCTGTTGTAACGAAAGCTTAAAGGACAGAATGGTCTTTTCGTCAATATAAAGCTAATACTAACAAACTTTACCACGAACTATACTTGCACCAACATAGTGTTCAGAAAACATTATGTGTGTCGTTTGCTGGCAGATTAAGGTATTCATCGAGTTGATTTTAGTGTCAAAATCGTAACAGAATACGCTTCTTCGGCAGAACTAGCGCACTGAGACCCATCAAGAAGTAGAACACATACAAAAACAATAAGATATTTTACTTTACTTGAAGAATCTCTCAGTCAAATTAGATGTATAATTGCCTTGACGAGAGACACTTTCCAAGGCATATCAAAACTGAGGTATAATTTTGAACCAAGTTTCAAGGTTTCCCCTTTTCAGAAATATCATTTATACATGCTGCAGGAAATAACATCAATACGCTAGATGAGCAATACAGAAAAATAACCGTTGTCGATTGGAGAGAAGAAGCCATGATTTAGAAAGATGGACTCCCTACTCCCAGTAAACTAATTTTGGATTGGCGTTTTTTTTTTTTTTTAAACACGAGGCTTTTAAAGAGCTTCCTATCTTTATACTTTCTTGTCTAATAACTTCAGTGAGATGTAATTGTGAGGATATTGTATCTTGTAACCTCAGATAAAAAAAACCAAGAAACAGAATGCCGCTACACGTTCTTGATGCTATTGTAAAAATCAGAGCAGAAATATTGTTTCGAATAAATATTGCAAAGACTTCACCGAACGGTCGGAATTTTTAAAACACTCTACATCGGATAAAATATATGACGCAGGTTCCAGTGGAGATGATAGTGATGAGCTGGATGTAGATATTTTTTTGTGATATGAATAGAAAATATCTACTTACAATTTGTTCGGATTTTTTTTTTTTTAAACTTTTTTGCAACAATGTTCTCAAAATTTTAATCCGATTCTTTTTACATTGAGCAAAGATAAGATCAAATCACTCATGTGAGTGTTAAGGTTTAGTTTTTGGTTTTAAGGACATCGTCATTGAGCACGGACAACTACATCAGTGCTCAGATCTCTTCCCTTAGATTCCATAAGGAGAATCACAGCACAGTGCACGAACTCCGTAGTACGAGCGAGGACACCAATGTTTGTACACAGGAATCACACATTCTATAAATATTTCTGTGGTGGGTACGTTTCCTAATTGTTAAATTTTGCCAGGGCTGCGGCCGTATGGCCCATTCTTTAGATTTTCAACTGCCGAGGGATTTTTAACGTGCACAACTTGCACACGAGACCTCCTATTTTTTTACGCTTATCTTAGAGGGCTAGGCATCCGATATCAGTACTAAGGAAATCAGAGGGGAATAAGACTGGTTCTGAAACACATTTCCATCAATTATATTCCCTATGCTGGGAGCGAACCTGGTTCCTTTACATTTAGAGGTGGGCGCCATACCTCTTAGCCACTCCGACCCCCAGTGTGTTAAGAATTCATTGTCAGCTACGAAGGCTAATAAATGTTGTTTCAGAGAAGCTTATTAAGAAATAAATAACATTACAACAACAAAGAGACAGTTATATTTATTACCTACCTATGTGATGGAAATGTGACAAAAAAAATTGTCTGTAAGCTTCAATAACTATAAGCAGAGGCGTAATGAAAATTTTTTTTTTTTTTATGGTGGGATGTTCGAGTGGGAGGTGAATATTGTGGGGCACAATCTTATAACCCACATCCCACCTGATTACCCACATTGTTATCTTCTCCTTCTACTTCTTTTTTGTCTTTGGCCACTAACTGACCATCACGCCTGGTGGCGTCTTGTAGGTCAGCAACAAAATGTCTCCACTTTGCTAAATCGACAGCCTTCGTACGGTACACCATCTCTGGTTCATGCTTTGCAACTCTACCTCCACAGTTCTTCTCCAGGTAGCTTTTGAAAAGAAGTTGTGTTTCCGTAATGTATATGTGGGTGGGTTTTTTTTTTTTTTTTTTTAAACATAAACAGGACATTCTGTTATAATGCATTCTAAATGATACTGTGTGTAATGTTTAACACATTAACTACCGCCAGCCGATGAGACCGGTTTATGAAATCTCTTCACTATACAGAACAAACGCACTTGAGAACATGTAAGTAACCAAAGTTTATAAGCGCAAGAAGACGAACAAATTTCTCAGCCCACTCAGCACATATTAAGAAAATTGGGCCCTTCCCCACTAAATACGCCCCTGACTTCAAGACAACCGGAGGAATTAAAATAGTGGAGAAGGTCTCGGTCTCGAAAAAAGAAGAAAATAATGAATAAATTTACGATGCAAAAGGGAAGCAATTCAACATTAATTTTAAAATGAAATCATCATAGATTCAGCCCCTTGTATTTTCCGAATTCTTTGAGTAGACGAAAATAGAATATGCCTACTACTCCATCAGGCATGACGTAAGAGGCAACAAATATGAGGTTTTGTATGTGGCTGCTCACCTCATTATGTCAACCAAGTTGCTATAGAGACCACCGCTGGGAAAGCACATGAATGCTTGCGCGCAGGCGTCCTGCAAGAGTGCCAGTTGGAGTTATTGCTACATCATCATCATGACCCTCCACTCCCAAAGGAACATAAGCCTTCAACAAACACATGCCAAGCCCTCCGTCACGTGCCATCATCTCAAGTTCTTTCCATGTTCTCCTCATCATTTTCACCTCTGTTTCCAGGTCTCTTCTCCATGTGCTTCTTGGTCTACCTCTGCCTCTCTTGCCCTGGGGGTTCCAGAACAAGGACCGCCTTGTAAAGCTATCAACAGGTTTTCTCAGTGTGTGTCCTATCCATCGTCATTGTCTTCTTCTCATCTCTTGTTCCACTGGCTCTTGTCTAGTTCTTGTCATCAGTTCCACGTTGGTAATCTTGTCATACATTTGCTACATGCTTCATAGAAAACAAAATGGGAAAAAAATTGATGATCATAGAGTAAGTTTTATGGAGCGTTGTTGTTGCCTATGGCACTGGACAATGAACATGATTATTGTAATGAATTATAATATTACTAAACTAGTGTAAACGCTCGTCATAAAACGGGAATAAAAATTCAAAAGCACCAATACCTAACGGCAATTTTACTTATTCAAAAGTATTTTTTTTTAAACCACCGTGCATCACCACAGTACACGAACTACGTAGCAGCAGCGAGGGTCCCAATGTGTGTATACGGGATCACACATTCTATAAATTTATTTTTGTGCACACCGTCATTTGCGCATTCTTCTTTGGTAAGTGTTACTATTTTCGGGAGAGTACATATAAGGGAAACAATACAGTTAATGTCAAACTTTCAACCAAAGTTGCATCCCTTAGCGTTACGCACTGACAGAAAAAGCTGGGATATTATATATAGGATGGGGTGTGATTACGGAAGCAGCTGTTAACAATGTATAAAGATTTATAGCAGTAATTCAACATTATAATTTTTATTTCATCTCTTTACTGAGAATAGAACCACCTGTGTAGCTGGTCCCCTTGCGGGAAGCCTGTACCAAACAGTCACACGGGCTTGCAGCGACGGTATCTGTAGTAATTTGTTTTACATGATGAGTTTGCCAGCCTTATGCAAAGCTAATTTTAGTCGCCGTGTACAACATGACTATAACATACATGAGTAAATAATGATTCCTGTAATGATCTCACAGTGCTCGATATTTATTCGTTTCTGGATAATACTTTATCATCAAACCATTCTTTTCTTTTGATGCATCGTGTTTTATTTGCTGTGTTATTGCTGTTTGTGTATATGCTTTTACATTTCTTTCTTGTTTATCTCTTATTTAATAAATTAATTTCTTTCAAGTGTTCTTCGCGTACAGTGTCATTTTCGCAATGGCTGTCTTGTATCTCTCAATGGGCGTGTAACGGGATCCTTTACCTTTTACCTTGTCTAAGCATATCTCCCATCTTTGTTTCTTATATCTGTCTGTCGCTGAGAAGAGTAAATTCGAAACCTCTGGCGCTTTTAGTGTGTTCTTCATTTGTAAAACTGACTATACCATTTTTCATACCTGTATGGTCTATAACAGTGTAATTTAGTTGACAGAGTATCAACATGACCTTCTGGATATTTATTAGAGTGGGGCACGACTCACAGAAGTAGAAGAAAACAAATAAAGAGGAACATAGGAATGAAAATAGAATTAATTAAGTAGATAAAATTAGACATCTAAAATATTTTGGCCATGTAAAAATACTTACCACATAACACATCACTGAAGACCTTTATGAAAGGCAGACGTGTAGGATGAAGACAGCGCAATAAGTTAAATAATAAACATGTTGCCTCGTTTCGGAGGGCGTGCTCCGTTCAACCTAGACACAACGGCCGTTGGTGATATTAGGGCGCATTTCCAAATAAGTAGGAAGATAACATCAAGAGGTGATCAGTAAAGAGTCTATCAGAGTGCACCATCAATACAAAAGGCACAAGACGTTGGAGATCCATTAAAGCCAACCTTCGATGTGAAAATGATCGCTGATGATGATGATGATGATCAGTATAACTGTCGAACGCTGAAACTTTCCCTAGAGATAAAAAAACTTAAAAAGCATGTCCGCGTAATTAAAGGATAAAAACATAGATAACTGTTTTACCTTTCTAGTCCTTTCGTACACATCAGCTTGACCAACTCTTTTGGCCAAACCAAAGTCCGAGATTTTTACAATGTTGTGATCAAACAGCAGAACATTCCTGGAAATATTGCCCCCCCCCCCCCCCCCCCCCCCCCCCCCCCCAACTTTTTTTTTTTTGGTGCTCCTTACAGAGCATGAAGCCACCATTGTTATATCAGGAGACCCAAAACTAAGCTAAGAAATTTGTCTCCTTTCAGTTTGTGGTACAAGTTTCTAAGTTTAGCCATTGTTGGTCCACTACTGTGGAGCAGAGGGGAGACAATCGCTCCACAAAAGTAAAATACTTACAAAGTAATATATTACTTTTTGTATTCATAGCAAGCAAAAGTAATGTATAAGTAGGCAAAAGGTTTCTTATTCTATGATATGCGTAAATAATGAAGTGGCTACTGTAAAAAACTGATAATCGTTATTGTTGATCGAAATCGACAGCACTGCAACTGTAACCACGCTTGGTGTTACAATACGTTAGTTACAATACAGTTGTGTGTATAGGTAGTAGTAGTACAGTTCTTCCTTTATCTTCCAAGTTCAAGTTAATATTATTACTGGTCAACTCCGCCAGAGGTGGTAATTCTTGGATGATACTACTATCCTTTTTAATATCCCAGGTTCGTTCAGTTCCTTCTTTGATGTTATAGTGACTTCTCATATAACGGTAGTTTAAACAATGATGCCATACGTTCAGCAACATTTAAGGACGAAATCAAATTCATGCTGATCCTTTAAAACTTTTAATAACACAATACTGTTAACAAGCATGGCAAGTAATTAAAATAATAAAGCACGCACATAATCATAAACTGAATCCTTGAACATCACGGGTACTTCATACATGAGCTCTATGTCTTGTAAACTTTCATATTCCTCTTTATCATATTATCTCCTGTAGATATTCTTAGTCTTCCCAAATCTGCTACTATATACTTGTGGTACCTATGCTCCTCAATAGCATTCCGTATCTTTCAAATATTTATAGGTTTTTCTTTCCGAACTGGCTAATCATGCCTCCGCAAAACATTTCTGGAAATAAGAATCTATCTTATGCATAACGTATACTCACAGTCAGATACTTACAAGTGAGAGCATAATTGCGGTTCTCATGTGGAAATAAACACTCACTGTTTCTTAGAAGTAATATCTATCTCTTGATAGATCAACCTTTACTTAAAGTCCTCGTGGATCAACCTTTACTTAAAGTTGCTCTTCAAGAATATTCAGTTTCCTTTAAATATTCATAGCCTTCCGTTTCCTTTATACATAGTCATAGAGTTCTCATAGCGAACTGGCAAATCATGCTTCTACAAAACATTCCAGGAAACAAGAATCTGTCTTACGCATAATGTATTCAAAATCAGATACTTACAAGAGAGCATAATCGCTGATCTCCTATAGAAATAAACACTAACTGTAAACCACAGAATCAATATCTATCTTCCGATAGATTAACACTTGCTTGAGGTAGCTGGACATATGTACTCGTATATGCTCATAAGAGCCAGTCTATAAAACCACAGACATTCAACCTGTCCGCACAGCTGCTCGAAACTTCTCAGCACACACTCTAACTAATCACCAACTAACTAATGACCAATTAATGACCTCTGGTCATCTCAGCGTAGTGTGTTTCCTTGCCACTCTTTGATTCGTTAACCAAAATCTTTTTGATTAAATTTATTGGTCAATCTTCGCTGTTCTCGGACATTCTATTTACGTCTCTAGATGATCACTCACTTTTAGTAAACGTGAGCTGTTACCTTGACCTGTTGTCCGTAGCAATTTATTATTATTTTCATTCATTATTTTTTTCCTTTGTGAGCTGTCCTAACTGTTTATCTCGTTCTAACAATAGCACAAATAATGCTAGTGTAGGTCTCTCGGTGACATATACAACCCGGGGTAATACAAATGTATCTTGTAGGGAGACATTTTCGTTCTATCAACAACTATCTAATCCCTAACTATAATGTATTATCCTATGCCTGCTCCTGTATATATACATTTATAAACTGTGAGTCATAATATGGAAAGTCGCAAAGATAAAACCATAAATGTAATGTCATTCCATTACCAATAGCTAATGCATCAATTAACTTATCAAGTATCGCGACATGGGATAGGTGTGTCATCAATCATTACTAAAGTGTATAATACGTAACTTTATAAGGTACAACAACTCAATAATAATTTAATACATGCAATATATATATTATCTTAATACAGGTCGACATGGTAGCTGTCTCTGGAAACAAAGATTTGTCAGCACTCGTAATGTCTGTAATATCCGCCATCAATGTCATTACTGAATTGAAACAGTCAGATAGGCGGAGTTACACTTAATAACATGGCGAAACGTGCATAGTTAACTGACCTGGGGCGATGGTGAAAGACACGTGTCGCTAATAAGGTCAGAATTTGAATGAGACCGACTGATCTTAGTCTTGGATGCACCGTTCAAGTCGTTAATTCCGTCTAAAACTATAGACGTCATATGCGTATAGAAGTTTATGAAATATAAAACGTCCTTCTGGGCTAAAGTTAGTGTCAACGTGACTACGTGGCTGTGTCATCATTATCATCTTTTAAGTAGACACATATAATATCTATAATTCATCTACTAATTCTAGGCTATCATTACTGTTCAAAGCAGCAATACTGCGAAGCATGTCATGTTCCTGGTGTCGCTATGTAGTCAGCGCAATGGTAACTGGGGTACATCATTTGTGAGTGGTGAAGGGGGAAAAGGTGTGAGATGTGTCGTGGGGATGTTCACAATTAGTGCGTCTTGTACACTCTTTGCTACCAGTATATGGGTAAGAGGAATTTCTTGCATTTCCATAACTTGGCTATAACTATTCCATGTTTTTTTCTTTTCTTCTTTCTCTTTTTCCTCTTTTGCCATCTAAATGTGCATATAACTGAAATTTATACGTTACACAACCAAATATGACACCGATACTATCAATACTAACAGTACTATCAGTCCCGATCCTCTGGTGTGCTGAATCCGATATCTTGGGAAGTACACTGACAAGCTCTGTGAGTTTATCTAGATAAAGTCTACATAGTCAGGACTCTGTGTTTCTCTAGATTATAGTCTTATTGTTTTTCTTCTTCAGAGTTCTATACTCTCGTCCCTTAAGGAGTTACATCAGTAGTGTGAGTGTCCAAGTGTCCTATAAATCAACTAACTTAAACACTGGAAAAAAATAAAAAAGTGACTTAGTGGTAGGTACTATGTTGATAGAGTACCTATAAGCACAGTGTTGGGGGAGTGCTGCGATTAGTACTTTGCCGGGGGAGTACTTTACGATGATTACACTGCCTGCATAAATTTTGAGACTTCTTTTGCAAGCCCTAACAATGTAATTTCTCTACTGTAGAGACGACAGTCGCAATATGACGAAGTTGGTATCGATTGTGATGTTGTGTTAACAGTCGCTCTGCAGGAAAAAGAGGACGATGGAATATTAGGATGATGTTGTAAAACTGGAATCGGCTTGTGAACTGGGCGATGATTTCTTCTGAACTTGGCTCGTACATGCTCTTGTGGTAGACGTAATAACTTCGCTCGTGGCGATGAATCTCCAGATGAGGAGCGGTAAGGGCGCTTGGTAGCTGTACGTATCTCAGTGTTGGTAGTATCGCTTTCTTCATGTTCGGTTAACTCAAGGTCTGACTCAAAAGGTGCTAAAGGCGTATCAACAATGTTCTTTTCGCTGTGTGTCTCATCGGAAAGTTGCGATGCTTCAATGTTTGTATGATCTTCTGTAGGGCTCCGACTGTGGTGGGTTATGTTGTTTCTTGTTGCTTGCAATAGCCTCTCATCTTCGCTTCCCAACTAAAGTGTGAAGACTGGTGTGTGGGTTGTTGCTGACTTCGAACTAGCGGTTGTAATCCTCCACTGCCATAATATGTTTGACTCGTTATGGAAGGGTGGGGTTCGTTCTCATGCAATGATACTGGTGTGCTGCTATCTCGACCGTGTAATCGATTGTCTCTTTCTGGGCTAAAGTTAATGTCAATGCGAGGTAATGGATACGAAATCGTCTTGGTAATCCTGGTCACGGCACCAATTAATCTTTAGTATGTAACCGCGCTTGGTGTTACAATACGTTAGTTACAATACAGTTGTGTGTATAGGTAGTAGTAGTACAGTTCTTCATTCATCTTTCAAGTTCAAGTTAATATTATTACTGGTCAACTCCGCCAGAGGTGGTAATTCTTGGATGATACTACTATCCTTTTTAATATCCCAGGTTCGTTCAGTTCCTACTTTGATGTTACAGTGACTTCTCATATAGTGGTAGTGTAAACAATAATGGCATAAGTTCAGCAACATTTAAGGACGAAATAAAATTCAGGCTGATCCTTTAAAACTTTTAATTACACAATACTGTTAACAAGCATGGCAAGTAATTAAAATAATGAAGCACGCACAAAATCATAAATGGGATCCTTGAACATCACGGGTACTTCATACTTGAGCTCTATGTCTTGTAAACTTTCTTATTCCTCTTTATCATATTATCTCCTGTAGACATTCTTAGTCTTCCCAAATCTGCTACTATATACTTGTGGTACCTATGCTCCTCAATAGCATTCAGTTTCATTTATATATTTATAGATTTTTCTTTCCGAACTGGCTAATCATGCCTCTGCAAAACATTCCTGAAACAAGAATCTATCTTATGCATAATGTATACTCACAGTCAGATACTTACAAGTGAGAGCATAATTGCGGTTCTCGTGTGGAAATAAACACTCACTGTTTCTTAGAAGTGATATCTTTCTCTTGATAAATCAACCTATACTTAAAGTCCTCGTGGATCAACCTTTACTTAGAGTTGCTCCTCAATAATATTCAGTTTCATTTAAATTTTCATAGCCTTCCGTTTCCTTTATACATAGTCATAGAGTTCTCATAGCGAACTGGCAAATCATGCCTCTACAAATCATTCCAGGAAACAAGAATCTGTCTTATGCATAATGTATTCAAAATCAGATAATTACAAGAGAGCATAATCGCTGATCTCCTATAGAAATAAACACTAACTGTAAACCACAGAATCAATATCTATCTTCCGATAGATTAACACTTGCTTGAGGTAGCTGGACATATGTACTCGTATATGCTCATAAGAGCCAGTCTATAAAACCACAGACATTCAACCTGTCCGCACAGCTGCTCGAAACTTCTCAGCACACACTCTAACTAATCACCAACTAACTAATGACCATTTAATGACCTCTGGTCATCTCAGCGTAGTGTCTTTCCTTGCCACTCTTTGATTCGTTAACCAAAATCATTTTGATTAAATTTATTGGTCAATCTTCGCTGTTCTCGGACGTTCTATTTACGTCTCTAGATGATCACTCACTTTTAGTAAACGTGAGCTGTTACCTTGAACTGTTGTCCGTAGCAATTTATTATTATTTTCATTCATTCATTATTTTTTTCCTTTGTGAGCTGTCCTAACTGTTTTTATCTCGTTCTAACAATAGCACAAATAATGCTAGTGTAGGGTCTCTCGGTGACATATACAACCCAGGGTAATACAAATGTATCCTTGTAGGAGAGACATTTGCCTTCTATCAACAACTATCTAATCCCTAACTATAATGTATTATCCTATGCCTGCTCCTGTATATATACATTTATAAACTGTGAGTCATAATATGGAAAGTCGCAAAGATAAAACCATAAATGTAATGTCATTCCATTACCAATAGCTAATGCATCAATTAACTTATCAAGTATCGCGACATGGGATAGGTGTGTCATCAATCATTACTAAAGTGTATAATACGTAACTTTATAAGGTACAACAACTCAATAATAATTTAATACATGCAATATATATATTATCTTTATACAGGTCGACATGGTAGCTGTCTCTGGAAACAAAGATTTGTCAGCACTCGTAATGTCTGTAATATCCGCCATCAATGTCATTACTGAAAATGGAAACAGTCAGATATGCGGATTTTACACTTAATAACATGGGCGAAACGTGCATAGATTTTTAACTGTCCCTGGGGCGATAGTGAAAGACACGTGGTCGCTAATAAGGTCAGAATTTGAATGAGACCGACTGATCCTTAGTCCTTGGATGCACCGTTCAAGTCGTTAATTTGAAATATTCCCGTCTAAAAACTATAGACGTTCATATGCGTATAGAAGTTTATGAAATATAAAACGTCCTTCTGGCTAAAGTTTAGTGTCAACGTGACTACGTGGCTGTGTCATCATTATCATCTTTTTAAGTAGACACATATAAAATATCTATAATTCATCTACTAATTAGGGCTAGGCTATCATTACTGTTCAAAGCAGCAATACTGCGAAGCATGTCATGTTCCTGGTGTCGCTATGTAGTCAGCGCAATGGTAACTGGGGTACATCATTTGTGAGTGGTGAAGGGGGAAAAGGTGTGAGATGTGTCGTGGGGATGTTCACAATTAGTGCGTCTTGTACACTCTTTGCTACCAGTATATGGGTAAGAGGAATTTCTTGCATTTCCATAACTTGGCTATAACTATTCCATGTTTTTTTTTTCTTTTCTTCTTTCTCTTTTTCCTCTTTTGCCATCTAAATGTGCATATAACTGAAATTTATACGTTACACAACCAAATATGACACCGATACTATCAATACTAACAGTACTATCAGTCCCGATCCTCTGGTGTGCTGAATCCGATATCTTGGGAAATACACTGACAAGCTCTGTGAGTTTATCTAGAATAAGTCTACATAGTCAGGACTCTGTGTTTCTCTAGATTATAGTCTTATTTTTTTTTTTTAGAGTTCCATACTCTCGTCCCTAAAGGAGTTACATGAGTAGTGTGAGTGTCCAAGTGTCCTATAAATCAACTAACTTAAACACTGGAAAAAAATAAAAAAGTGACTTAGTGGTAGGTACTATGTTGATAAGTACCTAATAAGCACAGTGTTGGGGGAGTGCTGCGATTAGTACTTTGCCGGGGAGTACTTTACGATGATTACACTGCCTGCATAAATTTTGAGACTTCGTTTTGCAAGCTCTAGCAATGTAATTTCTCTACTGGAGAGACGACAGTCGTAATATGACGAAGTTGGTATCGATTGTGATGTTGTGTTAACAGTCGCTCTGCAGGAAAAAGAGGACGATGGAATATTAGGATGATGTTGTAAAACTGGAATCGGCTTGTGAACTGGGCGATGATTTCTTCTGAACTTGGCTCGTACATGCTCTTGTGGTAGACGTAATAACTTCGCTCGTGGCGATGAATCTCCAGATGAGGAGCGGTAAGGGCGCTTGGTAGCTGTACGTATCTCAGTGTTGGTAGTATCGCTTTCTTCATGTTCGGTTAACTCAAGGTCTGACTCAAAAGGTGCTAAAGGCGTATCAACAATGTTCTTTTCGCTGTGTGTCTCATCGGAAAGTTGCGATGCTTCAATGTTTGTATGATCTTCTGTAGGGCTCCGACTGTGGTGGGTTATGTTGTTTCTTGTTGCTTGCAATAGCCTCTCATCTTCGCTTCCCAACTAAAGTGTGAAGACTGGTGTGTGGGTTGTTGCTGACTTCGAACTAGCGGTTGTAATCCTCCACTGCCATAATATGTTTGACTCGTTATGGAAGGGTGGGGTTCGTTCTCATGCAATGATACTGGTGTGCTGCTATCTCGACCGTGTAATCGATTGTCTCTTTCTTGGCTAAAGTTAATGTCAATGCGAGGTAATGGATACGAAATCGTCTTGGTAATCCTGGTCACGGCACCAATTAATCTTTAGTATGTAACCGCGCTTGGTGTTACAATACGTTAGTTGCAATACAGTTGTGTGTATAGGTAGTAGTAGTACAGTTCTTCATTCATCTTTCAAGTTCAAGTTAATATTATTATTGGTCAACTCCGCCAGAGGTGGTAATTCTTGGATGATACTACTATCCTTTTTAATATCCCAGGTTCGTTCAGTTCCTTCTTTGATGTTATAGTGACTTCTCATATAACGGTAGTTTAAACAATGATGGCATACGTTCAGCAAAATTTAAGGACGAAATCAAATTCATGCTGATCCTTTAAAACTTTTTAATTACACAATATTGTTAACAAGCATCGCAACTAATTAAAATAATGAAGCACGCACATAATCATAAATGGGATCCTTGAACATCACGGGTACTTCATACGTAAGCTCTATGCCTTGTAAACTTTCATATTCCTCTTTATCATATTATCTCCTGTAGACATTTTTAATCTTCCAAATCTGCTACTATATACTTGTGGTACCTATGCTCCTCAATAGCATTCCGTATCTTTCAAATATTTATAGGTTTTTCTTTCCGAACTGGCTAATCATGCCTCCGCAAAACATTCCTGGAAATAATAATCTATCTTATGCATAACGTATACTCACAGTCAGATACTTACAAGTGAGAGCATAATTGTGGTTCTCATGTGGAAATAAACACTCACTGTTTCTTAGAAGTAATATCTATCTCTTGATAGATCAACCTTTACTTAAAACCCCTCGTGGATCAACCTTTACTTAAAGTTGCTCTTCAAGAATATTCAGTTTCATTTAAATATTCATAGCCTTCCGTTTCCTTTATACATAGTCATAGAGTTCTCATAGCGAACTGGCAAATCATGCCTCTACAAAACATTCCAGGAAACAAGAATCTGTCTTACGCATAATGTATTCAAAATCAGATACTTACAAGAGAGCATAATCGCTGATCTCCTATAGAAATGAACACTAACTGTAAACCACAGAATCAATATCTATCTTCCGATAGATTAACACTTGCTTGAGGTAGCTGGACATATGTATATACTCATAAGAGTCAGTCTATAAAACCACAGACATACAACCTGTCCGCACAGCTGCTCGAAACTTCTCAGCACACACTCTCACTAACTAATCACCAACTAACTAATGACCAACTAATGACCTCTGGTCATCTCAGCGTGGTGTTTCCTTGCCACTCTCTGATTCGTTAACCCAAGTCTTTTTGATTAAATTTATTGGTCAATCTTCGCTGTTCTCGAACATTCTATTTACGTCTCTAGATGATCACTCACTTTTAGTAAACGTGAGCTGTTACCTTGAACTGTTGTCCGTAGCAATTTATTATTATTTTCATTCATTATTTTTTCCTTTGTGAGCTGTCCTAACTGTTTATCTCGTTTTAACAATAGCACAAATAATGCTAGTGTAGGTCTCTCGGTGACATATACAACCCGGGGTAATACAAATGTATCTTGTAGGGAGACATTTTCGTTCTATCAACAACTATCTAATCCCTAACTATAATGTATTATCCTATGCCTGCTCCTGTACATATACATTTATAAACTGTGAGTCATAATATGGAAAGTCGCAAAGATAAAACCATAAATGTAATGTCATTCCATTACCAATAGCTAATGCATCAATTAACTTATCAAGTATCGCGACATGGGATAGGTGTGTCATCAATCATTACTAAAGTGTATAATACGTAACTTTATAAGGTACAACAACTCAATAATAATTTAATACATGCAATATATATATATTATCTTTATACAGGTCGACATGGAAGCTGTCTCCGGAAACAAAGATTTGTCAGCACTCGTAATGTCTGTAATATCCTCCATCAATGTCATTACTGAATTGAAACAGTCAGATAGGCGGAGTTACACTTAATAACATGGCGAAACGTGCATAGTTAACTGTCCTGGGGAGATGGTGAAAGACACGTGTCGCTAATAAGGTCAGAATTTGAATGAGACCGACTGATCTTAGTCTTGGATGCACCGTTCAAGTCGTTAATTCCGTCTAAAACTATAGACGTCGTATGCGTATAGAAGTTTATGAAATATAAAACGTCCTTCTGGGCTAAAGTTAGTGTCAACGTGACTACGTGGCTGTGTCATCATTATCATCTCTTAAGTAGACACATATAATATCTATAATTCATCTACTAATTCTAGGCTATCATTACTGTTCAAAGCAGCAATACTGCGAAGCATGTCATGTTCCTGGTGTCGCTATGTAAGTCAGTACAATGGTAACTGGGGTACATCATTTGTAAGTGGTGAAGGGGGAAACGGTGTGAGATGTATCGTGGGGATGTTCACCATTATTGCGTCTTGTACACTCTTTGTTACCTGTATCTGGGTAAGAGGAATTTTGTTTGCATTTCCATAACTTGGCTATAACTATTGCATGTTTTTTTCTTTTCTTCTTTCTCGTTTTCCTTATTTGCCATCTAAATGTGCATATAACTAAAATTTATACGTTACACAACCAAATATGACACCGATACTATCAATACTAACAGTACTATCAGTCCCGATCCTCTGGTGTGCTGAATCCGATATCTTGGGAAGTACACTGACAAGCTCTGTGAGTTTATCTAGAATAAGTCTACATAGTCAGGACTCTGTGTTTCTCTAGATTATAGTCTTATTGTTTTTTTTTTTCAGAGTTCCATACTCTCGTCCCTTAAGGAGTTACATGAGTAGTGTGAGTGTCCAAGTGTCCTATAAATCAACTAACTTAAACACTGGAAAAAAATAAAAAAGTGACTTAGTGGTAGGTACTATGTTGATAGAGTACCTATAAGCACAGTGTTGGGGGAGTGCTGCGATTAGTACTTTGCCGGGGGAGTACTTTACGATGATTACACTGCCTGCATAAATTTTGAGACTTCTTTTGCAAGCTCTAGCAATGTAATTTCTCTACTGGAGAGACGACTGTCGTAATATGACGAAGTTGGTATCGATTGTGATGTTGTGTTAACAGTCGCTCTGCAGGAAAAAGAGGACAATGGAATATTTGGATGATGTTATAAAACTGGAATCGGCTTGTGAACTGGGCGATGATTTCTTCTGAACTTGGCTCGTACATGCTCTTGTGGTAGACGTAATAACTTCGCTCGTGGCGATGAATCTCCAGATGAGCGGCGGTAAGGGCGCTTGGTAGCTGTACGTATCTCAGTGTTGGTAGTATCGCTTTCTTCATGTTCGGTTAACTCAAGGTCTGACTCAAAAGGTGCTAAAGGCGTATCAACAATGTTCTTTTCGCTGTGTGTTTCATCGGAAAGTTGCGATGCTTCAATGTTTGTATGATCTTCTGTAGGGCTCCGACTGTGGTGGGTTATGTTGTTTCTTGTTGCTTGCAATGGCCTCTCACCTTCGCTGTCCCAACTAAAGTGTGAAGACTGGTGTGTGGGTTGTTGCTGACTTCGAACTAGCGGTTGTAATCCTCCACTGCCATAATATGTTTGACTCGTTATGGAAGGGTGGGGTTCGTTCTCATGCAATGATACTGGTGTGCTGCTATCTCGACCGTGTAATCAATTGTCTCTTTCTGGGCTAAAGTTAATGTCAATGCGAGGTAATGGATACGAAATCGTCTTGGTAATCCTGGTCACGGCACCAATTAATCTTTAGTACGCAACCGCGCTTGGTGTTACAATACGTTAGTTACAATACAGTTGTGTGTATAGGTAGTAGTAGTACAGTTCTTCATTCATCTTTCAAGTTCAAGTTTATATTATTACTGGTCAACTCCGCCAGAGGTGGTAATTCTTGGATGATACTACTATCCTTTTTAATATCCCAGGTTCGCTCAGTTCCTTCTTTGATGTTATAGTGACTTCTCATATAATAATAATAAATTCTTTAAGCACCAAACACGGCGCATAAGGCAGAAACCAGTGCTCTCCAGGTTGTTCGTTGTGACGCCACTCCTCTTAGCTCTTGCACATTATTTAGGCCCAACGTTCTTCCTTCTCTTATTATTGTTCTTCTGAGTGTTTCTTTTTGTCTTCCTTTTTTCCTCTTACCCTCAGGAACCCAAGTGAGCGCCTGTAGTGGTATTCTGTTGTTTTGCATTCGTAGGACATGGCCGATATATGACCATCGTCTTTTCCTTATATAGTCGGAGACATATTTCTGCCTAGAGTCTTCTCATATAGTGGTAGTGTAAACAATAATGGCATAAGTTCAGCAACATTTAAGGACGAAATAAAATTCAGACTGATCCTTTAAAACTTTTAATTACACAATACTGTTAACAAGCATGGCAAGTAATTCAAATAATGAAGCACGCACAAAATCATAAATGGGATCCTTGAACATCACGGGTACTTCATACGTGAGCTCTATGTCTTGTAAACTTTCATATTCCTCTTTATCATATTATCTCCTGTAGACATTCTTAGTCTTCCCAAATCTGCTACTATATACTTGTGGTACCTATGCTCCTCAATAGCATTCCGTATCTTTCAAATAGTTATAGGTTTTTCTTTCCAACTGGCTAATCATGCCTCTGCAAAACATTCCTGAAACAAGAATCTATCTTATGCATAATGTATACTCACAGTCAGATACTTACAAGTGAGAGCATAATTGCGGTTCTCGTGTGGAAATAAACACTCACTGTTTCTTAGAAGTGATATCTTTCTCTTGATAAATCAACCTATACTTAAAGTCCTCGTGGATCAACCTTTACTTAGAGTTGCTCCTCAATAATATTCAGTTTCATTTAAATATTCATAGCCTTCCGTTTCCTTTATACATAGTCATAGAGTTCTCATAGCGAACTGGCAAATATGCCTCTACAAATCATTCCAGGAAACAAGAATCTGTCTTATGCGTAATGTATTCAAAATCAGATAATTACAAGAGGGCATAATCGCTGATCTCCTATAGAAATAAACACTAACTGTAAACCACAGAATCAATATCTATCTTCCGATAGATTAACACTTGCTTGAGCTAGCTGTATATGTATATACTCATAAGAGTCAGTCTATAAAACCACAGACATACAACCTGTTAGCACAGCTGCTCGAAACTTCTCAGCACACACTCTCACTAACTAATCACCAACTAACTAATGACCAACTAATGACCTCTGGTCATCTCAGCGTGGTGTGTTTCCTTGCCACTCTCTGATTCGTTAACCCAAATCTTTTTGATTAAATTTATTGGTCAATCTTCGCTGTTCTCGAACATTCTATTTACGTCTCTAGATGATCACTCACATTATTAAACGTGAACTGTTACCTTGAACTGTTGTCCGTAGCAATTTATTATTATTTTCATTCATTATTTTTTCCTTTGTGAGCTGTCCTAACTGTTTATCTCGTTCTAACAATAGCACAAATAATGCTAGTGTAGGTCTCTCGGTAAAACAACCTTGGCTAACCCTTAGTTGCTCAGCCTCCCTGATTTTGCTCTCGAGTTAGGGAGGGCAAAGACAGCGAAGAAGGGAACCTGATAATGCTGGACCTAGTATGGTATAGTTTCACTCCCTATGGCAGTATCTGCATGGGACTCAACGCCGCTCACCTCTGGTACATCTATCGCATACCCTGGAAACACGCCAAGTCACTTGTCATTCAATACAGACTGAAAGAATATTTCACGAGTTCTTGTTATACGCCACCCTAATCTGATTGTGTCTCAAATCATTGTCTGACATATTATCTGAAGGGTTTGGATCTTGCAGCAGGTTCCCTCTGCTGGTAACTTCCACCAAAGCATTCGTCTGCTCTTGTAGTAGTGGTTTGTGTAGCAATTAGTTTTGATTGGCGAGGTTACCAGCCACATCTAAAACCTCGTATTAGTGGTCTCTTACGACATACCTGATAAGCAAAGTCCTAATCTTACTCTGTCTCTTCAAGAGAAATTCCCCCCCCCATATCTACATGGGCTAACATGAAAGTTATAAATATGATACATATGAAGTATAACAATAAAAGCAGTTAGACTTACAGGCAATATTTTAATAACACAGTAATGAAAATAAAGAGACACAACAACAAGAAGATGCAAATTAGCTCAAAGACAAACAGAAAGACATTGAGATAGACGGACAAAGACAATAAATAAGTAAATATGTTATATATATATATATATATGTGTGTGTGTGTGTGTGTGTTTGTGTGTGTGTGTAATTGTGTGTGTGTGTAAGGTTAAAACTGTTGTCTTTAGGACACTCACGTAGTGTTTAGAAATAACAATTAAATTGTTTATTTGTATGCCCCACAAAATTACATATTACATTCGGACTTAAAAAAGACTGACATATACATACATGCACAGTCGCAAAATTATCCCCACACACACTTCTACTTCTTGTTCAAGTATCATACCTAGTGGCGTAGGAGATCACGTCTCTCTACAACTTCCTGTCTCCACTACAAATTATCAATTCTGCTGTTGACTTCTTTCCATGCCACAATATCAAACTGTCCACTACTTGCTCTCTTTATCTTCCTATATCTCTGTTTCCTTCCATCTTACCCGTTGTTACGATATATTCCAGCTTTCTTCTTCTCATAACATGCCCCAAAAAAGTGGATTGCTTCTTTCTAACTTGTGAAATAAGTTTCCTTTGCGCATTGGCCTCTTTCAGGACATCCTCATTACTCTTTTTGGTTGTCCATGGTATTTTTAACATTCTTCTGTAAAACCACATATCATTTAATTTCTCTGATCTCTAATGTTGTTAATTTCGCGTCCCGGTGAGACCCAAAATTCAGAAGCTAGGTGTATTAAGATAAGAGACTTACGGTCGGTCGATGATGTTTCTTGTCGGGATTTTTCGACCGGCATCAAAAGACTTTCTGTTCGACTAGCGGGTTTCTCTTTAAGAATGCACGCTTCTGAAGATCAAAGAGCCCAGAGGTTTCTAACTCCCGCTGTGTACGAAACTTCAAAAGGGACTGCGTTTTTGTCTCTCCCACGTGCTTGCCTGTATGAGAACTATTATGATTGACAGATGCTCGCGTGAGGGACGAGGTAAGCACAGTCTGATTTGCTTCCCTGTTATGACTGACAGGTCACTCAGTTTGTAAACATTTCGTTAGCTCGTTTTAAAAGAAAAGAAGGCGGGACAAGATGGTACGTTGCAGAAATAGACAGTTGGTATATATGCCTGTTTAGCTAGCAAATCAGAGGGCCGCTATTAGGTTGCAATAAGCTGTCAGATTATACTGTATGCTCTTTTTCCATTACACGTCACAAAGACTCACTCCCATATGTCAGGATTGGTTCAATATAACACTGAAGAACTCTCTTTCTTACTACCATTGACAAAGAATTGTTGCATAAAATACGCTTCATTTAATAAAATGTTGTTTTAGCCTGAGCTATTCTGCTCTTTTCTAACGAGACCTTTGATATTATCCTGAACGGGGAAAAACTAAAGAAAGTTGAAAATTTCAATTATTTAGGCAGTAAAATGACTCAGGGTGGTGACACAACAAGAGAAATTCATACTAGAATTGCTTTGGCAGCTAGCGCCTTCAATAGATTATCTAACATTTGGAAATTACGATCACTGAATATACATACCAAGCTTCGTCTGTTTAATTCGAATGTTATCTCAGTGTTAACATACGGCTGGGAAAGTTGGAAAATAACAAAATCATTGGAGAACAAGCTGAATACATTCGAGAACAAATGTCTTAGAAAACTCATGAACATCAGTTGGAAAGAATTCAAGACTAATCGACAAATAAGAGAAGACTCTAGGCAGAAATATGTCTCCGACTATATAAGGAAAAGACGATGGTCATATATCGGTCATGTCCTACGAATGCAAAACAACAGAATACCACTACAGGCGCTCACTTGGGTTCCTGAGGGTAAGAGGAAAAAAAGGAAGACCAAAAGAAACACTCAGAAGAACAATAATAAGAGAAGGAAGAACGTTGGGCCTAAATAATGTGCAAGAGCTAAGAGGAGTGGCGTCACAACGAACAACCTGGAGAGCACTGGTTTCTGCCTTATGCGCCGTGTTTGGCTTAAAAGAATTTATTAATTATTATTATTATTATTCTCTCCACAAACACAACACACACAAAAAAACAACCATAAATAAATATATAATATATAACATAAATATTTCAATAAATAAATATAATATAAATATATATATACTTTATAAATAAAAAAAATTTTAAAATTAATATATATAAAACAATGTTAATGCCAATAATGTGTAAAAAAAACTCAACATAAATTTAATTAATAATGTTAACTGTCCCCGCTGCATATAAAATATTAAAAATTTTAATATCGAAATAATTTATAACATAACTCCAAATTAAAATCGATTATAAAAAATCCTTAATATTTAAGAACTAATAAAAGTAGTACACAAACCATGCACGAAGTAACAAACCATAAATATTTCGTGGTAATACATGAGATACTGACGTAAAAAAAGTTTAATATTATTTTTAACTTTCACCTATGGAACCACCCCATGATTTCAGCTTTTCTGAAAAAATACTTCCGTTACTTGCCTTAATGCCTCCATCATTCTCTAGTCCTTTAAAAGTCGCGGGTTAAATTTTAAAAGATACTCCTTTAAGCTGAGATTAATTACATCAGTGACCTGGATTCATAAACCCATGTCACTTTAACCTCATGTAAACAAAAACGTCTATTCAGGGTGCGCAAACGTAAGCAAATACCCAACACTGCATGAAGGCTTTGCAAAAATATGGATGCTTCAATAAATCCCCAAAAATCTTCTTTAATATCAAAAAATTTAACCTTCTTTCTAATTCCCAGTATGAATAGTTTTTGTTTTCCTTGTATCATAATCTTAAACGTTCAACGTCCCTTACCCCCAACACGATAATTTTCTTTTCTTTTAGCATTGTATATATCTTCTCTCTCCTTTCTCCTAACTCTCCTCTCTCCTACTTCCCTTACTCTCTTCTCTCCCCCCTTTCTCTCTTTCTCCCCAAACTCTCTTCTATCTATCTTCTACTACTCTCTTTTACTCTTACTCCCTCCTTTCTCTTAAAATTACTCTCTCTTCTTCTCTCTCTTACTCCTCTACTCTCTTCCCTTTACTCCTTCTTACTCTCTCCTCCTTCCCCTCTCCTTACTTCTCCTTTCTTTCAAACTCTCTCTCTTCTCTACCTCTCTTACTCTCACTCTTCCTCTTTCTCTTCTTCTCCTTATACCTTCCTCTTCCTCTAAAAAACGCAAACCACTCTTCCCTCTCTAACTTTCTTCTCTCCCTCTCTTACCTAATTTTTCCACCTCTTCTCTCTTCCCTTTCTATCTTTCTTCCTTTCTTCTCTCTTCCTTACTCTCCTCTCTCCCTTCTACTTGCTCCCATTCTCTTCTCCTCTGTTTACACTCTCTCTCTAACTCTTCTTCTCTCTCTCCAACTCTCTCTTACCTCGCCTTTTCTCTCTTACTCTTCTTCTCTCTCTTCTCTTCTTCTTACTTCCTCTTCTTCCTCACCTTTCTCTCTCAACTCTCCCTTCTCTCTCTCTCTACCTTTTTCTCTCTTCTTTACCTCTTTTCTCTCTCTTAAACTCTTCTCTCTCTCTTATCTCCTCCCAACCCTACTCTTTCTCTCTTCCTCTCTTCCCCTTTCTCTCTTCCTTCTCTTACTTCTCTCTTTTTCTCTCTCTTCTCCTCTCCCTCTCCCCCTTCTTATCTTCTCTCCTTCTTCTCTCTCTCTTCCTAAAACCCCTCTCACCTCTTCTCCTCTCCCCCTACCCTTCTCCACTTACTCTCTCTCTTCTCCTACTTCTCTCCTTCTCTCTTCTTCTTTCTCTCTTCTTCTTTCTTCTTCTCTATCTTCTTCTTCTCTCTTTCTTCTTCCTATCTTACTTCTTCCTCTACTCCTCTCTTCCTTTACCTTTAAACTCTCTTACTCTCTTCTCTCTCCCTTACTCTTTCTCTCTCTCTAAACTCTTCTCTTCTTTTCTTCCTCTTACTCTTCTTCTTTCTTTCTTCCCTCTCTTACTTTTCTCTCCTACCTCTTTTCTCTCCTCTTCTTCTCTTCCTCATCTGTCTCTTCCTTCTCTCCCCTACTCTCTTTCTACTTCTCTCTTCTCTCTCTTTATCTCTTCTTCTTCTTCTTCTTCTGTTTTCTCTCTACTCTCTTTCTTCTTCTCTCTCTCTTTACTCTCTCTCTCTTCTCTTTCTCTCCTCTCTCTCTTCTCTCTACTCTCTCTCTCACTCTCTTCTCTTCCTCTCTCTCTTTCTTCTCTCACTCACAACTCTTTTCTACAACTCTTTACTCTTCTTCTTTCTTTCTCCCTTCTTTCTTCTTCTCTTTCTCCTTACAAACACCACTTTTCTCTTCAAATCTACTTTTTACTCCTTTACTTTTCATTCTTTCATCTTTTTAAATTCTTGCCTTTCTTTCTTATTCTCTTCTCTTTTCTTCCAAAAACTTTCTTGGAACCTTCTCAGGATCAATCTTCTCTTACTTATTCTTTCTTTCTTCTTCTCTTTCTAAACCCTCTTTACTCCTTATTTATCTACCTCTCTTACAATTTATTTTCTTCTATTATCTTCTTTTCATCCTCGAGAAATCTTCTTTCTTTTTCTATCATTTTCTTCTCTTTTTTATAATACATTTCTTATACTCTTAGAAAACCTTTCTACCTATTATCTATCTTTCTATCTTTCTTCTATCTTATAATCTATCTATCTTATTCATCTATCTTTTCTTCTATCTTATCTAAAAATGTTATCGTCTATCTGTCTCACTATACTACCTTCCTACTTCTATCCTTTTCTATTTCTATCTATTTTCTCTATCTATCTTCTATTATCTATCTTCTTCTAATATCTCCTATCTATCTAAAATTTTATATCTTTTCTATCTAATCTAATTCAATTTATATATTATTCTATCCTTTCATCTTTTAACTCCGTCTTTCTCAATCCATCCTCCATCCTATTATCATTTAGAATGACCATCTATCTCTTCTATCTATCTAGCTATATCTAAACTATCTATCTTTTCTAACTTATTCTTCTTCTATCTATCTGTTTCATTCCATTATTCCAAAATTCCATCCATCCATCCATCCATCCTTACTTTCCATCCATCTATCTATTTTCTTAATTTATAGAATTTATAATCCGATACTTTTGGGGGGAGCTGTAATCAGAACTCTATAGCTATTCGAAAAGTCTAACGATTGTATGCAATAGCGATTTTTTATTCTTTTATTCTTTCCTAAGACAATTCCAAAGATGTGCTGCAGAGTACGCTAAGCTTTTCTTGAATCAGCCAAGTCTAGGCTTGGGCACGTGCAATTTGTTAAAGCGTTGACTGCGTCTTTCTTTGCATTTGAACATTGGCCACAGATCTGCTGGAGCATTCTGTGACAGGATTTTATGAACAAATTTAGCTTTGTTGAACAGAAGGCGCTTTCTTAAGGGCAGTATTTGGAGATTTTTATATAGATCTTCACACTGAGTTGGGCAGTTGTCAGAGCAGAATGTCAGACGGGCCTGCGTGCCCAATTCTCAACGCTTTGAAAATAAAGTTCGTTCGTTCGTTCGTTCTATTTATCCATCCATCCATCCATCTATCTATCCATCTATCTATCTATCCATCTATCTATCTATCCATCTATCTATCTACCCATCCATCTATCTATCCATCCATCCATGCATCTATCCATCTATCTATCTATCCACCCATCCATCCATCCATCTATCCATCCATCCATCCATCAGTCAATCTATCTATCCATCCATCCATCCATCCATCTATCCATCAGTCAATCTATCTATATATCTATCATCTATCTATCTATCTATCTATCTATCTATCTATCTATCTATCTATCTATCTATCTATCTATCTATCTATCTATCTATCTATCAATCTATCTATCTATCTATCTATCTATCTTTCTCTCTCTCACCCTCTCTTTTCATACAGTTCATTTATATTGAGAATATCTTACTTTCATTCAATGACAGATAATTAAAAACTACAACTTTAACTTTATGCAGACGAATAGAAAGTTCGACAACTTCCAGTCTATATCACTAGTTTACATACACGAACATTCTCTCCCCTAGACTACCTAAATATCGCCACATGTAAACCACCATTGCATGTGAGTGTGTATGTGTAAAAGCTTGTGTTTACATCTATACGTGTGTGTGTATACATATATTATACAGGAAATCGTCGTCTCTCCTACCTTATTCCTAGTTAAATGTTCTAAGCCACGACAAATCTGCAGTGCAAAGGAAAGGAGATCTCGTGCTGTTATCATTTCGTTGTCATGTGTTGGAAAGTTGCTGTATCTCTGGTCGCCAGGCACACTGGTAAATGAGAGATCGATAGGTAGATAGATAAATAGATAGAACGAACAAACGAACGAACTTTATTTTCAAAGGGTTGAGAATTGGGCACGCAGGCCCGTCTGACATTCTGCCCTTCATTTCTCTCGTCTTTTATATGATTTCATTTATCCTCACATACATTTTACCCATCAATGTAAAAGATTTCAACGTTGTAAAGGTCAAATTATAGCATACTCACATTCACAGTATCTGATTATAAATATCAAATAAAATATGTTGAAAATACAAACGAAGTATCACCATGAAATAAAATATGTAGAAAAGTACAAACATCATCATTAAACCTACATTCGATATTATTTCATTTGTTTGGAAAAATAATCACATTAGGGGGGCAGATAATCAGAACTCATAAAGTATTCGAAAAGTTTACGATTGTATGAATAGGGACTGACAGACAACATACATACAGACAGACAGACAGACAGACAGACAGACAGAGAGACAGACAGACAGACAGACGGGCGGGCGAGCAGGCGGACGGACGGACGGACGGACGGACGGACGGATAGATAGATAGATAGATAGATAGATAGATAGATAGATAGATAGATAGATAGATAGATAGATAGATAGATAGATAGATAGATAGATAGATAGATAGATAGATAGATAGATAGATAGATAGATAGATAGATAGATAGATAGATAGATAGATAGATAGATAGATAGATAGATAGATAGATAGATAGATAGTAAGTAGGTAGGTAGTACGCAGATAGATAGATAGATAGATAGATAGATAGATAGATAGATAGATAGATAGATAGATAGATAGATAGATAGATAGATAGGTAGGTAGGTAGGTAGGTAGGTAGGTAGGTAGGTAGGTAGATAGATAGATAGATAGATAGATAGATAGATAGATAGATAGATAGATAGATAGATAGATAGATAGATAGATAGATAGATAGGTAGATAGATAGATAGATAGATAGATAGATAGATAGATAGGTAGGTAGGTAGGTAGGTAGGTAGGTAGGTAGGTAGGTAGGTAGGTAGGTAGGTAGGTAGGTAGGTAGGTAGGTAGGTAGGTAGGTAGGTAGGTAGGTAGGTAGGTAGGTAGGTAGGTAGGTAGGTAGGTAGGTAGGTAGGTAGGTATTTTCAGTTTCTGCTCTTTCCGCGTCCTTTCCTGCCTTCTCGTGTGTCCTCTGCTTTTCTTTCTTTTTCTTCGACTACCGTCTTCGCTTTTCCGGCTTCCTTGTCGTCTTTTTCCTTTTCGTGTTCACGGGCCAGCTTTCTTTCATCGCGTTCTGTTTTCTGCCTTCTGCTTCTCTGTGTTGTCTTTCTTTTGGTGTTCTTTCACCGAAAAGTGATCACAAAATCAGAAAGTTATTTTGGTGTTCTTTCACCGAAGTGATCACAAAGTCAGAAAGTTATTTTGGTGTTCTTTCACCGAAGTGATCACAAAGTCAGAAAGTTCTTTTGGTGTTCTTTCACCGAAGTGATCACAAAGTCAGAAAGTTTTATTTTTGTTTCTTTCACCGAATGAGTGATCACAAAGTCAAGAAAGTTATTTTGGTGTTCTTTCACCGAAGTGATCACAAAGTCAGAAAGTTCTTTTGGTGTTCTTTCACCGAAGTGATCACAAAGTCAGAAAGTTATTTTTCCACAAAGTCAGAAAGTTCTTTTGGTGTTCTTTCACCGAAGTGATCACAAAGTCAGAAAGTTCTTTTGGTGTTCTTTCACCGAAGTGATCACAAAGTCAGAAAGTTCTTTTGGTGTTCTTTCACCGAAGTGATCACAAAGTCAGAAAGTTCTTTTGGTGTTCTTTCACCGAAGTGATCACAAAGTCAGAAAGTTATTTTGGTGTTCTTTCACCGAAGTGATCACAAAGTCAGAAAGTTATTTTGGTGTTCTTTCACCGAAGTGATCACAAAGTCAGAAAGTTCTTTTGGTGTTCTTTCACCGAAGTGATCACAAAGTCAGAAAGTTATTTTAGTGTTCTTTCACCGAAGTGATCACAAAGTCAGAAAGTTCTTTTGGTGTTCTTTCACCGAAGTGATCACAAAGTCAGAAAGTTATTTTGGTGTTCTTTCACCGAAGTGATCACAAAGTCAGAAAGTTCTTTTGGTGTTCTTTCACCGAAGTGATCACAAAGTCAGAAAGTTATTTTGGTGTTCTTTCACCGAAGTGATCACAAAGTCAGAAAGTTCTTTTGGTGTTCTTTCACCGAAGTGATCACAAAGTCAGAAAGTTCTTTCACCGAAGTGATCACAAAGTCAGAAAGTTCTTTTGGTGTTCTTTCACCGAAGTGATCACAAAGTCAGAAAGTTCTTTTGGTGTTCTTTCACCGAAGTGATCACAAAGTCAGAAAGTTCTTTGGCAGAAAAACTGTAACCTTCACCAATATTCGTCACCATGATCATTGTCCTTTTCACTCCTTATGGAGCAAGGAGCCATCATGGTAGATGGGCATTTTGCGAGATGCCTACACCAAACATTCACATGCTCTTTCTGCCGTGGTTTATGTAGCCATTTGCTCTACAAGATGAGGTAGCAAGGCTCATGCACAACATCGCTTTAGACGCCTTGCGCGACATGCACGAGGAAGCAGTCTCATTACTAGAATGAGCGGTAAACACGTGCTTATTTAGTCATCCCTCTTCTACCGTGAGGTGTAGAGGTTTGGAGGAGGGGGCGTCATATAACTATCCTATCGGCTGTCTTCTTTCTGGCCTAGTTCCAATCTAGTCCTCGGTCTTTCAGAGATTGTCTAATGCTGTCCTCCCAGCGGACTATGGGTTGTCCTGGAGGTCTGGATCCCTGGCTCCAATAATCGGACGTAAAGACATGGAGCCAAAAAAAGTTACAATTAAAGGACACATCACAGATAACAAAAACATTCACATATCTTACGCATAAATATTTCCCTCGTATTTATCCTTTTTGCCACAAGTGGCGTACATGCTGCAAGCTGCAGAAGCATAATGCTTTTCCTTTCTGTTGCCTACACCATATGCGCTGAAAGCCGCATTAGCGTAGTTCCGCTCCATTCGGTGTTCCAGCAAAAACTTCCTCAGGTCGCCGTGTTGGGCGTACTCCAGCATCATCAAGTACGGATCTGGAAGACAGTGTGCGAAAAATTTAGATGTGAAATTTAGTTTTGTAAATAATATAGTTGGATTACACAATGGTGATGGATAGGACATTGTGATGAATTTACCATGATACAACGTTAAAATATCTCCAAATTTGACGATAAAAGGTAGGGATAAAAATAATGCGTAAGATACTAGGAGACATGCTCGCCCATGCCAGCCTTTCCCACCGCCATTTAAAACTAACGAGTTAGACGTGCAGACGAAACGGTTACCCTTTGTAGACGGGAGAGAACGGAGGACACCAAAAGGAAAAATATGACTGAACACGTGTTTGAAGATCGCAAGGCTAAAAGACGCAATTGGTAGTAAAAGAAAAAAGAAAAAAATTCACGACACTAGTTGACAGAGGGTAAGGAAATGGACAAAAAAAACGACGTTAGCTCGTGTCAGAAACAGTCATTTCTTGGACTTTTACAATACTTGATTGTTATTTGAATTCAGCGGCAAAAGCCGTGGAGAAGGTTCTCGAACATATTTCAAAAAAACAACTAACCTTGAAAAAGTAACTTTTTCTTAATAATAATGTTAGGAATATAAAACCTAACTAGTTTGATAGCCCATCTTGAGCAGAGAAATAATATACTTTAAATTATACAGACGGATAGATAATAATGAAGATATTGACAAAAGACCGTGTTGTTCATATCAGACGAGCGACTGCGCTGTTAAAAAATGTCACTAAATTTTCAAAATTTGCGGCCTTGAGACTCAAGTGCTAAAATCGAGCTGTAATTAAAGAGAGGGGAAATGGTGGAGAATTGTTGCTAAAAATAACTTCGGAGGCAGAAGTGTGTAGGGTATTGCATGGAGAGGGGTCCAAGAACCAAGCGTGTTTTTTGTATGAAAAAACAAGTAGAGACAGACGGACCAACAGACAGTAATACATACTTGACTGAGAGCTGACTGAACTTTGACTTTTGGTTGTAGATTTGAAAGTAGGGGGGGGGGGGGGGGGGGGGGGGGTGGTGGGGGGGGAGGGGGGGGGGGGGGGGGGGGGGAGTCGGTGATTGGATGAATGAAATCATATCGGTAGGACAGAGATGCGCATTTTTGCCATTCGTTACAAGACTGTCCAGAGACACAGTGGTGTAGTACCTGTGGTGTTGTTTCCAGAAGATAATACATAATTTTTAGTGGGACGCCATCAGATACACAGCAGCTCAGCTGAGTTTTGCTAGCATTTAACTGTGTTCTCAATTCTGAATTCTGGTAAGAATGAAAGCAATTCTTTTGTATATTTTAATAATTCGAGTGATTGATACTGCCATATCATATAAAATGATTACGACAAGTAAGTGCTCGCTCTAGATCCCCAACCCAAGTTCAGGGTCTAGAGACAAACAAAATATATGGACGCCTACTAAAACTATGGAGGCGGATCTATTGTTGAGATCAGTGGAACATATCACCTATCCTATTGAATAGAAGGAAACTATTGAACATATCTCAGATGCAAGGTAGTCGTGGGGAACTAGTACTATATGAAAACAACTAGGTAAGATGTACTGTGTGGTCAGAGAGATCTGACCCGGTCTGAGTGGTGTTGTTGTGTAGTGTTGTGTGCAGAAGTGGCTCAGTTGGTAGAGTTCTGACACATGCCACCAAACTTTTATTTCAGAATTGTGAGTTTCTGTTTGGCACCGAAGAGGTGCCGAATGCTGTTGTAATATACACAAGCGTGGACCAGTGCAGTCTAACATTGTGTCAGAGCAGCCGTATATTATCCCCCAGCACGGAGAGGAGGTGCCACCAGACTCTTGTAAAAGATCGACGCAGTCGAGATAAGTGAGATCTGGCCTGCTGGAAGTTCACCAACTGATTTATAAACTGATTTACCAACGAATTTATCAACTAATTCTTACTTACAAATAAAGACATACCGTGATTGAGAGGTTGGGAAAAGAAAACCATGTATTCATCCCATAAGTCCAATGGACAATGTTTGGTAGTCATCCCAGACTCTGGGCGTGATGATACCACCCCCACAGTACATTCAGTAATAGTCTCTGGGACAAATCTAATATAATTAGTTATTAACTAGACTTATAACATACCTTTGTAATCACATTCCATTTTATTATGTCATATATTTATGCATTCCATTTATAACTCCATAATATTTCATATGTTCTGACCAACAAACGTTTGGATCAGAACAAATAAATTTACCAAAAGATTTAATATTTAAAACTAAAACAGCCTGAGTTAGTTTAGATGTGTTATAAATTTTATTGTTATGTATTATTAGACTTATTAAATATCTGTGTGGGACATGTGGGGTAATCTACTACAAGCCATCTTCGTTTTCAGTACCCTAGACTTTTAACTTGCTACATTCATTAGTAAAAAAGATATGGCCAACTCTTTTGATGGTCCCGTCTATAAGTGGTAGTAAGAAGGGTCAACCTTCTGTAATTCTCCATCAACATTTATCTCAGGATGCCTTCACAGCTGACGTCATTCATTACACTAGAGCTTAACATCTCAACCATACAATACCATCAAAACCACTACAGACTAATTACACTGAGATAAAATGTCACGTTGATGGCATTACAAGGTAAAGTTCTACAAGTTCTGGAATCCCCTGGGTAAGTGTGATAGAAGAAGACCGCAAACACACGGAGAAGATAACTTGAAACATAAATGACAGGGATAAATAACTTAGTGAAAGACTTTGAGCGGATGACACTGATCAGGAGGACTTGGCATGAATTTGTTAAATGCCGTATGTGGCGAATGTCTTTTTTCACGCCACATGTGAGTTTTGTACTTGAAGTAAATGTAGTGCTCACAACTGTTGACACTTTTTGTGGTCGCTATGCGTAAGTCACAGATGACGTGCCTTTGTTTGGCCTAGCGACATTGCTTATTCCACTGTGTATATTGGAAGTGTGTGCTGCATGTCTTGCAGTTAAGGAAGGCGTTCCACTGGAACTTAGAGTCTGATTTGTGATATAGGGATTGTGTCCTTATAGAAGATAAAGTGTGAAATAGTGAATCAGTATTGTCAATCGATATGGAATCGGGCAATGCGTTATGTCATGTGGAATCATATTAAATATGTATATGTGGAACGACGAGTTTTGATATCTTGATGTCGTTGGCACAGTTGCCCAGTTATGCGTTTGAGAATGTTTTGAGATAGCTTCATCGGGACTTAGGACCAAGATTACTATCATTTCATCACACCGTGGTTCTTGGGGTTTGGGATCGGTTTGTGTCTGCTTCAGCCGCTGTTGGTTCTAACAGGTGCCTTGGACTGTACTTGTCTACATAAGTCAAGTCTGGGGGCTGTGACACGTTTCATGCATTAATGCTGAGGTAATTACAAAAGTTGTCAAGCGTCTCCAAGACCCGTCTGATGTTGGTGTCTAGTGTCGACTGCTGGCAACTTGAACCACAAACTGAAAAAAAAGCAAATTTCTCTGCTAAGTATTGGATCTTGTAACATAGTCATCAAGCGACCTCTGCTTCCATCCACCACTTCATCTTCCTCAAAAACTTTACCCTCCCTTTATTTTAAATCCAGTAAGTTGAATGAAAGTACTTTTGGACAGCGGAAGACAACAACTGAAAAAAAAAAAATATATATATATACACACACACACACACCCACACGCACACACAGACACACAGACACACACAGACACACACGCACACGCACACGCACACGCACACATATATATTTATATGTATATATATATATATATATATATATATATATATATATATATATATATATATATATATAATATATATATTATATATATACTTACCCCACCGGGAAGTTTTAATTATATATACCTATATATTATAAAATATATATATATATATATATATAGTATATATTATATATATATATATTTATATATGTTATATATATATATATATATATAGTATAAATAGGTACCTAATGCCACTTTGCTGTTGGTTCTTTATGAGGAAACCAGCACGAAGCAGCCATCAGCCTTGCAGTAGGGGTTCACGTGTCACATTATTTGCAATGATGGGATTGACAGCCCTCATATGTAATTGTACATCCACAAGCAACTTATATCTGTCAAAATGCAACTATAAAATGATAAAATGTACATATTACAACTTACCCCAGTTTTTTTTTCTGGCGAGCACAGAATTTTTGCATAGGAAACGTCAGAATACTGTCAAGCATCTGTTTAAAGATGCCGTATTTTCCAGGTGTGTTAGGTGTCTAGCTGAGTGAACGTGACATTGGATCTTAGAACCTAAGATGCCCCCACGTGATACCTCTGGGTTACTCTCTTCTAAACTTAGATTTAACGTCCAGTCCTACGGCCTGTCTTGTATTTAGGTCCTAATATTCCGTGTTCTTGGCCGTCTATGATTTCTTCTTGATGAAATTCTAAGGCAGTGAAGTAATATTACAACGCTGTAAAATATAAGCGAAATTTTCGCCTACACATCCATTTGCTACTTAGAGGAGAAGTCCAATCAGTAGCAGTCTATTTTAGCATCTCAAATGTCAAACCAATTGCGAATAAGTGCCTGATTTTGGCTGAATGAATGAGAGTACACAGGTCAGAGTGTTATTTTACCGGTGTATTATTGTCACCCAGTTTCTATCTTAAATTTTTTTAAATCTGCAGAATTTGTTACAAATGCTAGAGTTTCTTTTTTCTTAGGCTAAATCAGATTTATCCAACTCTGTTCATACATTTACGAGAAAGAAAGAAACCTCTTAGACTCAACCCTATGTATCTATAACTCTTTGGGCCATCATCTGTTCTCTTAACGGGGCTGTGGGCTAAACCTAGAGTAAGATTCTAACGGGTTATCATCCTTGTAGCATTTTTCTTGAATTTTATAACTATTTGTATATGTTTCTCCTTGATGTATTTCTTTGGTGTTGTGAGAAGATTTTTTTAATGATAATAATAAAAAAATCTCTCTTGAACTAATCAGTGCGTTGGTCAGCACGTTCTAAAAAAATATATATATCCATTGTTATAGATTTCCCACGTCTGTGTGTTTAACTGTCGTCACGTGCATATGGAAACAACTAGGTAAGATGTACTGTGTGGTCAGAGAGATTTGACCCGGTCTGTGTGGTGTTGTTGTGTAGTGTTGTGTGCAGAAGTGGCTTAGTTGGTAGAGTTCTGACACATGCCACCAAACTTTTATTTCAGAATTGTGAGTTTCTGTTTGGCACCGAAGAGGTGCCGAATGCTGTTCTAATATACACAAGAGTGGACCAGTGCAGTCTAACATTGTGTCAGAGCAGCCGTATATTATCCCCCAGCACGGAGAGGAGGGGCCACCAGACTCTTGTACAAGATCGACGCAGTCGAGATAAGTGAGATCTGGCCTGCTGGAAGTTCACCACCTGATTTATAAACTGATTTACCAACGAATTTATCAACTAATTCACCAACAAATAAAGACATACCATTGTGGGAAAATAAACCATGTATTCATCCCATAAGTCAATGGACAATGTTTGGTAGTCATAGACTGGGCGTGATGATACCACCCCAACAGTACATTCAGTAATAGTCTCCTGGGACAATCTAATATAATTAATATTAACTAGACTTATAACATACCTTTGTAATCACATTCCATTTTATTATGTCATATAATTATGCATTCCATTTATAACTCCATAATATTTCATATGTTCTGACCAACAAACGTTTGGATCAGAACAAATAAATTTACCAAAAGATTTAATATTTAAAACTAAAACAGCCTGAGTTAGTTTAGTGTGTTATAAATTTTATTGTTATTATTATTAGACTTATTAAATATCTGTGTGTGTGTGGGGTAATCTACTACAACACATTACAATTCAGTACCCTAGACTTTTAACGTAGCTACATTCATTAGTAAAAAAGATATGTTTGAGGTCGTAAGTGGTAGTAAGAAGGGCCTTCTGTAATTCGCATCAACATTTATCTCAGGAGCCTTCACAGCTGACCTCATTCATTACACTAGGTAACATCTCAACCATACAATACCATCAAAACCACTACAGACATACACTGAGAAAACCTGTTGATGGCATTACAAGGTAGTTCTAGTTCTGGAATCCCCTGGGTAAGTGTGATAGAAGAAGACCGCAAACACACGGAGAAGATAACTTGAAACATAAATGACAGGGATAAATAACTTAGTGAAAGACTTTGAGCGGATGACACTGATCAGGAGGACTTGGCATGAATTTGTTAAATGCCGTATGTGGCGAATGTCTTTTTCACGCCACATGTGAGTTTTGTACTTGAAGTAAATGTAGTGCTCACAACTGTTGACACTTTTTGTGGTCGCTATGCGTAAGTCACAGATGACGTGCCTTTGTTTGGCCTAGCGACATTGCTTATTCCACTGTGTATATTGGAAGTGTGTGCTGCATGTCTTGCAGTTAAGGAAGGCGTTCCACTGGAACTTAGAGTCTGATTTGTGATATAGGGATTGTGTCCTTATAGAAGATGAAGTGTGAAATAGTTGATCATATTATCAATCGATACAGGAATCGTGCAATGCGTTATGTCATGTGGAATCGTATTAAATATGTATATGTGGAACGATGAGTTTGGATATCTTGATGTCGTTGGCACAGTTGTGAGTTTGAGAATGTTTTGAGATAGCTTCATCGGGACTTAGGACCAAGATTACTATCATTTCATCACACCGTGGTTCTTGGGGTTTGGGATCGGTTTGTGTCTGCTTCAGCCGCTGTTGGTTCTAACAGGTGCCTTGGACTGTACTTGTCTACATAAGTCAAGTCTGGGGGCTGTGACACGTTTCATGCATTAATGCTGAGGTAATTACAAAAGTTGTCAAGCGTCTCCAAGACCCGTCTGATGTTGGTGTCTAGTGTCGACTGCTGGCAACTTGAACCACAAACTGAAAAAAAAGCAAATTTCTCTGCTAAGTATTGGATCTTGTAACATAGTCATCAAGCGACCTCTGCTTCCATCCACCACTTCATCTTCCTCAAAAACTTTACCCTCCCTTTATTTTAAATCCAGTAAGTTGAATGAAAGTACTTTTGGACAGCGGAAGACAACAACTGAAAAAAAAAAATATATATATATATACACACACACACACACCCACACGCACACACAGACACACAGACACACACAGACACACACGCACACGCACACGCACACGCACACATATATATTTATATGTATATATATATATATATATATATATATATATATATATAAATATATATATATATATATATATATATATATATATATATATATATATATATATATATATATATATATATATATATATATATATATATATATTATATATATATATATATATATATATATATATATATATATATATATATATGTATATATATATATATATATATATATATATATATATTTATATATAGCCTAATGCCACTTCTGCTGTTGGTTCTTTATGAGGAAACCAGCACGAAGCAGCCATCAGCTCTTGCAGTAGGGGTTCACGTGTCACATTATTTGCAATGATGGGATTGACAGCCTCATATGTAATTGTACATCCATAAGCAAATTATACATGTTAATATGCAAATATAAAATTATAAAATGTACATATTACAACTTACCCCAACTTTTTTTTTCTGGCGAGCACAGACATTTTGCATAGGAAACGTCAGAATACTGTCAAGCATCTGTTTAAGATGCCGTATTTTCCAGGTGTGTTAGGTGTCTAGCTGAGTGAACGTGACATTGGATCTTAGAACCTAAGATGCAACGTGATACCTCTGGGGTTACCCTCTTCTAATCTTAGAATTCAATTCCAGTCCTATGGCCTGTCGTATATTTGGGTCCTAATATTCCGTATTCCTGGCTGTCTATGATTTCTTCTTGATGAAATTGGAAATCAATTAAGTAGTCGTACAACGCTGTAAAATATAAGCGAAATTTTTCCCTACACACCCAGGTTGCTACTTAGAGGAGAAGTCCAATCAGTAGCAGTCTATTTTAGCATCTCAAATGTCAAACCAATTGCGAATAAGTGCCTGATTTTGGCTGAATGAATGAGAGTACACAGGTCAGAGTGTTATTTTACCGGTGTATTATTGTCACCCAGTTTCTATCTTAAATTTTTTTAAATCTGCAGAATTTGTTACAAATGCTAGAGTTTCTTTTTTCTTAGGCTAAATCAGATTTATCCAACTCTGTTCATACATTTACGAGAAAGAAAGAAACCTCTTAGACTCAACCCTATGTATCTATAACTCTTTGGGCCATCATCTGTTCTCTTAACGGGGCTGTGGGCTAAACCTAGAGTAAGATTCTAACGGGTTATCATCCTTGTAGCATTTTTCTTGAATTTTATAACTATTTGTATATGTTTCTCCTTGATGTATTTCTTTGGTGTTGTGAGAAGATTTTTTTAATGATAATAATAAAAAAATCTCTCTTGAACTAATCAGTGCGTTGGTCAGCACGTTCTAAAAAAATATATATATCCATTGTTATAGATTTCCCACGTCTGTGTGTTTAACTGTCGTCACGTGCATATGGAAACAACTAGGTAAGATGTACTGTGTGGTCAGAGAGATTTGACCCGGTCTGTGTGGTGTTGTTGTGTAGTGTTGTGTGCAGAAGTGGCTTAGTTGGTAGAGTTCTGACACATGCCACCAAACTTTTATTTCAGAATTGTGAGTTTCTGTTTGGCACCGAAGAGGTGCCGAATGCTGTTCTAATATACACAAGAGTGGACCAGTGCAGTCTAACATTGTGTCAGAGCAGCCGTATATTATCCCCCAGCACGGAGAGGAGGGGCCACCAGACTCTTGTACAAGATCGACGCAGTCGAGATAAGTGAGATCTGGCCTGCTGGAAGTTCACCACCTGATTTATAAACTGATTTACCAACGAATTTATCAACTAATTCACCAACAAATAAAGACATACCATTGTGGGAAAATAAACCATGTATTCATCCCATAAGTCAATGGACAATGTTTGGTAGTCATAGACTGGGCGTGATGATACCACCCCAACAGTACATTCAGTAATAGTCTCCTGGGACAATCTAATATAATTAATATTAACTAGACTTATAACATACCTTTGTAATCACATTCCATTTTATTATGTCATATAATTATGCATTCCATTTATAACTCCATAATATTTCATATGTTCTGACCAACAAACGTTTGGATCAGAACAAATAAATTTACCAAAAGATTTAATATTTAAAACTAAAACAGCCTGAGTTAGTTTAGTGTGTTATAAATTTTATTGTTATTATTATTAGACTTATTAAATATCTGTGTGTGTGTGGGGTAATCTACTACAACACATTACAATTCAGTACCCTAGACTTTTAACGTAGCTACATTCATTAGTAAAAAAAGATATGTTTGAGGTCGTAAGTGGTAGTAAGAAGGGCCTTCTGTAATTCGCATCAACATTTATCTCAGGAGCCTTCACAGCTGACCTCATTCATTACACTAGGTAACATCTCAACCATACAATACCATCAAAACCACTACAGACATACACTGAGAAAACCTGTTGATGGCATTACAAGGTAGTTCTAGTTCTGGAATCCCCTGGGTAAGTGTGATAGAAGAAGACCGCAAACACACGGAGAAGATAACTTGAAACATAAATGACAGGGATAAATAACTTAGTGAAAGACTTTGAGCGGATGACACTGATCAGGAGGACTTGGCATGAATTTGTTAAATGCCGTATGTGGCGAATGTCTTTTTCACGCCACATGTGAGTTTTGTACTTGAAGTAAATGTAGTGCTCACAACTGTTGACACTTTTTGTGGTCGCTATGCGTAAGTCACAGATGACGTGCCTTTGTTTGGCCTAGCGACATTGCTTATTCCACTGTGTATATTGGAAGTGTGTGCTGCATGTCTTGCAGTTAAGGAAGGCGTTCCACTGGAACTTAGAGTCTGATTTGTGATATAGGGATTGTGTCCTTATAGAAGATGAAGTGTGAAATAGTTGATCATATTATCAATCGATACAGGAATCGTGCAATGCGTTATGTCATGTGGAATCGTATTAAATATGTATATGTGGAACGATGAGTTTGGATATCTTGATGTCGTTGGCACAGTTGTGAGTTTGAGAATGTTTTGAGATAGCTTCATCGGGACTTAGGACCAAGATTACTATCATTTCATCACACCGTGGTTCTTGGGGTTTGGGATCGGTTTGTGTCTGCTTCAGCCGCTGTTGGTTCTAACAGGTGCCTTGGACTGTACTTGTCTACATAAGTCAAGTCTGGGGGCTGTGACACGTTTCATGCATTAATGCTGAGGTAATTACAAAAGTTGTCAAGCGTCTCCAAGACCCGTCTGATGTTGGTGTCTAGTGTCGACTGCTGGCAACTTGAACCACAAACTGAAAAAAAAGCAAATTTCTCTGCTAAGTATTGGATCTTGTAACATAGTCATCAAGCGACCTCTGCTTCCATCCACCACTTCATCTTCCTCAAAAACTTTACCCTCCCTTTATTTTAAATCCAGTAAGTTGAATGAAAGTACTTTTGGACAGCGGAAGACAACAACTGAAAAAAAAAAAATATATATATATATACACACACACACACACCCACACGCACACACAGACACACACAGACACACACACACGCACACGCACACGCACACACACACACACACATATATATATTTATATATATATATATATATATATATATATATATATATATATATATATATATATATATATATATATATATATATATATATATATATATATATATATATATATATATATATATATATATATATATATATATATATATATAGCCTAATGCCACTTCTGCTGTTGGTTCTTTATGAGGAAACCAGCACGAAGCAGCCATCAGCTCTTGCAGTAGGGGTTCACGTGTCACATTATTTGCAATGATGGGATTGACAGCCTCATATGTAATTGTACATCCATAAGCAAATTATACATGTTAATATGCAAATATAAAATTATAAAATGTACATATTACAACTTACCCCAACTTTTTTTTTCTGGCGAGCACAGACATTTTGCATAGGAAACGTCAGAATACTGTCAAGCATCTGTTTAAGATGCCGTATTTTCCAGGTGTGTTAGGTGTCTAGCTGAGTGAACGTGACATTGGATCTTAGAACCTAAGATGCAACGTGATACCTCTGGGGTTACCCTCTTCTAATCTTAGAATTCAATTCCAGTCCTATGGCCTGTCGTATATTTGGGTCCTAATATTCCGTATTCCTGGCTGTCTATGATTTCTTCTTGATGAAATTGGAAATCAATTAAGTAGTCGTACAACGCTGTAAAATATAAGCGAAATTTTTCCCTACACACCCAGGTTGCTACTTAGAGGAGAAGTCCAATCAGTAGCAGTCTATTTTAGCATCTCAAATGTCAAACCAATTGCGAATAAGTGCCTGATTTTGGTAGGTGTCTCTCTCCCCACTACCCTCATGTATAATATTACTACATGACAAGATATTGCCCTTTACGTATGGTTTGTAAACTCCATAACCATATATAATCTTGCCACTACAACCCAGATCTAGCACTGATAATATCTTCCAAGATATTCTTTACTCGTTGTTGATTATCACAAAAAATTCCATCTGCCGGATGTATTACACCGATGTCCGTGATTTTTAACAAGATTGTTGTCTACCGACGTCCCAGTGAAATCGGTCGTGTATTTGAGCACGTCATGTTTACAAACTGCCACCTTATCTCCCAATTAACCATCTGTCACCTATATTGGACAACCTGAACCACATTGTTTGTGGTAATTATCTATTACTGATGCCCCGGTATTAAACGTGTTTTCAATCAATTCGTCTCGCTACTTCTTCCTTTCTTCTTTGATCCTTAGCCGCCGACTGTCAAAGCAGTCAGTGGCCATCACGCCTGGTGGCGTCATATAGGGCAGCAACAAACTGCTTTCACTTTGCTCGGTCGGCGGCCATCCTTCATGCAATGTTCTGATTTTGGTTCATTCTTTGAAGCTCGCTGCATACTGACGCCTTATCTGTCGGGCGGAAGCTGGTATATAACGTAAACACATAACGCTGCACAAATAGAAGTCGATGTTGCTTCAAACAGGTCAAGAGGTCAGGTAACAGTAAGGGAGTGACAAGTAGGACAAGATATGATAAGATAACGGCGAACCGATGAGAGAGTAAACAATAAATAATGAAAAGTTGCACTTGGCAGGGATGATTCCAGTAAGTAAGGCCACGGAGAGTTGAAGACCAGACAAAAGAACAAACGTAATTTGTCCCACTCTGGTCAGGTACTCTGTTTGACACGAATACCTTCATGCTATGTTAGGTACGAACAAAGAAGGTGACTGAATTATTTATACACAAAATCACATGTACAAAAAAAACAACATATCCTTTGATAAATTTCACTTAATGAGAAAATAACTCAGATTACGCTCTCAAGCATGTCCATTATTATCATCATTATTAATTTCAATTACATTATCATATTGCAAGAAAAGAAATGGAAATAAAAACGACAACAATATAACAGTACAAGGCAAATAATAAAAAAAAAGGGGGAGAGTTACCGTGAGCAGTACAGCTGGCGTATAAGGTTATAATGTTAACATGGGGCGGAATCATCTTCATCAATGCCAGTTCACTCAGGAAGTCCTTCTTCAGTTCTTCATTAGACTTATCTGAAACTATTAAGATATTTGACGGTTGGCGGTTATGGATCAAAGAAGAAGAGAAGAGAAGATGAAGATATTACTCCATTTAAAAAATGGCCGTTCCTAGTAAAATTAGTAACTTAACCTTGACTGATTTCATCATTTTCATTTCCTTATGGAGCATGAAATCACCAATGCTGCTAGTTTCCTTGTAGGCAGCCTACACAAAGTATTCACACGCTCTTGCAGAGGATGTTTCTGTAACAATCTGGTTTACATGATGACTTTCTTCTTCTTCTTCTTCGTCCTGAGAAGGACATTGGTTGCGTTGTGTCCGTTTACAGCGCAGCTGCAATATTTGCACCTTTCGGCCGACACATCCGACTTTAGCACGGCATTATTTGGTACCGGGTTTGTATTCCCTCTTCGACCCCTACCCTCTCAGCCCGACTGCAGTGATGCAGCTTGTTTCCAGGACCACCACTTGGAGGTGGAGTAGGGTCTTGGTCAGCTATGGTTCGCTGACCCTGACGCAAGCAGTCAAGCTATGGGTCGCTGACTGCATTCATCTTGGTTTCTTCGTCTTCGGTCCCATATGATGAGTTTGACAGGACCATGCACATCCTCATATTAGTCGCCTTCTTTGACATACCTGATGGTGTAGTGGTCCTGTTACTTCTGTTTCCTTTTAGAGACCCCTTGGACCACTAATTAATTGTGACAGAAAACATGTAGTTACGACTTAAGTAACTGCCATGATATGCACTCCAGAAGGAAAGCGAAAGCAAGTCCTGCCAAAAGCTGTCTGGCAGAGAACTGTGGATGCAGAAGAAATGCAAAGCATAAACCAGAGCTGGGGCACCACACGAAGGATGGCTGACGATCGAGCAAACTGGAGACAGTTTGTTGCTGCCCTACAAGACGCCACCAGGCGTGATGGCCACTGATTGCTTTGTCAGTCAGTGACCAAGGACAAAAGAAAAAGAAGACTAATTAAATATTGCAGAAAGGAACCAATACTAAGACAGAAAACAACTAAACATGAATTAATCATTACTGAAAATAATTATACATTGTATTGAGTAAACTAATTACCTTTTTTGGCGGGGGTAGGGGGGAGGTGATATTTTAAACACTTAAAATATTTGGAAGATGCACGAATTTTGTCAAAAATGAACACTTTACAGAGAAGTTGCCAGTGTAGTTCCCGGGTGTCCATGACCCATGTAATTCCCGGGGTGTCCATTATCCGTGTAATTCCCGGGTGTCCATGCCCCGTGTTGTTCTGTGGTGTCCATGACCCGTGTAGTTCTGGGGTATCCATGACCCGTGTAGTTCTGGGGTATCCATGATCAGTGTAGTTCTGGGGTGTCCATGACCCGTGTAGTTATGGGATGTCCATGATCCGTGTAGTTATGGGGTGTCCATGATCTGTGTAGTTCTGGGGTATCCATGATAGGTGTAGTTCTGGGGTGTCCATGATCCGTGTAGTTATGTGGTGTCCATGACCCGTGTAGTTCTGGGGTTTCCATGATTCGTCTAATCCCGGGTGTCAATGACCCGTATAGTTCCCGGGTGTCCTTTACCCGTCTAGTCCCGAGTGTCAATGACCCGTGTAGTTCCGGGGTGTCCTTTATCTGTCTAGTCCCGGGTGTCAATGACCCATATAGTTCCCGGATGTCCATTACCCGTCTAGTCCCGAGTGCCAATGACCGTGTAGTTCCTGGGTGTCCTTTACCGGTCTAATCCCGGGTGTCAATGACCGTGTAGTTCCTGGGTGTCCTTTACCCGTCTAGTCCCGGGTGTCAATGACTCGTGTAGTTCCGGGGTGTCCTTTACCCGTCTAGTCCCGGGTGTCAATGACCCGTGTAGTTCCTGGGTGTCCTTTACCCGTCTAGTCCCGGGTGTCAATGACCCGTGTAGTTCCTGGGTGTCCTTTACCCGTCTAGTCCCGGGTGTCAATGACCCGTGTAGTTCCTGGGTGTCCTTTACCCGTCTAGTCCCGGGTGTCAATGACCGTGTAGTTCCTGGGTGTCGTTTACCCGTATAGTCCCGGTGTCAATGACCCGTGTAGTTCCTGGGTGTCCTTTACCCGTCTAGTCCCGGGTGTCAATGACCCGTGTAGTTCCTGGGTGTCCTTTACCCGTCTAGTCCCGGGTGTCAATGACCCGTGTAGTTCCTGGGTGTCCTTTACCCGTCTAGTCCCGGGTGTTAATGACCGTGTAGTTCCTGTGTCACCCGTGTGTTACCGGGGCCCGAAAGGGGAGCAAAGAATAGTAACACTGTCCCCTGCCAAGCATGTCGTAGAAGGCGACTAAGGAGGGTTGGGTATGGGGCCGGTTACCCCATCCTGTAAAAAAATTTAAACCACAAAAAACTTCAACAAATATGGACAAGTCAAATAAAGAAAATAAAACACAGCCATCCAAGACAGGGGAAGGTCCTCTCGCTGGGAGGCGTATGATGCAACACAGAGAAAGCCGAAAGGAGTCTGTGTTGCTGACTAACCTTCTTTCTTCTAGGAGAACTTCCAGATTTGGCACCTGGAATGTTCGGACATTAAACGAACAGGGGAAAGTGGCGCAAGTAGCAGCAGAAATGAGGGAATACAAAATCGAGGTTCTGGGAATGTGTGAAACAAAGTGGAAGGGGGTAGACAGGAAGAAACTCATCACAGGTGAATTGGTGCTGTCCTCAGGACATGAAGACGAAAGTTCACACCACAGTGAAGGCATAGCTCTTATGTTATCTAAAGAAGCACAGAAAGCACTCATTGAATGGGAAGCTGTTGGACCCAGAATAATAACAGCTACTTTCAAAACAGCTAAAAAGAAAATTCATGTAAATGTCATCCAATGTTATGCACCAACTAATGACAAAGAAGAGTCTGTGAAAGAAGCATTTTATACTAAACTACAGGAAATTATGGATAAAGTAAAAAGAAAAGACATGACAATTTTGATGGGTGACATGAATGCAAAGATAGGTACAGTCAACACCGGATTTGAAGAAGTCATGGGAAAACATGGGCTAGGAGTAATGAATGAAAATGGAGAACTATTCGCAAACTTCTGTGCTTCAAATCAACTGGCTATAGGAGGAAGCATGTTTCCACATAAGAGAATACACAAGGCAACATGGATATCACCAGACCATAGAACAGAAAATCAGATCGATCATATATGCATAAACAAGAAGTTTAGATCATCATTGCAGGATGTAAAGGTATATAGAGGAGCAGATGTGGCATCAGATCACCATCTTCTGATAGCCAAAGTAAAAATGAAACTCAAGAGATATGCAACAATGCAAAACTATAGACAACAGTTTAATGTAGGACAGCTAAGAAATCAAGAAACAAGAGACACATTTGCGGTCACAGTATCTAACAAATTCCAAGTGCTCCAACAGCTGGAAGATGTAGAGAATACAGAAGACTATTGGCAGCAGGTCAAAACTGTATGGAAGGAGACGTGTGAAGAAATACTGGGGAAAAGGGAAAGACAACAAAAAGCATGGATAACAACAGAAACCATCAATAAGATAAAAGACAGAAAAAACAAGAAAGCAGATTTAAACACAAGCAAAACCAGAAGTTCCAAAGCCAAGGCTCAAGAAGTGTACACAGAAGCAAACAAAGAAGTAAAAAGAAGTATCAAAAGAGACAAGAGGAAGTATATTGAGGAGTTGGCAAGAGAGGCAGAAGATGCTGCAGCCAAAGGAAATATGAGAGAACTGTATAGCAGCACAAAGAAGTTAACAGGGAAATACAAGCAAACAAGTTGCCTCATAAAAGACAAGAATGGGAAACTGCTCAGCAATATACAAGAGCAAATGAAGAGGTGGACAGAATATTTTGGGGACCTTCTCAATAGACCAGCTCCACAAAACCCACCGGACATCCAGCCAGCAGAAGAAGAGCTACAAATTAACGGGGAAAGACCAACAAAGGAAGAAATAAAGAAAGCCATAAAGCTTCTAAGAGATGGAAAAGCATCTGGACCTGATGGCATTCCAGCAGAGGCCATCAAAGCAGATATCGACACGGCTACAGAGATGTTATATAAATTACTTGGTAAAGTCTGGGAAAAGGAAGAGATACCAGCAGAATGGAAGGAAGGATATCTGGTTAAGTTGCCTAAGAAGGGAAATTTACAAGAGTGCACAAATTATAGAGGAATAATGTTACTATCAGTGCCAGGAAAAGTATTAAACAGGATTATCCTTGAGAGATTAAAAGAGTACATAGACAAGAAACTGAGAGATGAACAAGCAGGTTTTCGACAAAACAGATCATGTACAGACCAGATAGCCACTTTGAGAATAATAGTTGAACAAAGTCTGGAATGGAATTCACCACTATACATCGGATTTGTGGACTACGAAAAGGCATTTGACAGTGTAGACAGAGAATCACTTTGGAAATTGATGAGGCATTATGGAGTTCCCCTGAAGATCATTAATTTAATAAAGGAAACATATGAAGACATGACATGCAGAGTTCTTCATGAAGGACAGCTTACAGAACCGTTTGGGATAAGAACAGGAGTGCGACAGGGATGCCTCTTGTCTCCATTTCTTTTCTTGCTGGCAATAGATTGGGTTATGAGATCATCGACGACACACAACAGAAATGGAATCCAGTGGACTCTGACTAAGCAGTTGGATGATCTGGATTATGCTGATGACTTGGCTCTTCTGTCCCATAACCGTAATCAGATGCAGGACAAATTGAAAACACTCGATGAGAAGTCACAGCAATTGGGTCTGAAAATACACAGGGAAAAGACAAAAATAATGAGAATAAATGCAGGTAATGATAACAGGGTTGAACTTGAAGAAACACCAATACAAGATGTAGAATCGTACACATATCTTGGCAGTAACATAGACAAAGTTGGAGGGACAGACAGCGATATCAAAATAAGAATACAAAAGGCAAGACGAGCTTTCATTGCATTGGGAAATATATGGAGATCAAGAGAAATAGGATCCAACACGAAAATAAGAATCTTCAACTCAAATGTGAAGTCAGTCCTATTGTATGGCTCTAAGACATGGAGAACAACAAAGACAACAACCAAAAAGCTACAGACTTTCATAAATGGGTGCTTGCGTAGAATAGAGGGATTAAAATGGTATGACAAGGTTACCAACGTGGAACTGATGACAAGAACTGGACAAGTGCCAGTGGAACAAGAGATGAGAAGAAGACGATGGCGATGGATAGGACACACACTGAGGAAACCTGTTGATAGCATTACAAGGCAGTCCTTGTTCTGGAACCCCCAGGGCAAGAGAGGCAGAGGTAGACCAAGAAGCACATGGAGAAGAGAGTTGGAAACAGAGGTGAAAATGATGAGAAGAACATGGAAGGAACTTGTGATGATGGCACGTGACAGGAGGACTTGGCATGTGTTTGTTGAAGGCCATTGCTCCTTTGGGAGTGGAGGGTTATGAATGAGTTCCTGTGTGCCCTTTACCCGTCTAGTCCCGGGTATCAATGACCGTGTAGTTCCTGGGTGCCCTTTACCCGTCTAGTCCAGGGTATCAATGACCGTGTATTTCCTGGGTGCCCTTTACCCGTCTAGTCCCGGGTGTCAATGACCAGTGTAGCTCCTGGGTGTCCATGAGAAGATAAAGAAAGAAGAGTGCCACTACTCCTCAGGCTTATCGTTAAATGACGACTAATTTGATTTTGTCATCTCATCATTTGCTACAGAATCCACCACGCCAGAAGCATGTTCTTTGATGCAGACTTCCTGCTAGGGGACCAGCAATAGTGGTGACTCTATGCTTCGTACGGAGCGCAAAAGAAAATGATGATGATGATGACGATGTTGATGATCGTGATGACGATGATGATGACGATGATGATAATAACGACGATGATGATAACGATGATGATGATAATGATTATGTTGATGATGACGATGGTGATAATGATGATGTTGCGTGCATATTTTGACGCACATATTACAAAAATCGATATGGCTATTTAATATGGAAAAGATATAGACATTCATTCATTTGTGTATGAAAATGCTGTCTATGGTAAAGCGAGATAACTCATGATTGATTTACACTTTTGATCATAGGAGTAATCGTTCTTGATATTGATTCGGTGCATGGATATGACACCCATGTCCGTACTTATTTGTTAGGGCCAGAAAATATATTAATTTGCTTATTATGTTTATGGCCTGAATTCATATGTATTACATATTATTAGTACAAGTAGAATCAGTCCTATATTGTATATTTTTGATGGGTAGGCAGGACTATATTCTTGTTATGCCGCTCTAGCGGAAGTATGAGTTGTCTTGACAAGTCGTGATGAGTTCCGAGGTACTGTTTACAATGGCGGTTACGCATTTTTTTCAGGGCTGGTAGATTCTTCAATAAAAAGGATTTATGAAGTGGTTTTCTTCTGTAGGAGATTGTGTCTCTACTAGAGTTTGTGTTAGAGACTCTCCTAATGTACGGTACCAGGTATGATTCGGACTCCAGGTAATTCCAGACCCTATTTTTGATGATCTCATGTCGGTTAGACCTAGCTGGAATTTTGTGCTTCACAACGCTAGGGTCACGTTTGTATCGACGAAGATGACGGGCTTCCATATAGCAGTTATGTCTACGTAAAGTAACTGGATTACTGTAGAACTGTTTGGAGGAACTTTAAGAAATTATTCTTATATATTTCAAATTAACTTTGGCTTAGATATACCCTCCTGTGAGTGAGCGACAACTCAGGAAGGCGGCCATGTTACATTCCTGTCATCGTATTTTTGGATCACTGTCCAAAGAACGGGGCATGTATCTTACTATTCGGACAGTGGCAAGGAGATCTCAATTATTTTCCACAGGTACTCAAGTGATCATTGATTACATTAAGTTATACAAGACCTTTGTACGGCTTGTCTCCCAAAGTGATTGGTATAGGAAATATTATTTTCCACAGGTACTCAAGTGATCATTGATTACATTAAGTTATACAAGACCTTTGTAAGGCTTGTCTCCCAAAGTGATTGGCATAGGAAATATTATTTTCCACAGGTACTCAAGTGATCATTGATTACATTAAGGTATACAAGACCTTTATAAGGCTTGTCTCCCACAGTATTTGAGATATACAATTATTGTTTTCCACAGGTACTCAAGTTATCATTGGTTATATGATAAACAAAATAACCATACAAGTTTTTCACTAAGACTAAGTCTATGGTATAGACTTGTCTCCCATTAAAGTGAAATAGGGTAATTTATTTACTTTTTCAGGTTTCTGATTTAAGAAGACAAGATGTCTACATTAGATTACTTTATTGCACAAGGAAAATCTCTTGATAAGACTGGGAAAGACTTAGAACAATGGGCTGTTGCTCAATATGACAAAGCATTAGCTGCAGAAGAGAGAAAAGCTGCTGCTGAAGAGAAAAAAGCTGCTGCAGAAGAAAGAAAAACTCTGGCTGAAGAGAAACGATTAGAAAGAGAAGCTGCTGCTGAAGAGAGAAAAGCTCTGGCTGAAGAAAAAAGATTAGAAAAAGAAGCTGATACTGCTGCTGAACTAAAGAAATTGCAGATGCAAGTGGAGGAAAGGAGATTTGATGCAGAACAGAAAAAATTAGAAGTTGCAGCTGAACAGAAAAAATTAGAAGCTGCTGCTGCAGCTGAACAGAAAAAATTAGAAGTTGCAGCTGAACAGAAAAAATTAGAAGCTGCTGCTGCAGCTGAACAGAAAAGATTAGATAGAGAAGCTGAAGAGAGAAAAGCAATAAGAGAACATGAGTTTGAATTAGAGAAATTATGATTGACTAGTATGAGTAATATTAATTAGGCATCTGGTGGTAATGGTAAACCTTTTAATTATAAGGTCAAGGTGCCAGCGTTCAACTCTGCCAGTGATGATATAACATTCTGGCTTGATAGATTTGAACGTGCTTGTCGAGCTCATAATGTTGACAAATCACAGTATGTGCATCAGTTGTCTGAAAATTTAAAAGGGGAGTCTCTGACTAAGTTATCTTTGGTTGAAGAGGCCGTCAAGGATAATTATGATGCTATTAGGGCAGCTTTGATAAAGAGATATCAGCTGTCAGAAGAAGGTTATCGTCTTTTGTTTAAAACAATGAGACCTGAGGTAGGTTTAGAATTCTCAGATTTCATTTCAAAAGCACGACTTACACTCTCACGATGGATTGAATTATCCAAAATAGAGAAAACATTTGATGGTCTTACGGATTTATTGCTAAGAGACAAGGTCATGTCTTCGGTAAATAAACCATTCCTAGAGTTCTTACATGAGCGTAAACCTAGTACATCAAAGCTAATGGAAGAATATTGTGACCAGTATGCCACGGCACACCCTGACATGATTCTTAGTAACTCTAACATCAGAGAGAGTATGCCAGTTGCTTCGGCAACAGAATATAATCAGAATTACTCACACAAATTCCAAGGAGCTAAAAATAAATTTGATAAAAAGGTTAATTGGAATAAATATCAAAACCAAGATAACCACTCAAATCAGGGTTCTTCTTCGAAGAACTGGAATCGGGCTGATAGTCCTCGACACGCGAGGGTACCCATAATTTTAGACATTCTCGAAAGGGGAGTAGCTATAGGAACTACCCAAGTGCTTCATGGAGAGAAAAGAACCAATATTACAGGGATACTCAGTATAATGAGCGTGATGATTATGATCATGAATATTATGATTCAAACCCAAATAGGGGTTATAAAAGGGGAAATAATAATTATAGAGACAATTATAACCGAGGTAGATCACAACACAAAAGACATGGTAAATCTTATTACCAGGCTAACTTTGCACAACAGGAGTTCCACGACGCCGGTAATCAGAATAATGATAAAAGAGACTCCAATAGTGTAGCAAATTCCGCTTTCGATTTTGCTAGAGCATCTGAGTGTTCGCAATGCAAAACATTATTCGATCCAACCACAGTTTCTACTTTAAGCTGCGGTCACCCGCTTCCCGCTCTCCCTGCGTCAATCGCGCATAATGGAAGGGGTGCTCTCGTCTTCAATAGAGGCCTAATAGATGGTACTCCGGTATCAATTCTTTTCGATTCGGGGTGCACTACCATCGGAGTGAGGCAATCACTCGTAAACCCTTCTCGAGCTACAGGCGATGTAGTCAAATGTGTAACATTTGGTGGCACATTGGAGAAGTACTCCACTGCCATTATCAATATTGCTACGCCTTTCTTTACAGGAGAGGTGCAAGCATGTCTCTTGTCGAATCCGATCGCTGATCTTATCATCGGTCGCATTCATGGAGTGAAAGAATGCACTCCACAGCAAATTTCTAATTGGGAAAATGTTAATATGCAATCTGCCAATGCAGTAATCACTAGGGCTCAAGCTCTTAATATGCCACAATCTTCACATTCTGAAGATAATGATGCGCAGATCCAAGATGATCCCTTGGAGATTTCCCATGATTCCTTTATAAAACAGCAGGAAGATGATCCTACTCTAAAGAAATTCTTTACTCTGGCAACAAAAGGTGATCCGAATAAGGATACAAATCGTAAATCTTGGTTACGATGAAGAATGGCGTACTTGTACGTATGGTACAAGACTCCGCTAAGTCCATTCATTCTCAAATCCTTGTGCCTAAAAATATGAGAGTTAAAATCTTACAGCACGCTCATGATTCGCAGTGTGCTGGACATATGGGTTTTTCCCGTACTAAAGCTAGAGTTCTTGAATCTTTCTTTTGGCCTGCTGTGAATAAGGACATACGAATCTATTGTCGATCTTGTAAAGTATGTCAAGAGATTAAATCCAGAGGTCCACGCCATGATGCACCTATTCAGGCTGCAGACATTCCCATTCGACCATTTCAAAAAATGGCGATAGACATCATTGGTCCATTTAAGATAAAGTCTGCTAGAGGACACCAATTTATTTTGACGTGTGTTGATATGTGCACACGTTGGCCGGAGGCTGTTCCTCTAAAGAGCATAACTACTGCTGATGTCGCAGATGCTCTTTGGTTAATATTTTCTCGTCTGGGGTTTCCAGCAGAAATATTATCCGACCATGGTACCCAACTCATATCGGATACCATGTCTCAAGTAATGTCGACTCTTAAGATAGAGAGATCGCTGAGTAGTATTTATCATCCTATGTCCAATGGGATGGTGGAACGTCTGAATAGAACTCTGAAAAACCTACTAGGTAAGATAACAGAAGATCATCCTCAGGATTGGGATAGGGTTTTACCCGCGGCTCTCTTTGCATATAGAGAGGTCGCCAACGAACATACAGGATTTTCTCCCTTTGAACTTGTCTTTGGCGCGAAACCGCGAGGTCCTATGTCCTTACTTCATGATCTTATAACTGCTGATAATATTGTCGATGACACAAAATCCTCTTATGAATATGTCATCGCACTTAGACACAAGATTATTGAAGCATGCAAATTGGCAACTGCTTCTTCTGAATTTGCGAAACAGAAGGCAAGGGAATTTGCCAATAAAAAGAGATGCTTGCGACAACTTTGTCCAGGTGACAAAGCATTTCGTCTTGCTACCTTGTAGGGAAAATAGACTTCTTATTTCTTGGAAAGGTCCGTACGATATAATATCAAAAGTTTCCGATGTTGACTATATCGTCGATATTGACGGGAAGCGTAAAACCTTCCACATCAACATGCTCACGGAATTCCATGAACGTCCGGATTATTTACAACCTGTTTTCCAGGCAACGGACGATTTTCCAGTCCAACATGGACAGTACTCATCTCTGTCAGTAATACAGGATGAGGAAACGAGTTTCTCGGATGTAAATCTACCTTTTCCAATGATTCCTCTTCACTCTAATGAATCATGGAAAGATGTTGCAATTTCTCCCGAATTATCTCCAGGAGAGCAGAAACAAGTTTCTACTATGTTAGAACAATTTCAGGATGTCCTTACTGACATTCCTGGTCAAACTGATGTCATTCAACATGACATTATTCTTACTGACCATAGTCCTATAAGAGTCAGACCGTATCCTATCCCGATACATTTTCAAGCACAGGTAGAGAAAGAGTTGGATGAGATGATAGAGTTAAAAATTATTGAACCATCCACATCAGCATATTCTTCGCCGATGGTTATTGTACGAAAAAAAGACAATAACATACGTCTTTGCGTGGATTATCGCAAATTGAACCAAGTGACGAAATTTGATGCTGAACCTATGCCTTTACTAGAAGAGCTACTTACGAGACTATCGAATTCTCATTTCTTTACTAAACTCGATTTGTCTAAGGGATATTGGCAAGTTCCATTATCCGAACACGCCAAACCGTTTACTGCTTTTTCGACGCCTAGGGGTCTATTCCAATGGAATTTCATGCCTTTCGGTCTTATGAACGCCCCTGCAACATTCGTACGCATGATGCGTCGAATCCTATCTCATCGCTCAGATGTCATTGCGTATCTTGATGACATCTGCCTTTTCAGTGATACTTGGAACGATCACTATAATGGGATAAATGAACTATTGTCTATCTTACGCGAGCATAACCTGACAGCGAAACCATCGAAAGCATGTATTGGTTTTAGCGAAATATCTTTCTTAGGACACCGTGTTGGTCATGGGTTCCTAAAAACAGAAGACCATAATACAAGTAAGATACTTAACATTTCTATTCCTAAGACTAAAAAGCAAGTGCGAAGTCTCTTAGGTCTAATACAATTTTATGGACGATTCATTCCGAATCTGTCCTCCATTATGTCACCTCTTTCTTCCTTGCTAAAGAAAGGGTCTCCTAATGTAGTCCATTGGACTCAAGAATGTCAATCCTCTTTGGATAAGGTAAAAACTATGTTTTCTACTTTACCTATCCTAGTATTGCCTTCTAAGGATAAGACATTTATTCTTCGTAGTGACGCTTCATCCACCGGGATTGGAGCAGCACTAATGCAAGAGTACTCTGGAACTCTGCATCCTGTGATGTATATTTCTCGTAAATTAAATGCCGCAGAGAAGAACTACTCGGTCCTAGACCGTGAATTATTGGCTATGGTTTGGTCAATCCTTAAACTGCAAAGATTTCTTCTTGGCGCGCATTTCATCGTGGAAACTGACCAGAAAGCTCTTACGGCTATTCAGAGTAAAAATCTGAAGAGCGCGAGATCAACGCGTTACGCGATTGCTCTGCAGCCATTTCATTTTTCGGTGCGAGCTATCCGTGGGTCAGAAAATGTGATGGCAGATATTTTGTCTAGATGCCCACATGATTCATAACTGTTATACAACTTTGATACAGTTGTTCCTATGTTGAAATGTGTACACATATGTAATATCATATATTGATTGTAACACTACTTAGCGGTTCATTGATATTTATTCACCGCTGATCTTTCAATGTTTTTTTCGTCTTTGATGATCATGATGTTAAGATATCTTAGATGAAATTTATGTATAAACTAATGTAGAAATTGTGTCATTGCTAATATTGTAGTATGCGTTGGTGACACCTCTCTGGAAATATTTATACTTAGAGAAGTATTTTCTCTAAGGTCAGAAAACTTATGCTTATCATCTGCGCATTGTTATTGGTGCGTTGTGAGCCTATTGTATGTTGCTCCTAGATGTATTTCAAAAAAAAAAATGTACCATTTTTTTTTTCCCGAGGGGTGTGGTAATCTGTTGCGTGCATATTTTGACGCACATATTACAAAAATCGATATGGCTATTTAATATGGAAAAGATATAGACATTCATTCATTTGTGTATGAAAATGCTGTCTATGGTAAAGCGAGATAACTCATGATTGATTTACACTTTTGATCATAGGAGTAATCGTTCTTGATATTGATTCGGCGCATGGATATGACACCCATGTCCGTACTTATTTGTTAGGGCCAGAAAATATATTAATTTGCTTATTATGTTTATGGCCTGAATTCATATGTATTACATATTATTAGTACAAGTAGAATCAGTCCTATATTGTATATTTTTGATGGGTAGGCAGGACTATATTCTTGTTATGCCGCTCTAGCGGAAGTATGAGTTGTCTTGACAAGTCGTGATGAGTTCCGAGGTACTGTTTACAATGGCGGTTACGCATTTTTTTCAGGGCTGGTAGATTCTTCAATAAAAAGGATTTATGAAGTGGTTTTCTTCTGTAGGAGATTGTGTCTCTACTAGAGTTTGTGTTAGAGACTCTCCTAATGTACGGTACCATGTATGATTCGGACTCCAGGTAATTCCAGACCCTATTTTTTGATGATCTCATGTCGGTTAGACCTAGCTGGAATTTTGTGCTTCACAACGCTAGGGTCACGTTTGTATCGACGAAGATGACGGGCTTCCATATAGCAGTTATGTCTACGTAAAGTAACTGGATTACTGTAGAACTGTTTGGAGGAACTTTAAGAAATTATTCTTATATATTTCAAATTAACTTTGGCTTAGATATACCCTCCTGTGAGTGAGTGAGCGACAACTCAGGAAGGCGGCCATGTTACATTCCTGTCATCGTATTTTTGAATCACTGTCCAAAGAACGGGGCATGTATCTTACTATTCGGACAGTGGCAAGGAGATCTCAATTTTGATAGAAACCCCTTCCATGGTTTCATAATATGATATAAACTGTGAACATAAAGCAACTTTAGTTACTTACCGATCCGCCTTCACTGACGCGCTTAGTCAGATAGGGGATGCGGCCATTATGTATCATGACATTGGAAGCTATTGATGTACTACCCATTATTTATGAATGTGTCATGACTTGTGATCTGCTATGTATGCCTACAAATTGATGTCCCCACACTGGCCACCACTGTAAAGTTCTATCACACTGTAACATGTTGTTTGTGGTGTCACTACTGTATATGTCCATTGTAGTGTACAGAGTTGTTGAGATCAGGCATGCTCCAGTCTACCCAGCTGTAAATGGGTAACTCACCCTAGTCCTGAGTTAGGGAAGGCAAAGGCAGCTGTAAACAGTAGTTTCCCTCTAAGGCTCCAGGGGAAGCAGGCCCTAAACTTGGTCAATTCAACCGACGCAGGATGGTGTAGATATGGAGTAGAAGTGTAGAGTGTGATTAACGCGAATGGTGTACTGTTCGTGTTCTGACCAATCTAATCACTCATACACTTGTGTCTACAAGGCACCAATGCAGACTGCTGGAATCTTTGTTTACACAGTTTATTTAGACGCACACACTGGGACATAACGAGTAAATCATGGGTACAGGTTGACACATCAATTTGTAGGCATACATAGCAGATCACAAGTCATGACACGTTCATAAATAATGGGTAGTACATCAATAGCTTCCAATGTCATGATACATAATGGCCGCATCCCCTATCTGACTAAGCGCGTCAGTGAAGGCGGATCGGTAAGTAACTAAAGTTGCTTTATGTTCATAGTTTATATCATATATGAAACCATGGAAGGGGTTTCTATCAAAATTGAGATCTCCTTGCCACTGTCCGAATAGTAAGATACATGCCCCGTTCTTTGGACAGTGATCCAAAAATACGATGACAGGAATGTAACATGGCCGCCTTCCTGAGTTGTCGCTCACTCACTCACAGGAGGGTATATCTAAGCCAAAGTTAATTTGAAATATATAAGAATAATTTCTTAAAGTTCCTCCAAACAGTTCTACAGTAATCCAGTTACTTTACGTAGACATAACTGCTATATGGAAGCCCGTCATCTTCGTCGATACAAACGTGACCCTAGCGTTGTGAAGCACAAAATTCCAGCTAGGTCTAACCGACATGAGATCATCAAAAATAGGGTCTGGAATTACCTGGAGTCCGAATCATACCTGGTACCGTACATTAGGAGAGTCTCTAACACAAACTCTAGTAGAGACACAATCTCCTACAGAAGAAAACCACTTCATAAATCCTTTTTATTGAAGAATCTACCAGCCCTGAAAAAAATGCGTAACCGCCATTGTAAACAGTACCTCGGAACTCATCACGACTTGTCAAGACAACTCATACTTCCGCTAGAGCGGCATAACAAGAATATAGTCCTGCCTACCCATCAAAAATATACAATATAGGACTGATTCTACTTGTACTAATAATATGTAATACATATGAATTCAGGCCATAAACATAATAAGCAAATTAATATATCTTCTGGCCCTAACAAATAAGTACGGACATGGGTGTCATATCCATGCGCCGAATCAATATCAAGAACGATTACTCCTATGATCAAAAGTGTAAATCAATCATGAGTTATCTCGCTTTACCATAGACAGCATTTTCATACACAAATGAATGAATGTCTATATCTTTTCCATATTAAATAGCCATATCGATTTTTGTAATATGTGCGTCAAAATATGCACGCAACAGATGATGATGACGATAATGATGATGACGATGACGACAATGATGATGATGACGATAATGATGATGATGATGATGATGATGATGATGATGATGATGATGATGATGATGATGATGATGATGACGATGATGATGACGATGATGAGGAATATGATGGTGGAGATGATGACGATGATGAGGAATATGATGGTGGAGATGATGACGATGATGAGGAATATGATGGTGGAGATGATGACGTGATGATGACGATTATGATGACGGTGATGACGATGATGATGACGGTGATGAAGACGATAATGATGACGATGATGATGACGATGATGGTGATGATGATTACAATGATGATGACGATGATTATGAAGATGATGATGATGATTACAATGATGATGATGATGATTATGACTACGATGATGATGATTATGACTACGATGATGATGATCATGACGATGATGAGGATTTCGAGACTAGAACCCAATAACTTTGCCCCAAGAGGCAAGCGCTTTCTCTACCAATCTCACGTTCAGGCAGATTAGAAAATGCAGAAATGATGCACTGATGTCAACTCACATACAGACATAGGCATACAAATATGCTAATATACGTCTAGATGGACAGACATTAAAACACAAATGGAGATTATACATGTGAAAATGGAGACATAAAGATAGACTAATAAGACATTTTCGCATAGACTCACATACAGACATATAATAACACATGCAGAGACAGGCATACATGGAGTCAGACAAACGGAGACAGTCAGAGAAGTATATAGTGACAGCATACAGAGAGACACAGAGAAAGGACAAAGAAACGTTTAAACTAAACAAAAGAGATATCTTTGAAATGTGTACAGAGTTCGTTTCACAATTGAATGAAACAAACATCAACAAAAAACAAAAACACCAGAAAGTTTTGGTTGTTACTCTTCGTCACCACAGTATAATTGACGGACATTTTTGTCTGCACAACCAGTGGTCCTAATGATGTCATACTCCGCTCTGGTCTCCTGGGTACGGAGATCAGTAGCGTGGCCTCGGAAAAGGGCGAAAAAAAAAAACTAAAGGTCCTATCTCCACGTTGCGCACTTTAAAAATCCCTCGGCAGTTGGAAATCATAGAGAGCAGACCATACGTCCGCTACTCTGGCAAAATTTAAGAAACCTACCCACCACAAAAATATTTATAGAATGTGTGATTCCTGTATACACACATTGGGATCCTCGCCAGTGATAAGGAGTGAACTGTTTTGAGATCATTCTTGTGTGATCTAAGAGAGGAGATCGGAGCACTGATGGAGTTGTCCGTGTGTGATCTAAGGGAGGAGATCGGAGCACTGATGGAGTTGTCCGTGTGTGATCTAAGGGAGGAGATCGGAGCACTGATGGAGTTGTCCATGTGCAGTGAAGATGGCCCTTAAACCCAAACCAAAACCAGCACTGTCACAAACCAGGAGCCAAGAAATATAGATAGACTAGGGGCACTGCAAACACGTGGTAAACATATGAGACAATGAAATTAGGAAGAATTAAAAATACACACAGGACAAAACGACAACAAGGTAGCAGCAACAGGTGTAATAAAAATATGTGTAAATGTTAAAGAGAGATACTGCAAAACTGGGTGATAAAGTAAAAAGAAAAAAGAAGAGGTATGGATTATTATTATGGTTAATATTATTATTATTATTAAACGGATATTTAGACATACTTCCAAGCGTGGTTACAGAAATAAAACAGACGAAGATAGACAAGTACAGGAATGGAGGGCACAAGGTGTTGAGAAAAATAAAAATCATACTCAACAAACAAGAATGGTAAAGACAGACAATGCGAAACAGCCACCAGACGTTTGAATACATAACCAGTGACGTCACTCTTACTAAGCGTCATTTTCACAGCCACAGTTGCCCAGTTTCTTGACATTGGTCCCTTCTTCTTCTGAAGCAGGTTCAACGCCTCTGCCATGACAACAGTACCGAAAGTTCCTTTCCCGATAGTGTTGAGAAATCGGATGTGTTTTCTTGGAAATTCCTCTAGCTCGCTCTTTTCCTGGTACCAGAATGAAAATAATGTTTACTTCATCTAAAACAAAATCATGGAATCAAACTATAAATATGAGTAAAAGCAAGTAGACAGATAGACGACCATACATCATCATCAATTATAATTACTTATGAGCTCCATATTCACAACAGATTCTTAAAACGACCCTGCCACGCCTACTGTCCTGTGTCAGCCATCCACGATCTATCCATGTCTTCTTTATTTTTTGTATATTTTGTGACCGCTTGGCATACACTGCAATTAATACGTGTTAAAAAAACACATAAAATGAGAAATAACAACGTTAAAAGCAGTTAAGACATTTGTGCACAAAATACAGTATCACGAAAAGTTCACGGCTTCGAGAAAAGCTGTCCCAGAACAACAAAATAGTAAGTGCCTGTTTATTGAACGGAAAATTTTGGGAGAAGTTGCAAATCTGGGTTTTTTTCCGTTGCTAGAGTGAGAGTCGTGTGCAAAAAGTCGAAAAGCTGAGAAAAGCGTGTGCAAATGTAGATGTTTGGTATCGTGTGAAAAATAAAACATCGTGTGAAAATTGGTACTTTTTCGGGCCATAGGTCGAGGATTCCTCAGCGGGAGAGAGGTTGGTGGGAAAACGAAGATGGCTGTATACCGCTCCACCTATGTCCCAGTCTTGACATACGGATGCGAGTCATGGGCAATGACTGCGGCCCATAAAAGCCAGATCCAAACCTCAGAAATGAGGTATCTGAGGAAGGTGGTTGAAGTAACAAGAAGAGACATGGTACGCAACCAGACGATACGTCAAGGCCTTAAATCCTACCCCCTGCAGACCCAAGTAGAACAGTCCCAATTAAGATGGTTTGGCCATGTCTGCAGAATGGGAGAAGATCGGATACCACGACAAGCATGGGAAACAAAGAGCCAAGGATCCAGACCCCGAGGACGACCCAGAGTCCGCTGGGAGGACAACATTAGACAATCTTTGAAGGATCGAGGACTAGAATGGAACCAGGCCAGGAGGAAGACAGCCGAAAGGATAGTCTGGCGCTCTCTCTTCCAAACTTCTACACCTCACGGTAGAAGGGGAACGACTAAGTAAGTAAGTAAGTGAAAATTGGCGGGAAAAAAGAGTGGGCAGTATATAAAAAAGAGACGTGGGCGATTGCCAGGGCTTGTGCAGATTTTAGGATTCGTTAGGCGAGAGGATTTTTACAGAACTTCGTCTTTGAGATTACCAAGACAAGTTGTTTTTTAACTTGACAAGTTTTTTCAAGTTAGACTAGTATATTTTAAGTAGACAAGTTTGTATTTTACCCTATTAGATAGATTATTCCTGTGGATTTCCATTTTCATTTGTTTTGGATACTCACTACTTTGGGTAAGAAAGAAATAAGTGCTTCATCATTGTGCCAATGACATTTGCTGTTCCAATCACGTTAATAAAATATATTCAATTTTTCTACATTGCTGCGTTTTCCTTGAAACATTACAGTTGGATTATTTGACTAAACCCCTATACAAGACATTGCTTTTCACTAACCATAAAAAGGGTACGAACGAACTCTGGGAAGGAAGAATAAAACAAGGTCAAGAATTTCCATCTCAGGCGGACAGACCTGTAACGACTTGAACCAAGAAAACGTACAAGAGTTAGCGCACTTCAAAATATTTACCTACGCTCAACCATTAACTGAACTGACCCGATCAGCTGACGGACACACACACATTCTTTCATTGATGCAGTAAACACAGCCCGGTTACACGATACTATTTGATGCCGCGACTTGCGCACAAATAGCTGCACGGTCACAATTTGTACACAGTTCTCTTCTCCAGGTGTTTTTTATACACATTCAGCATACAAACATACAGACACACAGCCAGAACGAATTAACGAGCGAACTTTATGTTAAGAGGATTGAGTACTTAGGCAGGCAAGCCACTTGGTACCATCTCTCTTTCTACTTGCTATAGATTGGGTTGTGAGAACAACAACATCAGCGAACATAAATGGAATTCAGTAGTTTCTGATTAAACAGCTTGAAGATCTAGATTTGGCAGACGACCTGGCTCTTCTGTTCGATAACTGTAACTAAGATCAAGTCAAATGGAAATACTTGATGAGACGTCACAGCAATCAGGTTTGAAATGACACCGGGAAAGACAAAGGTTACTTGATGAGACGTCACAGCAATCAGGTTTGAAATGACACCGGGAAAGACAAAGGTTACTTGATGAGACGTCACAGCAATCAGGTTTGAAATGACACCGGGAAAGACAAAGGTTACTTGATGAGACGTCACAGCAATCAGGTTTGAAATGACACCGGGAAAGACAAAGGGTACTTGATGAGACGTCACAGCAATCAGGTTTGAAATGACACCGGGAAAGACAAAGGTTACTTGATGAGACGTCACAGCAATCAGGTTTGAAATTACACCGGGAAAGACAAAGGTTACTAGATTAAATGTAGCAAACGATAACAAGATTACACTTAAGAAACACTCATACAAGAAGTAGAATTATAAACATACCGTGGCAGCAATATATACAAAGTTGATTATCATACAGCCATCTCAAATTAAGAATACAAAAGACAACAGAGCAGTTCATTGCATTCGGAAAATATAAAGAGATCGAAAGAAATCAAGCCCAACACGAAAATGAGAATCTTCAGTTTAAATGTCATGTCAGTGCTTTTGTATGACTATGAAACATGGAGAATAAAACATAAAAATAAAAACAAACAAACAAACCAAAAAACTAAAACGCTTCAGACTTTCGTAAATGGAACCGTGCATAGAACAGGATGATTGAAGTGCTATGACAAGCTCACTAATATGAAAATGACAAGAACTAAACACGTGCCATTGGAACAAGATATGAGAAAAATAGGCTGTCAATGGATAGGATGCACATTAAGAAACCTACAGTCATTTCTTGATCTTGAATACCATTGAAAGAGCAGCAGGGGAAGACTTAAGTAGAAGTAAGGAACCTGTTTAGTATGTACATAGAAATAAGGCGCTAGTTTACTTTGAAGCGATAGCCTACCTCTTTTGCGTACGCCATATTGTTGAACATTTGTACACTGGAACCAGATATTGTAGACACCATTTTGTTCCGGAGAGCGCACCGTGTGTTCTGTGAGAACTTGAAAAAGGCAAAGTGGTCATAAACAAATAGCCAAGTAGACAGACAAATATGGTGGAATAAAACAGTTTGTGACTGTCGTGCTTCACTTATCTATTTCGTTAATCACCCACAATCATCATTCTGCTTCGAGTAAAAGGTCTACCTGTGTTAATTCTAATGGTGATATTATTAGTTGTGATGGGTAAAGTGTTAGTTCTAATGATGATAAAGTTTTGTTCTAGTTGTGATAATGAATGTACTTGTAGTAATAGTGAATGTACTAAAGGTGAGTGTATTTTTTATAGCTGTGACAGTATTTTTTTTTCGTGGCAATGTTTGTTGTAGCGTTAACAGACAACTCACAAGGTCACTCCGCAACTACCTTCCCCATTAGTTCCTTGAGTGAATCATTAAATTTCTTGCGTCTGTTCAATGTAATAATCGAATAAACAATCATAGATTGCCAGTTGAAATGTAACTGTGGAAAGACACAATGATCTGATTCATAGGGGAAACCTGTGCAGATAATGCATGATGAAAAGTACTGGAATCTTAATGTCTGAGTGGCTAAGAGGTATGTTGTCTTCCTCTAATTCTAAAGGTACCGGGTTCGGTTCACAGCCCAGGTATTTGATGGAAATTACTTAAGAGCTAGTGAGTCCTAATGATGTCATTTCCCCCCCCCCCTCCCCCAACCCGATCTCATGGGTAGTGAAGTCCGATGCCTAGCCTTCCCTGATAATTGCGAAAAAACAGGAGGTTCCGTATGCAAGTTGCACACGTAAAAAATACCTCGGCAGTAAGACATCGTGAAGAATATGCCATATGGCCGCTGCCCTGGCAAAACTTACAAAATTAAAAAAACCTAACTTATAGAATGTGTGATTCCTGTATACGCACATTGGGATCCTCGCCGGTGCTACAGAGTTCGTGCACTGTACTGAGAGTCTCTGTGTCTGACATATTGGAGGAGATCGGAGCACTGAGAGAGTTATCCTTGTGCAATATAGATGGTCCATAAAACCAACCCGGAATCGTGCAATCTCAGATTATGTTGTGCAACGATCAATTGATCATTGCTGCATGTTCTATCGGTGATAACATTTGCTTAATCGTTTATTTTTCCTTTGTGCTCCGTTACCAGCCAGTCCCTAGCAGGCAGCCGGCACTAAGCATTCGCATGATATTGCAACGGTGGTTTCTGAAGTAATTTGCTCCTTACCATGACATTGCTAGCCCAAATGCCCAACCTTATATTAGCCGCCGTGTACGACATGCTTAAGGGTTTAGTAGTAATATTCTTTCTTAGTCTCTTCCGAGACCCCCCGAAACTTTACGAGGCTGATAAAAGTAAAGATAAAAGTAAAGATAAAAGTAAAGATAAAAGTAAAGATAAAAGTAAAGGTAAAAGTAAAGATAAAAGTAAAGATAAAAGTAAAGATAAAAGTAAAGATAAAAGTAAAGATAAAAGTAAAGGTAAAAGTAAAGATAAAAGTAAAGATAAAAGTAAAGATAAAAGTAAAGATAAAAGTAAAGATAAAAGTAAAGATAAAAGTAAAGATAAAAGTAAAGATAAAAGTAAAGATAAAAGTAAAGATAAAAGTAAAGATAAAAGTAAAGATAAAAGTAAAGGTAAAAGGTAGTCACATAGCAGATACTGACGTAGGGGAGTGAAGTGTTACAGACCTCACTATACTAGGTCCAGCATCCAGAGGTGGGGTGACCAGTTCCCTTCCTCGCTGCCTTTTCCTTCCCTATCTCAAGAAAAAAGTCAGGTACCAATTTACAGCTGAGTAGACTGAAGCGTGTCGATACCGTGAATCTAATCCGGCACCGTTGTCGCAGGAGACCAACACTCTAACCACTGTCAATCGGGCGCTCAAAATATAAAGATAGTCCCATAAAAGTGGTAACCTATAACGCACACAAAAATAACCTGTTGTGATGACATATGATAGACGCGGCTATAGCCAGCTAGAAGACACAAATAACCTGTTGTGATGACATATTATAGACGCGGCTATAGCCAGCTAGAAGACACAAATAACCTGTTGTGATGACATATTATAGACGCGGCTATAGCCAGCTAGAAGACACAAATAAAGAGGTCCTAGGAATGAAAATATAATTAATGAAGGAGATCAAAATTAGACAGCTAAAGAGGAGCCGCGCTGGTGTAATAGTTACCACACTGCGCTGGCGATCGGGTGATCCAGGTTCAAGCCCGGGCGAGTTCATTTGAAGAAGTGTCGTCGACCGGGACTTGAACTGGAATAATTCGAGCCCTGGCGAAGACATTTGAAGTAGTGTCGTCAACCAGGGACTGGCGGCTCCTGAGCCGACCCAGCTCTAATGGGTACCCTCCGAAGATGGCGAGTATCTACCTGAATGGCGAGTGGACACCTGTCGGTGTACAGGGAAAAAAGGGATACTCACGTAAAAATCAGTCTCAGGCTAGATATACTAACCGGAGTAATAGCGAGCGTACGTTGAAAAAAAGACAGCTGAAGTATTTTGGTCAGTTTAAAAGACACAACACCTTACTGAAGACCATAACAGAAGGCAGAGTTGAAGGTAAACGTGCAAGAGAAAGACATCGCTATAAGTGAGAAGACAACATCAAGAGATGGACATGAAAAGGTTTATCAGAGTGTTCCATCAAGGTCAGAGACAGAAGACGTTGGAGATCTATTGTATTCTGCCTTCGATGTGAAAATGGCATATGATAATGATGTAAAACTGATAAGGAAAGTAAACTATATGGTATGCAATCAGTCTTACAAATTAACTGTATACAGGGAACACAGTCACACCTGCAAGTGCACAAGGTTGAACACAAAAAAGACAAGACAAAAACTCTGTACCGTTAATTTGTACAACTGATCCTATACCATTTTCTTTTTTAATTTATGTATTAAAAGGCTTGACCGTGTCTGCAGAATGGGAGAAGATCGGCTACGATAACAAATATGGGAAACTATGAGCCAGGGATCCAGATCTCCAGGACGTCCCAGAGTTCAATGGGAGGACAACATTAGGTAATCTCTGAAAGACCGAGGACTAGACTGGAACTAGGGCAGGAGGAATACAGCTGATAGGATAGTATGGCGCTCTCTCTGGCAAATCTCTACACCCCAGGCTAGAAGAGGAACTACTAAGTAGTAAGTATTAATAGACAGTCATTGTTGGGGTATCCTCAAGGTAAAAGAAGTAGTGAGAGACACAACAATACACGGGGAATGACCTTTAAAACTGACCAACTAAAAATAATAATAATCATAACCATAATAACAATAATATAAAAGAATGAGTTGGAAGTTGAAAGGATGGTACAGGCTAGGATGGTTAGGATTGGTTTTGTTGACATCTTTTGCTTCACAGGGAGATCAAAGTTATTACTAAAGTAGGATGATAAGTGGAAGTAGTAACAGCAGTAATAACAGATGCAGCAGCAGTGGCCATCACCATCACATACATTTGCGTTCATGTGAACATGGAACCACCACTTTAGCTTGTTCCCTTGCAGGAAGCCTGCACTAATCATTCACAAGCTCATACAGCAGTGGTTTCCGTGGTAATTAGTTTTACACTAGTGTAAAAGCCCATTATAAAACGGGAATTAAATTCAATACACCATTATCCTAACGGCAATTTTACTAATTCAAAAGTATTTTTTTTAAACCACCGTGCATCACCACAGTACGCGAACTACGTAGCAGCAGCGAGGATCCCAATGTGTGTATACGTAATCACACATTCTATACATATATGTTTGTGCCCACCGTCATTTGCACATTCCTCTTTTGTAAGTGTTACTATTTTCGGGAGAGTACATATAAGGGAAACAATACAATTAATGTCTAACTTTCAAGCAAAGTTGCATCCCTTAGCGTTACGCACTGACAGGAAAAGCTGATGAGCCATGCACAACCTAATATTAGTCAGAGAATGCAGTAGATTTGTTCTTTCTTTGTCTTTTCAGACCCCCTCCCCCCTCCCCCTCCCCCCAGGTGTACACATGTTAACAGTAGGAGGGATCAGAGGTACTACCATAGCAGATACCTCGCATGGGAGTGAAGTGTAAGAGACTTCACACTACTAGGTTCAGCTTTATGAAGTGGGGGTGACCAGGTACTAGTACATAAAAAAGTCGTTCCATTCACTTAGCAATAGAAGCAGTTAATGGTATAGTAGCATTTGTATGAGAGGTAGTTTTAGTAGTAAATGTAGTTGTAGTAGTAAAAGTTGTTGTAGTATTACTAATAGTAAGAGGAGTATCGGCAGCTACATCAGTCGTAGCAGTAACAATAGAAGTAATAGCAGAAATGAAAGAATGGTTGAGGAGGAAAAATGATTTGGTACATACCTTCCGTCGCCACAACAGTAGTATAATTACAACAACAATTGTAACGACCAGAAGTGATACGACGCCAATAATTATTGCCGTCACTTTAACATTGACCTCATCGTAGCCATACTTGCTGTTGGTACCGTTTGTCTCATAGGTACTGTTCCAATCATCATTGGAGTGCGGAGGTGATTGTGGTACCTCACTGGGGATAAGGTTGTCAGATTCTGATGGGAGTTAGAAAATAAGTTAGATGATTTATTAAGAGGTACACTCCACCGAGAAGAAGGTGATGTCAATGGATAGGACACACGTTGTGGAAACCTGTGGATAGCATTACAAGGCAGTCTTTGTTCTGGAGCTCCCATGGATAAAAGAGGCAGAGGTAGATCAAGAAACACATGGAGAAGAGAACTGGAGACTGAGGTGAAAATGGTGTGGAAACTGTGGAAAGAACTTCAGCTGATGGCACGTGACAGGAGGACTTGGCATGTGTTGGGTGAAGGCTTAAACTCCTTGTGGAGCTAAAGGGTATTGGTTGATTGACATTCCATTGTCATAAAATAAAGGAATATTTTCACACAAAATCAACACCACACAAACAAAGAAAACATTTAATCACGTGTCAAACGATGTACTTTTTTGTGCCAAAGCCCAATTAATTTTTCAAAAAAGAAGAAGTTAATAAAAGTACAAAATACAAGAGGCAATTTAGCTGCTCTTGAAAATATATTGAAATCTAATTAAATCAGCGCATAAAAAAACTTTGGTGTATCACTATAATAATGTCTGCAGCTTTTTTGCCTTTTTATAAGCTTTTTTAGTTTTCTCCTATGCCATCGTGTGAAGGTACCCACACTACAATAGCTGATCACCTTCTAATAGATATATATAAATATCATCATCGTCAGCTGCCCTCTCCACAACCAAGGTCAGCTACAGTGCATCTCCAACGTCTTCTGCCTCTTGTCTTGAAGATACACTGATAGACTCTTTCCTGTCCATCTCTTGATGTTATCTTCCCACTTATAGCATTGTCTTCCTCTTACACGTTTGCTTTCAGCTCTTACTTCCACTGATGATCTTCAGCAAGATGGTATATCTTTGAATTAGGCAAACAAATTTTTATCTTTTAACTGGGATCTTCTTCATTTATTCTCTTCGCATTTCTAACTTTTCTTGGATTTCTTTATTCGTGTTTTTTTTCTTTCCATGAGATGCGCTCCATTATATACACATACACCTTCGCCACAAATTCCTTCTCTATTGTATCTAGGGCATGGCATTATTTAACGTTCTTTAGAACTTGACTTTCTGAACAACAGTCCGACAAACTTTAAAGGCTCAAAAAACTCCCAATGAATGGCAGCTTTTGAAGATTGTGAGAAGAGAACTCGCTTTGCCACACAAAAATTAAACTCACCCTCACTACGTGAGATCTTGAACAGGCAAAGCCCCTACATTAGGCAGTACAGTGAAATGATGGAGAAGAACAAGATGTCCAGAACTGATTGCCTACATTCCAGAAATGATGTAAAAGACAGCAAATAGATGGAGACAAGAAGTATATGCTTGTGGAATACATTAAAAAACATACCCAACTACAGAATGAACCTATGCATATCTACAGACTGAAAAGCATCAAGAGCTACAAAAAAATGGAGGAGGAGGCATATGCACACAAATAAAGAATAGACAGAAAAAAATCGAATTCTCACTAAACAATTTTCAAACAACTTCAACGTTGAGGCAGAACCACTCAAAACAGCAACAATAATCATCGTGGAAAATACTGATTACGATAAATCCAAAATAGTGTTTCTCGCACAATCCCTGCTTGTCATGGCTGCTCAAAGAAACAACACACAAAAATGACTTAGAATCTAAAAGCACTAATTTTACACAGCTTTCAATTCAAAAACTTAAATTTCAGTGGATTCCTGCTCACTGCATGGTCAAAGGAGATGGAAATTGGACAGCCAGCGAAGGAGGAAGTAAAACTCAGGGGTATATATGAGAAGATTGAAGCAATCATTTTTTTTTTAAACCCTCAAGGAAAAAAGGACATCAAGAACACACAGCGCCAGATAGAGCAAAAGCATAGTACTTCTTGCCAAAGAGAGAACCAATATGAATTTTCGGAGTGAGGACTAGCCAATGCAGATTACATATTATATGGCCATACGGCATACAGACATGTGTCCATGTGGTGAAGACAAGCAATCAGTGGAACAAGAATTTCGGCTGATCAACAGAATGGCTATTACCAATCCCTGTGTGAACGTAATTGTACATCGATGAGGGAAGCTTTAGACATACCGCAATATAAATTAGAGAAATTAATATCATCATCATTATCGTTATCATCACTTTCCGTTGACCTCCTTATAGAGCATGCAACCAACACCGTAACAGGTCCCACAACAGGAAGTCTGCACCAAGTAATCGCATGCTCTTGACGCAGTGGTTTGTGTGGCAATTTGTTGTACGAGATGAGGTTGATAGCCACATGCACAACCTCACATTAGTTGCCTTATACGACATGCCTGAGGGGAGAGTAGACCGATTATTTCTTTGCCTCTTCAGAGACCACCCGTGAACCACACGGTTAGATACATATATGTGGTTATATGCGAGTAAACAAGGACAAGACAGAAGGATCATAAACGTGGAAATACAATGAAATCAGTAGATGTTGATTCAGAATGTAATGTTCATGACACTGCATCGTTGACAATCTTCAAGCAAGCAAACGTCTCTCTCCCCCACCTCCTTGAAGAATATGTATATGAACAAAAACACTACAGATGATCCCATGACCATTTCTTTTCGTCTTCAGTAGAAAAGACACGAAAGAGCTACAAATGTTTCACAACTTCTGACACAAAGTTCTTCTTTTCTTTCTTACCTTCCATGTACTCAACGAACACAGTTAACGTCGGCCCTGTTTCTGGTATGATTCTGTATATTCCTTCACACTCTTGCTCGAAATCTTCAAAAGAAATTGTCAGAGTTTTGGAAATTTCTTGAAACGCACATTTAAAGTGGCATTGATCGTTCCCTCCCGTTGTGGTCCTTGCTATGACAGGAGCTAAATTTGCGGCTACAGTAGCTGATTTAGGGACTGAGTATGGTTTCGATGTAGTTGAATCTGTACGTAAAGTGGTTGAATTTAGACTCGGCTTGTTTATAAATTGACTAGGTGTTGCGGAATGCGAAATCCCAGTTGTGTATTGTGGCGTCGTTATAGATAAGTATGCGCTGGTCATCGTTGGAATTGTTGTGCTTGACTTTGAATATGATGGAGGTGAATTTGAATTCGATGGTCCTGAAAATATTTCTGTAGACCCACATGGAAACAGAATGTTCACTGGCTTCCTGAATGGTATAAACGTCACAGAGTGCTGAGGAAGACAGAAAACAGGTGCAAGCTGAGTCTAAACTGAAAGCAACAGATTTTGATGTTATTTTTATTAACGTCATGTGATCAAAATGGCGTCTCGTACCGTTCCCAGGAGTCTATGAGAGGCCAAAGAAAGAATAGGTCTATTGTTCCCTAAAGCATGTCATTAAAGTTGACTAGAATGTGGCAGTGTATTGGAGTGGTAACCTCATCATGTAAAACACATTGATACAGACACGAACGCTACAAGAACAGGGGACATTACACAGGTTTATTGCAAGGGGACCATCGGCAGTGGAGACTACACGCTTAGTAAGGAGAGAGAAGAAAATAAGAGACGTTAATTAATGATGAACTCACTTTTGTCGACTTCAAGTTCAAGTGAAGAAAACATGGAAAAGTAAAAGAATAGAAAGGAATAGTGGGATTATATATATATAATAAGTGTTATGTATTATAAAGATTGTAAAAACCAGTTTTTCGTACCAAATACAGAAAATCACCCACGACCACACACAACATTATGCATATTACCAGCACAGCAGAAGAGAACAAATGGTAATTTTCAGACTTCGCATGGGACACAACAGATTGGCATACCATCTATTCAACAAGCTAATGATAGGAACAATTCATGAGTGTAACTGTGGCACTGATAAAATGACTGCTGAACATCTACTTCAAAGATGCCCAACATATGAGGAACAGAGACAGTACATATGGCCGTCACCAGTACCATTTCTGGAAAAGCTCAGTGGAGATAGAAATAGCCTGAAGCTGACGACTGCTGTATTTGAAAATTTTCAAGTTGACGTCTGAGCGTGTAGGAAGAAGATGATGATGACTTACAACATCCAATCACTTCTACTATAAAACCTTCAGTACAGTTGCTTATTCTGTCACGTGATAAACGTCTGTCTCCAGTTTTCTTCTCCACGTGTTCTTTGTACTCCCTCTACCTCTCTTACCGTGGGGAATCCAGATCAAGCACTGTCTGGTAATTTTTTCAACAGGTTTCATCAATGCGAAACCTATCAGTCTCCAGCATCAACTTCTCATCTCTTGTTCCACTGGCACTTGTCTGATACTTCTCATAGGGTGGACTGACGTACAGATTTACACAACATGGATTCAATCAATAAACCAGGCCAGGACGACACATTCTGTACAACAGAGCGATGTGTATACATATCTAATCAGGCTTCACTCCCTGACATATCACGTCTGGCATCTTCAGTCAATGGTCTTATCCTTCATACTGCCCATATTTCCGTTATCAGGGTTTTCTAATATAACCTGCACATAAACTGCTTGTGCTTTAATTTGATCCCCACGTGTACTTGAGAGGCTAACCTGCATCAGAATTACACAAATCCCGAATAATATGAAATCTGCACTCAACTAAAATGGACACGGTGTCCTTCCACCGGCCCGACCAACGTCCACTCTCCAACTTGTGACGGTATTGCCTCCCCTCCTTTGCAGTAGTGGTCCAACAGTGGCCAAAACTCAAGAGCATCTTTTCTAGGCGTCAATGGAGTCTATTTTTACACCAGGTTACTCTTGGCAGAAATATCGATAGAAAAGTAGTAAAGCTTTTATCACATGGGAGTCTTCATAAAATATTCAGATAAGCGAAAACAATGCTGGCTGTTGCTAAGCACGTTAATTCTGTAATCTGCCGACACCTTTTATGAAGAATTTAAGCAATGTTTTATTCTAGCTCGTTAATGCCTCACCGCTGAGTTAATCAGTGGAATTATATATATATATATATATATATATATATATATATATATATATATATATATATATATATATATATATATATATATATATATATATATATATATATATATATATATATAGCTCTGTTTAGAGTGTGTGTTCAGTGACTTTGACTGAGACAAACATGTACTACATTTAAAAGGATTGAACTGAAGTTAAATTTGTAACATTACAAATAACAAAATTTAATAATCTCTTTAAGTTTTAATAGTTGGAAAATAATTTGAATATTTATGAAAAGGTTTCATCACTTGGATAGGATTTAACTGAATAAAGGAGGTCACTTTTGGCAGCGGATATTTTCACTTAGCTGCCAATGATAGTTTCTTCTCCCGCTGGGTTAGTTCCTTTCCACTCTGTTCTCGCTCGTCTCTGGTCAAAGTTCCGGCGCCGCACGTTCCTAGAACGTTCAAGGAGTAACGGCTAAGTTGATTCTGCGTCTGTCTATAAGACCCTCTTATGATAGCGTCTCGCAAAACGTCAGTCCACTTCTACCTTCACTTAGTTTCACAGATAGTACTTTCTGCTGGTACCACCAATATCTGGTTAAAGAAATAGAAACGAAACGCTCTTCTGAATAGGGCGTTTTCCGTTACAGTTATGTGCCCCCCCCCCCCCTTTTTCTCTTCTATTCTACCATCCCATGTCAGAATTTACCCTCGATGAGAATTGAATTTAATCCCTTGGGATAAAACTTCCTTTACAATTAAACTGAATAGCTTTAGCTTTACATTACAATTAAATGAAAAGGTTAAACGTACAGATATAATGTTTTACATTTACATCTCCACTGTTTGAAAAGTGTTCACAATATAAATTCATTTATGTTTCATTTATATTTACACTTGTTGAAAAGTTTGAAACTTCGATTAATTTAAAATAATTATTTTCACATAGGCATTTACCCTGGTTTAAAGCTTGAAAACGTACATTAATTTTAAAGTGAATATGTTTATAGGGACTTTTACACTGCTTTGAAAATGTAAGTATTATACTTAGAATGTACATCATTTCTTTCATCTTTCCCTCCCTGCTCCATAGAGAACCTGGAACTACTTTATGCTTCTAGTTATCTTTACGAAACTATCAATAAAGCAATACACAGCCCTTGCAGTGGTGGTTCATGTATCATCATTCTAGATACTAAAGTTGCCAGCCCCAAATGACATCCAATAGCGAGTTTCACACATTAAACTTCACATAGTAATTATATACATATATATGTTAGTTCACATGTTCGTAATAAAATATGAAATGTAAATCACAACCTTCGCCAATCCTGGCTACAGACGTGTTTGCTCAGATGAATAAAAGAGACGAATTGTTCTCTTACACGCGCCTGCGATGTCTTTAATTTTACAATAGATTGGCCCTTCAGACTCAGTGTATTTTCAGTTTCCCGGTGTTCCTTATTAAAATTTGAAAGAGATTTCTTGTGCTTTGTAAGTCTTATCTGGTTCTTCAATAAAAGGTCCGGTTAACCAAAGGAATTATGAATCTAATCTTCACTCTGGCGAGGTTGTCTTGGCGAGCTTGAAATTCACAGTGAGATAAAACTGTGAAAATGGTCAGCCTAAATTGCCCTCAATGTTGTTATGAATCTAATCGGAAAGATCCAATCCTTTCAAACAGGACGGGTGTGGCACTTTCAAAATATTTCCTACATGGAAAATTGCTGCAAAAGGTCACGTCTCCCATAAATGGTAATATGATGTCTTGCATACACTCTCACAAACACATTTGTAGACTCATATTGTCTAAAATGTAATAAATCCATGATTACTTATAACCAAGTGACCGGAAACGATTATATCACACTTGTCTGCCCACAGGTGTCACACAGACAGTAATCTCGTTATCTGTCATATGATTACGCAAACTCCATGTCTTATCTGAGATTTAAGCCGCTAGCGCTGACCGATGTACGTGTTAATCTGCCACGCCTATAACCACAAATCTGGGTAGCGTCAAGAAAATGTGATATTTATCCCCTACAGGGTGATTTGATAAAATCAAATATCTGCTACTCAGCAGAAAGATAAAGAAAGAAAGAAAGAAAGAAAGAAAGAAAGAAAGAAAGAAAGAAAGAAAGAAAGAAAGAAAGAAAGAAAGAAAGAAAGAAAGAAAGAAAGAAAAGTGCGATAATTGACAGCACCTAATAAAATACTGCCGGAGAGAACCAGAGATCGATAGAGGTCGTCCATTTCGTCACACAACTGACGTAACACTTACACTCTGACGGCATCCTTAACAACGCATATTCTTCTTTCATAAAGTCTGCGCAACGACATTTGAAGGAACCCTCTATCGGGAAAACCCGAAGACTTCAATGACCATGCGCAACTCTTCAGTAGAAAGCAGCTGTAAAAATCGCTGACTTTCTTCTTCTTCAAGTACCATGCCTGGTGGCGTAGGCGATCCTGTTTCTCTGCAACTTCTTGTCTTCAGTATAATTTGTCAGTTCTGTTGTTGACTTCTTTCCTTGCCACGATGGCAAACTCTACCTACTCTCTTTGTCTTTCGCTTTCTCTATTTCCTTCAATCTTACCTGTTGTTACGATATATTCCAACTCTCTACTTCTCATCACGCGCTCATAGAACGTGGAATACTTCTTTCTAACCTGAGGACTAAGCTTCCTTTGCACGTTGGCCTCTTTCAGGACATCTCCAATACTCTTTTCAGCTGTTCATTGTATTTTTAACATTCTTCTGTAAAACCACATCTCTGTGGCCTCTAGTGATTTTCCTGCTTGTTTCCCAAATGTCCATTACTCACTCCCAAATGTCAAGATTGGTTCTATAAAATACTGAAGAACATTGAGAAAGAATGGTTGCATCAACTGCTTTTCATTTTATAGAATGTTGTTTTTTTTCCCTGGGCTATTCTGTTCTTCACTTCTGAGACAACACCTTCCATCCGATGTTAGCCCAGATATATGAATCTACTGATTAACAGTTTTTAAAACTGTTCCATTTACTTCGATGGTGCATTCTGTAGAAGTAATTTTCTTACAGATGACTAATATACTACTCGTCAAAAGTCAAGAGCCACCCTATTATTTTCAATACACTTTTATATAAGCGCTTAGAATGATTAAATGAAGGAAGTTTTTAATAAAAATGGGTGCAATATCTTCCTCTGACAGTCCTCTATGCACGTAAAGCATAAAAACAACTCACCGACAACCATGGTGATCACGTGCAATTTGGTTTTCTGGCCATAAATTCACATTTTTAATCTGTTTTTTTTTTACTTCAAACTTCCGTACAACCAAACAGGTGAAGTAATCGTGCTGACTGACATTCAACGTGCAATGGCAACTTTTCGTGAGCAGAGTTCACTCTTAATTTGTTTTACAATCAGCAGACTTAGGGTAGTTTCATCACTTGCAAAAACCATGCCACCGAGAAGAAGTCTTGACACCTTACAAAGAATGAGGGCTATAGCGTGGGTTGAAAGTGGTTTATCTGTTCGTGAGGTTGCTAGACGGCTTGCAGTGTCACACTCTACTATCCAAAGAATTTTGGAGAGATTTCAGGCCACAGGAAGTGTGGAGGATCGCCCCCGGCCAGGTCGCCCTAGATGCACCAATAGACATGATGACCGGTACCTCTTGTTGTCAGCCCTGCGCCATCAAACAGTGACTTGTTCCATTCTAAGATGTCAGCTGAGACAAACTGTAAACGTTAATGTCAGTCAAAGCACCATTCGCAGACGTTTACATGAATTTGGACTGGCTGCTCGACGTCCTGCAGTCAGAATCCCTCTTACTCCTGCTTATCGCAGAGCCCGTGTTGCTTGGTGTCGCGAGCACATCCGATGGACAAGGCAACAATGGAGTCAAGTTGTCTTCACTGATGAATCTCGCTTCACTGTGTCATTCAATGATAGCAGGATTCGAGTTTGGAGACGACCAGGAGAACGATTTACTGATGACACAATTCGAGAGGTGGATCGTTATGGTAGGGGTTCTGTCATGGCCTGGGGAGGCTTCTACAGACACGGCAGGACCCCACTCTACATCATCCAAGGCAACTTGACCGGCCCAATATACCAGAACGAAATCTTGAGACCAATTGTTCAGCCTGCTCTAAAGGCCATAGGTGGTAATGCCATCCTTCAAGATGATAACTCTCGACCCCATCGAGCTCGTATGGTGAATGAGTTTATTCAGCAACATGGGATCATCAGGATGGCGTGGCCAGCTCATTCACCTGACCTTTTTCCGATTGAGCACCTCTGGGATGTCCTTGGTCGAAGATTGTCAACAAATCACCACCTGCCAATGGATGTTGCACAGCTGACTGCATTTCTGCTTCAGGAATGGCAAAATGTTCCTCAGGATACTCTTCGGACCCTTGTGGACTGGATGCGTCTACGCTGTCTTGAATGCCTTGCTGCAAACAGTGGTCATACCCGATTTTGAAATGTCTACAAGGTATTTGTCCAATATCTATTGTGTGACTTTTGAAAAGGTGGGTGACACACTTCACAGCTTCATTGCGTTTGAATGTGTGTTTCCATTTCTTTACGTGACATGTCAATTTGGTATTCAATAAATGCCGTTTTGACTGATACCAATTACGTTTATATCAGATTTGTTTTATGGTTTCAACCAAGGTTTTTCTAAGTGGCCCTTGACTTTTGACGAGTAGTATACTTCGTTTTGCTATTAAGGCTAAGGCTTTTATTTTCACCTTCTGTACTCTGCAGAAGCCACAGTCGTGATGACTACTCATTGCTTTGTCAGTAAGTGGTCGTGGTTCCAAGGAAGGAAGGAAGGAAGGAAGGAAGGAAGGAAGGAAGGAAGGAAGGAAGGAAGGAAGGAAGGAAGGAAGGAAGGAAGGAAGGAAGGAAGGAAGGAAGGAAGGAAGGAAGGAAGGAAGGAAGGAAGGAAGGAAGGAAGGAAGGAAGGAAGGAAGGAAGGAAGGAAGGAAGGAAGGAAGGAAGGAAGCTGTGATTGTATGAAAGCAACGACAGAAGCCAGAGACAGACTGCCATCTACATGTTAGAAATAGCTGTACTTACGTGAGAGTCAAGGAATGAGAAGAAGAATGGAGAATCATAATCCACAGGTAGCGAAAAGAGTGGACGATGAACAAATGAAATATGAAATATTAGACAAATGTTACTGAAAGTTCATTTGCTTCATTTCTCTTCAGTAGTTACCTGAGACATTTCTGTCATCCCGGAGAAATTGAGCATTCTGTTGTGACCTTCTACAAGTTTAACGATTCCATATTTTGGGGTCGGAGTGATTCTGTGTTGTTCTGGAAGGGTAGGTAGACCAACGTACCAACAGTCACGACATGCGGCTAAAATAAAAATAAATATTTAGCACAGCTTCTATAAGGTGATAAGAACATCACTTCCTATTTGTACAGGCTTTTCTTTAACTTGCAAAGTATGTCACCTTCAAATCTTGCAATCGATTTTTCAATCACTTCCAGATGAGCAATAGCTCTGAAACTTGGCATAGTTGTGTATTCCCGATGACAATACAATAATCAGTCGTAAAAATAATAAAATGAATAACAATAAAATTAATATTATTTTTTTTAATTGTTTCATCAGTGAAATGGGCGATAACTGCAAATAATCTAGGTGTATTCTTTCCAACAAGATAGTCTTTCTTGAGAGAAATATTAAAACTTCTCCTCCTTCCCCCCTCCACACACACACACTATCGCACGCGCGTGCACAGACATACACGAAACTGACAACTACATTTAATAAAATGTAATTTACAACTCTTATCAAAATTTAAAAAAAATAGAAAAGTGAAATAAAAATTTAACTTTCCGTGTAATATACTGACAGATGAAATCCGCCTCCTGTGCTCTGGACTCGTTTATCGCAAACTGATAATGTCAATAGTGGATCGATTACATTTGAATTAAATGTACAAACAACAAAAAAATTACACTAAAAAAAAGAAAATAAAGAAATATTTAAAAAAAATATTTTAATCACAGACTTTTAACGCCCTAAAAAGCCACAAATAATTTTTCACGGAGTTTATAGCTTGCAGTCAAAAAATGTAACATCAAATTGACAAAAAGCTAGGGGCGTTGATTCTACATGAAATTAACTTCTGCTTTATATTTCATTATACTTATGGAAAAAATATATGATAAGTGCTTAAGCGCCCCACGGCTTTTTGTCAATTTGATGTTACATTTTTTGACTGCAAGCTATAAACTCCTTGAAAAATTATTTGTGGCTTTTTAGTGCATTAAAAGCCTGTGTTTAAAATATTTTATTTTTATGTTTTATTAATTGTTTATTTTAATTTTTTTTAAATTTTATTTTAATTCCAGACAAAAATTCCAAGTGGCCAATAAACAGTTGGCAGAGTGTATAGAGCGTCACGCTCCAGTCACACGAGCTGCAAATGTGTACATTACACTACTCTTGAGTTAGGGAAGACAAAGACAGCAAAGAAGGGAGTTGGTCACCCCACCTCTCAAAGCTGGATATAATAGTGAAATCTCTAACACTTCACTCCCCTAAGGTGGTATCTGCTATAGCACTAATTTATCGTCACAAGAGACATTAAAAATTCCAGCCGATTATGAAGTTATCACATTAATAATTACACGATAATACACCTAAAGGTCTTTTATATTTGGACATGCGCCCTAATATAACCGATTCGATTGAACGGGACATGCGCCTAACCAAGACGAGGCAAATTTTAAAGAAAAAACTTACATTAAGTTTTTTTTTTCTTTTTGCCTCGTTTATGTGAGGAACGGAACGTTCAACATAGTCGGTTATATTAGGGCGCATGTCCAAATATAAACGACCTCTTGGTCTGATAACCTTAAGCTCTAACGCCACTGTGACATAAAATTACATGTGACAAAATAATGGTTAATTCACTTTATTTTCTTTATTTCATGTAAATTACGTGGGTTTAAGTGGAGAAGGATCCCGTTACACGCCCATTGAGTAATGCTGAGAATATGGTGTTAGGCCCATATTTTCTTGACCAACGGCACACAAAGGGTGATGTGGACAGTATCATGCCGGGTTGAAATGAAGAAATAACAATTCTAGGAAGTTACTTTTCAATCACCTTACTATAATACCTTCATAAATGGGTGCTTGAATCATTGGATGACAAGGAAATTTTGAAATTATGACAGATCTGTACACATACCAGTGGAATAAAAGTCGAGGCGAGCATTTTTGGCATTTGATATGACAAACTTTACAGAAACAAGTTGACAACATTGCAAGACAGTACTTGATTTGGGACCGCCAGGGTTGGAGAAATAGATGTAGAATTAACAATAAGTTAAGGAGGGAAATGGAGACGGACATAACAGAAACAAACATCAGAATCAACTAATATGTCCAGTCAGTTCCATGGTATGGCTGTGAAACATGGAGACGAGCAAGAACAACAACAAAAACGGTTTAGACATGGGTGTTTACGTAGAATAGAAGGATTGAAATGGTGTGATAAGATCACTGACGTGGAACTGATAACAAGAACCAGACAAGTACCAGACAAGTGCTAGTGGAACAAAAGATAACAAGAACCAGACAAGTGCTAGTGGAACAAGAGATAACAAGAACCAGACAAGTGCTAGTGGAACAAGAGATAACAAGAACCAGACAAGTGCTAGTGGAACAAGAGATAACATGAACCAGACAAGTGCTAGTGGAACAAAAAGATGAGAAAAAGACGATGGAGATGGATAGGACACATTGAGCAAACCTGTTGATAGCGTTACCAGGCAGCCTTTTATTTGGAATCCACATGATAAGAGAGGTATAGTGAGACCAAGGAACACATGGAGAGAGAACTGGATAATGACATGAAGAGGATGAATAAGACAGACTTTGGGCAAACGTCACAGGACAGAAAGACGTGTATACGTTTGTTAAAGGCCTATAATCTTTGGAGATCTAAGGGGTAATGAAAGAAAAGCAAGAATAAAGAAGAAATGATAAGCCATTGAAGGAATGGCACAGGGCAGGAAGGTTTGGCGTGAATTCTGAAGATCTATACTCCTTAGGGAGCAGAGGAGAAATGATGTACACCCTTACAGTGACAATAAAGCTCACTGACTAGCACGGTTTGATTGTTAAGACGTGACGACTGAAGGGAAGTTATTTCTGAGACAAATGAATGATAACATGCATGAAACACTTAAGGAAAAAAAGAGACACAGAACGTCAAAGACAGAAGAATTAAGCCAGACACTGTGGCGCGGAAAGGAGTCAATAATAGAATTGATAAAACGCACAACAGAAAGGAAGTTATGAAGAGACATGATCGCAGGCGCCAGCTGTCGCGGTGGTTATTATTGTTATAATAATTTTTGTTGTTATTGTTGATCACAATCGAGATCATTGCACTCCGGGAAAACCCATAGGTGCTCAGTCTCCCTCAGCAAATGTTGAAGTGTATAAAAGCTACTTGATCCTATTGCGCGCTGGTTGTTTTCACGCCTGATGCTTCCTCTCATGCGTCCATCCTTGGTAGTCTTACGTTTGATGCTAAATTCCAGCAATCTTAACCTTGATTTTTTATCGATTGCAGTGTCATTCTCTAACAGGCGATCATTATTTGCCCTCAGTATCTCTCCATTATCCATATCCAATGCATCTTCAATGGGTGCTCTTGAAGCTAGTCTGTCAGCTCTCTCATTGCTACGTACCCATGCAGGACCATGAAAATAGATCCACAATGGTTGAAAAACAGGAATGGTAAATGAGCCAAATTATGCCTGCAAACATGGTGAACGGGTAATGAAATGTGTCAATGTGTCAAAATTACTTGTATAAACAACATCGATATTAATGGAAACATTTAGAACTAATGATAACAATAATAATAATAATACTTACAATAATAATAATAACAATAAATGTAATGATGATACTGGTAAAAATGATTCTGCTGGAAATAATGGTGACAAGGTCAGAGATGATCATGGTTACGACGATAATGGTGAGTATGATGACTGTGACCGGTAGCTTGGGACTTTAAGAATGAAAGAGAGTACAGAATAATGGTTTAAGAAAGTTAGAGTTGTTAATAGACTAAATGACTTTGTTAAGGGGAAGTAAAATGAGCAGAACAGTGTTTTGAGGGAAGGGAGGTAACTCCGTAAATCCTTTTTTAAGAGATTTAGTTTAGTATTTTGGTTTAGTATTTCATGTGAGTTCCCAATTATAGTGTAACTGATTTGCATAGTGATGCTTTTATCGGGGAAAAAGATTAAGTCAGTCTGATGTTGAGCGCGAAGTAGCGAAGAAAGATAGACCCAGCGAAAGTTATCACTGTATTAAACTTTTGTGTAGTGGTGAGCGCTAGCTTGGATGGTGCACTACGGCGAATAGGCCACTGGAGGGGGTTGGTTTCTGTGTTGTGCAGAAAACTATTTTGCCCAGCCATCAAGCCGTTCCATTTAGCCACTTTGATAGATGTAGGTGCAGGTTTCTGCTATGGTGTTTGTTTATTCATGGAGCAAGAAAGGCAGTGTTGCCTGTCAAGTATTTTGATGGTCAGCCCAAGGCATGAATTTACAGGTATGTCAAAACTAGCAAGTAATATAAATCGTGTAGAATAAGGTGAACGTTTATGCAGCACAGAAGATAAGAAACTGTAGAGAATTATAGGAGAAAGAGACTTGGTATAAACTGTCAGCCCTGGTATTAGACCAGTCTAATATATAGATACCCCAAGCTACTCTAACAGAGAAAGAAAGAATTATAAATTTTATGTCGGACAGGAATGAGATCAGAGTTAGAACAACGAATAATAGCAACATTGTAAAGATCAAGCAGTCGATTAACAACAGTGACTTCGCAAGTAGTCATATATTCTAACCACTGACATAACAACTGTAAAGCAAGAAGTAGCGACAGACGATATAAATGAGATAAAGGACAATGTCAGTAAAATTGTGTACAGCAGCTATTATTGTAGAAAGGAGCCGCCAAGAGAAGGTCGGCCACCCAGTGTTGGAGTGAATTGACTTTTTATTTAAATAAAGCTTGATTTGGTTCAGTCGATGTTAGCGTGAGGTCTATACATCTGAATGTAACATCATCATCTTATGTATTCGTCAGCACTGTGGAAAATCATTAAGTGGATAAATTAACTATACATGATCTAACTGACTGCCTACTGTCGGGTAATGAAACGAACTATACGATAATACAACCTTCTCTCAATTATTGCACATCCGCTTCTACGGCCACATGACATTAATGGGGGTAATTATACTATGCTAATAATGAAGGTGTTGATGGCATTAATATTGCCGACGATAATTTATGTTAACATTATTACTGTTATTATTTCTCAGAATCGACATCATTGCACTCTGGGCAAATCCATAGTTGCCCAGTTTTCCTCAGCAAATGAACGTATGAATGTTGATTGTTCCTGTAACGCGCTGGTTATATACTCGTCTATCCAATCCTCGAGTACGTCCATCTCTGCTAGTTTTACGCTTGACATCGAACTCCGGCCGCCTGAGTCGTGTTGATTCACTGATTACAGTGTCAATATATAGGTGATAATTAATTGTCCTTAGTATCTCACTCTTATCCGAATCCCCTGTCTCCACTACGGATGCTCTCAACGCTAGTCTGTCAGCTCTTTATTGCTGCGTGCCCATGCATGACCAGGACAGTATATCCACACCAGTTCCTGAAGGGTTCAGGCCTCTATGTACGTTTTCCATTCATGTCGTAGCCATCAAATTTGAACCTTCTGAAGCATAGACTGAGAGACTGATACAATGCTATAGTTTCAGACAGACATCTCAGGGCTGCAGTCTATGTATATATGTCTATTATCATTAAGCTGTTGTCATGTAAGCTCCGATCTGTTCAGCGATGATCTTATGCCTTAACCTAGCCGAGAAGCCTCTTCCTGATTTCTCACCACGGAGAACAGACCCGACTGTGAATACAATGGCAACATAATTGCCAGCATGATCATTTATCAGCTGATTAATTCCAGTTCTGCTTTTTTCATTACGCTAATCTCTACATTCCCTGCCATCTATACAAGTCGTACAAGGCATCACGTCAAGGCATCAACTAAAATGTTAATAATGGAGGTGATAAAGAATGTTGATAATGGTGGTGGAAATACTATTAATGTTAATGAGGGATTTCAAAATGATATTTTGTTATCAATCGCGGTGATTGTCAATAAAGTATATCCTTCATTAATTTTGTTTTTCAGTCACTCCTTTTATCTCAACTTTTCTTCTTCTTTGATCCTTGGCCGCTGAATGTCAAAGCAGTCAGTGGCCATTACGCCTGGTGGCGTCTTCTGGGCAGCAACAAATTGCTTTCACTTTGCTCTGTCGGTGGTCATCCTTCGTGCAATGCCCGAGCTCTGATTCATTCTTTGCATCTCGGCCTCCAAAGTTCAATATCAAGTTGTTTTTGGTCGGCATAGCTGTTCTTGTGATGGCATTGGGGTCTCTTCTGAGCACGTGACCAACCTATCTCCAGCGTCTGCCAGCTATGATGGTGTGCATGTCATCTTGGTTGCTCCGGGTAAGCAGTTCTCGTTCTGTGATAGTATTAAGCCAAAAGATTGGGAGGATTGTCCTTAGGCAGATTGACGCAAAGAGTACTACGTCTACATTTCATTATCTGTTACTCCTGCACTGCGCACCATAGAGAAGGACAAGTACACAGCTCTCATATAATCTTAACTTGGTGTTTCTGATGTGCTGGGAACACTTCCAGATGTTGTTTAGACTAGCAAAGGCTGTTCTCGCTTTATTCATTCTGTTGTTGATGTCTCTGCTTGTGTCCACCGTCTGGTGTTACAATGCACCCAAGGTAATCACAATTCTTACATTTATTTAATTTCCATATTCTTTCTTGTAACACTTTCTCCCGCCTTAATTTTGCCCACAACCCACTTTTTCTAGGTATATGTCAAACCACAACCCCTTCTTTATTTCTAAATCGAGCGAAATTGTCAATCACTCACTGCGCAATCAACTTGGAAGACGAACGAACGAACGAACGAACAAACTTTATTTTCGAAGGGTTAAGAATTGGGCGCGCAGGCCCGTCTAACATTCTGCCCTTCCACTCTCATTTATCTTGCATATTATATCCTTTCATTCCCACATGTTACTTTAAGCATTAATATGAAGGCATGCAACATTATAAAGGTAATATAACAGCGTACGTTTACAGTATGCAGTCATAATCAAAATTAAGTATTGTTAATTAAACAAACATTATAATAAAATAAAATTTAATTTAATTTAAAAAGTAAAAAATAAAAAAACGTACAGTAAATTACAATTTCAAGCATAATCAGATTAGGTGGCATGGTATCAGAACTCATGAAGTATTTGACAGTCTGCTATTGAAGGAGGTGAGACTTGGTGTTATTTCTTTGCCCTCCTTAACCCAAGAGCAGAATCAGTAGGAGAGATAGATGGACATAACTTTATTTAAAAGGGTAAAGAATTGGGGACCCAGGTCTGTCCGACCATCCAGCCCTTTATCTTTCATTCTGTATCCCGACACTCACTCATGTGTTCATCAACAATTAATCTGCATTTTGGAATGTGTCATTAAACATCAATACACAAATAACATAAACACATTCTCGCTGATATCCGTACATTCTTGAGGGAAAATGAAGACCTATCTTGTAGTAAATTTTATTTTTAATGTGCTAATACTGCACGCTAGATATTCTATGTTAGTTTTCTACATCTGTTACGAGATCTTAGTTCACATTTAGGTATTCCTTGGCCAAAAAAGAGATCTTTCAAACATATCAGCATGGGAGACGTAACGGTTCGTGAAACTGTTTTACGCATGGCATCGGAGGTCTTTCCGTGTTTTTCTTAATGTTTCATATCGGTGAAAATAATAATCTGTTAAAATTGTAGTGATATTGATAGTTTGTTAATAATGTTGGTGATAACATTGCTATGTTAATAATGGAGGTAATAATTCTGGTACACTAATAACGGAGATGGTAGCGATTGTCGTAAATTTATTTTGAGAGAAAAGAGTCGTAGAAATAGTGGTCCGGTTTAGAGTGAAAAAATGATGATGGAAAGCTCAGTGATAGAAAATGTAGAGATTTAATAGTTACTTCACAGCGTGCTGGAGGAGAGTAAAGACAGACTTATTTACGACAAATCGTGTCTCTCAATCTTCTCTTTCACTCTCCTGGTCAAACAATTATTTGCCAGTTTTCCAGACTCGCATCTGCGCGCACACCGATTCGGTGTTTTCAAACACACACACGACGTTGATACAAACTATATTAAACGAATAGGGGAAATGTTGGGCTTTGGGTATATCCACCACACAGAACTAAATGAGTTTAGGTGATTTTATTCACTTTAAACATCAATCACTAAAAATATCAGATATTACATAAATTATCATAAGTACACAAATGCAAATAACAAGTTTGGGAGGGGGTGAAGAAGATTGGTATCGACTAAGCCCTTCCCGCTCATTAGACAAAGACAAACCCAGTCCAGAGATAGATAATATCAGGAACACGGGTACGTTAACCTAACAGTAAAGTTAATTACTCTGAAAGAGGTGTTACCAAGTTAGGTATAAGTGATAGAAAAAAAACCTGTTCTTCCCAGCTGTTCTTCCCTTTACTAAGCAAATGGAAAGGAGGTGGTTTTAAACAGAGTTAACAAATTATCAACTATCCCACTTAAAGGAACAATGTAGGGTATACAGAAAAGATATATGTTACCAGGTAAGCAAGTTAACAAAATGGTCACACAAAAGAATTAATTTCCTGTCATTCATACACGCGCTAGCAAAGGCCTTCACTCATCTTGCTCTCACTTACCGATTGTGAAAAAATCTTGCACTCCATAGAATAACACAACAGCAGTTACACCTCAACTAAATGTATGAGTGTTTGTTCAAGTTCTAGCCCCAGATTATCGGGTAGGCGGTCAGCACATAAAAGGATCCCGTAAACGCTGGAAAATGAATCTGTAGTTGTGTCTCTTTTCTTAATAACAGTTTCTATGGGAGGGCACGGTCTCTGATACCGGGGTGAGGATGGTGTGGTCTATTTGACTATGCCGCTGATAATAAAATTCTTACGCGTGCTGGTACACTTTATCCGTGAGGTATGGTTTAAGTCCACTGAGAAAACTAGTCACATCACTGTTCAGGAAATTATGAATTATCTCTCTGTGTCAGTAAACTAACAAAGCTCGGGCCAGTGTTCTTCTTCCCGTTACGACTTAAGTTGTTTGATGGTGCGTTAAATTTGTCTTTGGGTGTGCTTTCTTTGCTATAAGTTAGATAGCGGAATTTTAAACATAGAATCGCCTCAAAGATTAAAAATTTACACAGTCTCAACAAGTTCTGCGTCAGGGGAACTCTACACGCTGTTTATGCTTTGCTTTGCTTAGATTGATTTCTTTATTGCTTTCTTAATGCTGGGATCGCACAGGTTACGATCACTCTGTATGAAAGAAAAAAAAAAGACATGTAATATACCGAAAACAAATAACCTTCTAAAGCGCGATGAATTTCCCGTTAAGCCTATAATACACTCGAGTATTTAATTATGTATTTAATAAACACTGCGCGAATTCTAGTGGTTAAAAACCCACATCTATAAAACTAGGACTTAACTGAATTTATTAATTATAAATTCCTTCGCGACTTTAAAAGTTAATTTAAGCATCTATTATCTTTTGAAATAATATAATAGATAGATCATTATATTTAAAACTGGAACTCTTGAGATGGTTTAATTAAATAGATTTAAATTAACACAAAATCCCTTGAAATAGAATGACTAGACCACTGATCACTTTACACAATATATATTTTACCGCTTTGCACAGAATTAGAAATCACTGCAAATATATATAAAATCCAGGGGAAAATCTATAACAAGATTTCAATAAAGCTAGTGCTTCTGTAAAGATCTGGCCAGCGAGTGATAACGTGTCTAGTTCTACATGGTCTATTTAGCTAAAATGAAATGTAAGTTGAGTGGGACATGATAAACTTGACAACTTATTTGATCTCACGAACTTTTGGGGATCTGACCGCCAAATCAAGAGAAGAAGCCGCCCCCTGGTCTTCGTATCCGCTCGCTGCTGCCCGTTTCGCTTTTCCCCGTTCGCTCGGTTCCTCGATTGACACCGAGACGCGAAATTAGCGGCAAGCAACTGCGTCTCGTATCAGGGAAAACTACTGTCTTTGATAGCGCCGATAGTCTCCCTTAAGATCCCTCGGTCTGTCTCTTTGATCTCGTCGCTGTATCCTACATGAGTCCCGGTGGAATGCGTTCTGGCAAACGAAAAGTTACAACAAATGTTCAGGGGTTCTAATGTTATGAAAAGTTAAAGGTCCCTTTAAATCATCCATCATATCAGGGAAAATTCACTAGTCAAACTAGACGTACGTCACAATCGTCCCCACTTTTAGACATGAAACCATTTTTCATGTTTTCATTTTTGACAATGGAGGTGACCTGATTGGTGATTTTAGGATGAGTGGTATCTTCAGTTTGCTCTTCTTCCTCTGTAGACCAGTTTCTACTCAGAAAATCAGCCCCGACATTCTGTCTTCCCGGAATATATTCCACTTTGAAAGAATAAACGCTTAAAAGAAGCGCCCAACGCATGATCCTTGCGTTAAATTCTTTATTGGCACCAAGAAATGCTAACGGAGCGTGGTCTGTTTGCACCGTGAAAGATGTACCATAAAGAAACTCATGATGGCGTCTGATACCGTCAATCAGAGCAAGACATTCCCTTTCAACTACGCTGTAGTTCCGTTCCGCTTTATTTAATTTCCGACTGCCATAGGCAACTGGAAATAGCATGTTCAGGTCACTGTCATCGGCTTGAAGCAGTGTTGACCCGATGCCCTGACCTGACGCGTCGACTCTCAGTACAAAAGGTTTCTTGAGGTCAGGCAACCTCAAAATGGGGTATGCAGACAACTGTCCTTTCAAAGTGCTATACGCGTGTTCGCACTTTTGATCCCATATGACCTTATCAGGACAACCTTTCTTTGTGAGGTCAGTCAGAGGTGCCGTCAGTCCGTTGAAGTTCTGGATGTACTTCTGATAGTATGCACATAGCGATATGAAGGAACGTACGTCTTTCTTCGTTCGGGGTCTTTTTGCTGCCACTATTTTCTCCACGTTCTTCTTAATAGGCCAACTGCATCCGTGAGAAATAGTGTGCCCCAGGAAGTCTAACTGTTCAAACCCGATGAGACATTTGCTAGGTCTGGCTGTGAGACCCGTTTCCTGTAGTCTCCTGAGGAGCATAGCAACCGTAGCAATATGTTCTTCATAGGTTTCCGATGCAATTAAGATGTCATCCATGAAATTATGGATATGGGGACTTTGCAAAGGTTCTAGAAGCTTCCTCATCATCCTGGTGAACACTCCTGGTGCGTTATGCAAACCGAACGGCATCACGTTAAATGTGTAATGTCCTTCACTAGTGCTGAAAGCTAACAAAGGTTTAATTTCCTCCTTGACTGGTATTTGATAATAACCTTTGCTGAGGTCAATCTTGGAGAAGATCTTAGCTTTGCTGAGCTTGGTGAACAACTCAGAAACAGTTTGGAGAGGTTCGGGCTGGAATTCCGTTACAGCGTTTAGCAACCTGTAATCAATGCACAGCCGAACTTCCTTATTGGGCTTCTGCAACAGCACTACGCTCGAGCTGTAAGGAGATGTAGACTCACTGATAATTCCTGCCTGACGCAGCTTGTCTATTTCTCCGCGAAGTGCATCAGCTTTAGCGTACGGGATGGGGTAAACTCTGGTTTGAACAGGGGTCTCGTTTGTTAATTTCATATCAAATTCAATGAGATTTGTTCGACCAGGTACATCCGTTAAAACTGCACTGTACTGTTTTAGTAGAGCCCTAGTTTCTGTTTGTTGTTCTGGTGAGAGATTGTCGCCGAACTTGACATCTTTAAAGGATTCTGTGGGTTGCAATGGATACTCCATGCAACCATCATCATCTTCCTCGTCTTCCGTTGCTATGGCGACAGCCAGGAGATGCTCGGAGGATGGCACCGGTCTTTCCAAATATTTCTTTAGCAGATTTATGTGGAAGACCTTCTCCTTTCCTTTGATGGAGATCTTGTAGTTGGTACGTGAGATCTTTTTAAGGACGGTAAACGGTCCTTGCCATCCGATGCGAAGTTTATTGCTTCCGGTTGGAAGTAGCAATAGGACTTTCTCCCCTGGTTGTAGTTCTCTCTCTTTTGCAGCTTTGTTGTATCTTTTAGTAATTTTAGCGCGGGCTTTCTTAAGGTTGGTAGTAGCTAGATCCCATCCTAGCTTTAGCCTTTCCTTAAGCTCAGATACATACTTGCTTGCAGAGACGACTGTCTCGTCAGCCTTCTGGTCTGTCAGGGACCGAAGTAAGGCTTCTAGTGGCCCCTTAATAGGTCTGCCAAATAAAAGTGTAGCTGGCGCAAAACCCGTAGACGCTTGGGGTACCTCTCGGTAGGCGAATAAGGCAGCCGATATATATTGGTCCCAGTCTTCCGGTTTCTCCTGACCCAGCTTACGTAACATCATGGTGAGGGTACCGTTAAAACGTTCCACGAGCCCATTTCCGGCCGGATGGTAGGGACTTGTGTGGATATGTTTGGCCCTCAAGATCTTAAAGATCTCCTCCATTAACAGGCTACGGAATTGGGATCCATTGTCCGTCAAAACTTGTTGAGGGAATCCCAACCGTGTAAAAATTTGCACAAGGGCTTCTGCGACATGCTTGGAATTAGTGCATGGTAGCGGTACGGCTTCGGCCCACATAGTGCAAGTGTCAACTAAGGTCAGGATGAACCTGTTCCTTCTTTTGGTCTTTTCCAGAGGACCAATAATGTCGACAGCAACCCGTTCAAATGGAGTCCCTACTATTGGCATTTGCCCCATAGGTACTGGGGGTGTCAAGTGCTTGGGTGCTACCCGTTGGCACTGGGCGCAGGATTTCACGTACCTGACAATGTCAGAGTTCATTCCTGGCCACCAATAGTGGTTTTTTATTCGCTGAATAGTGGCGTTTTGTCCCATGTGTCCGCTAAAGGGAAGAGAGTGCCCCATTTCTAAGATCTGGTTTCTGTACTGCGTCGGTACTAGGAGCTGGTTATTCCCCGTGTCCGGGTTGCCCGTTCTACGATACAATACACCATCCTTAGAAAAGATGTCTCCGTTGTGTCTGGGGTCCTTAGCCATGGGCAGTTTTTTAAAGCAGGGCGCCAGAGTAGGGTCCTTTTGTTGCGCCTCCTTCAGTTCATTCGGCAACAAGTTTGGCGCAGGCTCCCTCTCCTTCTTGGCTTGCCCTCTTGTGGTTACCGCTGCCACAATCGGCTCCTTAGGTCTCCCAATGAACACATATCTACATCCCAGGATAACTGGGTAGATCGGATCATCCATTATGGCCGCTTTAATAACTCCTCTGACAAAGTCAGAGTGTATTTCTACCAGTGCGATAGGAAGCGTCCTGGGTGCATCACTCCTGAAAACTCCACTAAGTTTGACGGTTTCCTCTGTCTCCTGACCGGGTTTGACTAGGTGCCTAGCGACAATACAATCAAAACTTAATCCAGTGTCAAAAAGACAAGTAGTAGAGGTACCGTTCAAAATTACAGTTCCTCGAGTTGAGGGTCGGTCCCCCTCAGGTTGAGAATCACTGACATTGACTCTACCTTTCGAGGCTGTATGCAAACATCCAATGCGGTTTGCACCGGTTTGTTTGCCCTGATCAGACGTTCCTGGTGTAGGGGTCTTCCCTTTTCCTTGACCTTGGTGGCCGCGCTGCCACGTAGGCTTGTTGGGTTGATCAGAATTTTTGTTGGGGGGGTATCGGGTTTTGTAGAATTTCGATTTTTCCTGGGGAGGTTTCTGGGTATTGTTATCTCGTTGGTTATAATGTTGAGAGGAAGTGGAAGAATAGGATGCCTGCTCTAGATTCTGTTTTCGAGATGGCTCATCGGTGGGTTTACGTTTAGTGCTGGGAAGTTCGGCCATTGCATTGCTATAGCGTTCGGCTTTATTGAGTATGTCTTCAAGCCTGACTGCCCCCTGTTCAGCCAAAAATCTACGTGTTTCATTCGACAAAGTGGATTTTATCTGCTCCACAAGAACAAGTTCGAGGAGTCCCTCATATGAAAGAGGTAGGTCAGATAATTCAATGCACTTTGTCAGATAAACCGTGAGACGTGAAGAGAACTGGGGAAATGTTTCCGTGCTCTCTTTTCGGCTGTTTCTGAACAACTGCAGAAACTTTCGGGCAGTCATCTCAAACTGCTGTAGTAAGGCCTTTTTCAACATGTCGTAATCATGTTGATTCGGTCCCAGCTTTGTGTACACGTCATAAGCATTGCCTTTCAGTGACGTTGAAAGTTTGAGCGCCCAGCGGGTACTCTCTAACCCATAAAGATTCGCGAGTCTCTCGAATTTTTCTAGGTAGCTGTCAATTTTTTCGTTAGGGCTAGGAAAAGATTCTAAAGAAAACGACATAGCAGTTAATTGGGCAGATTGAGTACTGGAGAGGTCCATTGATTGAGACTGGGGCGAAGACGGCTCTCCGTTAGTCGAAGTAGAGGCGCCCCGACTCTCTAGAGCCTTAAGCGCCAGTTGATGCTGTCTTTCCTTGTCTCTCTCTCTCTCTCTCTCTCTCTGCGAGTTTCCATCTCTGCTTCAATTTTCTTCTGTTCCAAAAGACGTTCTTCCGCTTCTTTCTTATCTGCCCTCTCCTGGACTTCTCTCCTCTCTGTTCTTTCTTTCTCTTCCTTCCTCTCAGCTTCGGCTCTCTGTTGCTTCGCCTTCCTCTCAGCTTCGGCTCTCTGTTGCTCCGCGTCATATATTTCCAATTCCTGGTTAATAAACGCGTTTGCAGCTTCTGCATCTAATCCTGCCTCTTTCGCTTCCAGCCTCAAGATGGACCTCATCTTTATCCTCTCTGCCATTGTTAAAGAATAAGATGAAGTATGCTTAGAGAACTAGTAAGAAGAAACGCGAAAGGGAGGAACTCTGAACCGCTACGAGAAAAAAAAAAACACAAGTATAAATTTACCTGTGTTACCTCCTACCTGTACTGTGCAAACTTATCGCTGCTATTATCTGGCAATTAAGGCTCTAAACGCAAGCGACTATGCCACTAAATGGTAAGTTACACTGGAAAAGAATCTACTTTTACTAACAGTAGAGAAAAATTTATATTAAAACAATTTAAAAGGAAAAAAAAAAAATTTCCCCTAAATTTTAAATCTCTGACAACAAACTCCGTCCCTAAAGTCAATTATTGAGATGAGACGTTGTTAACTTAATTTTTTAAAAATCAGAACAATCCGTCTTTAGCTAAGCTCAACTCTTTTTGACTTCAAAAACCTTAGTGACTGTAAAACAATCACGCAATCCCAGCAACTTTTATAAAGAAAGAAATATAATTATCTCCGCCAGAGGATAATTAAAATAGCAAATATTTTGGTTTATCTGTACTTTCTACTGCTGTGGAGAGAAAACAACCTGTAAATATGCTGTGTGGACAACCCAAATACTTAAAGAACGTTTGTCTAGGGGTGTAATTATTTATTTATTTCCCTAATTCACAAAGACAAATCATTCACACTCTACCTAGTTAGACCCAAACTAAATCAGACTCAAAATATCTTTAACCCGGCTATGCGATTGCCTCAAATGTAGCTCAAGATCCCAGAACCAGCCCACAAATATGTGTGCATCAAATGTATTTCAAAATTATCCCGGCGAGCCAGCCAAATATTGTCGTAAATTTATTTTGAGAGAAAAGAGTCGTAGAAATAGTGGTCCGGTTTAGAGTGGAAAATGATGATGGAAAGCTCAGTGATAGAAAATGTAGAGATTTAATAGTTACTTCACAGCGTGCTGGAGGAGAGTAAAGACAGACTTATTTACGACAAATCGTGTCTCTCAATCTTCTCTTTCACTCTCCTGGTCAAACAATTATTTGCCAGTTTTCCAGACTCGCATCTGCGCGCACACCGATTCGGTGTTTTCAAACACACACACGACGTTGATACAAACTATATTAAACGAATAGGGGAAATGTTGGGCTTTGGGTATATCCAACACACAGAACTAAATGAGTTTAGGTGATTTTATTCACTTTAAACATCAATCACTAAAAATATCAGATATTACATAAATTATCATAAGTACACAAATGCAAATAACAAGTTTGGGAGGGGGTGAAGAAGATTGGTATCGACTAAGCCCTTCCCGCTCATTAGACAAAGACAAACCCAGTCCAGAGATAGATAATATCAGGAACACGGGTACGTTAACCTAACAGTAAAGTTAATTACTCTGAAAGAGGTGTTACCAAGTTAGGTATAAGTGATAGAAAAAAAAACCTGTTCTTCCCAGCTGTTCTTCCCTTTACTAAGCAAATGGAAAGGAGGTGGTTTTAAACAGAGTTAACAAATTATCAACTATCCCACTTAAAGGAACAATGTAGGGTATACAGAAAAGATATATGTTACCAGGTAAGCAAGTTAACAAAATGGTCACACAAAAGAATTAATTTCCTGTCATTCATACACGCGCTAGCAAAGGCCTTCACTCATCTTGCTCTCACTTACCGATTGTGAAAAAATCTTGCACTCCATAGAATAACACAACAGCAGTTACACCTCAACTAAATGTATGAGTGTTTGTTCAAGTTCTAGCCCCAGATTATCGGGTAGGCGGTCAGCACATAAAAGGATCCCGTAATCGCTGGAAAATGAATCTGTAGTTGTGTCTCTTTTCTTAATAACAGTTTCTATGGGAGGGCACGGTCTCTGATACCGGGGTGAGGATGGTGTGGTCTATTTGACTATGCCGCTGATAATAAAATTCTTACGCGTGCTGGTACACTTTATCCGTGAGGTATGGTTTAAGTCCAGTGAGAAAACTAGTCACATCACTGTTCAGGAAATTATGAATTATCTCTCTGTGTCAGTAAACTAACAAAGCTCGGGCCAGTGTTCTTCTTCCCGTTACGACTTAAGTTGTTTGATGGTGCGTTAAATTTGTCTTTGGGTGTGCTTTCTTTGCTATAAGTTAGATAGCGGAATTCCAAACATAGAATCGCCTCAAAGATTAAAAATTTACACAGTCTCAACAAGTTCTGCGTCAGGGGAACTCTACACACTGTTTATGCTTTGCTTTGCTTAGATTGATTTCTTTATTGCTTTCTTAATGCTGGGATCGCACAGGTTACGATCACTCTGTATGAAAGAAAAAAAAAAAGACATGTAATATACCGAAAACAAATAACCTTCTAAAGCGCGATGAATTTCCCGTTAAGCCTATAATACACTCGAGTATTTAATTATGTATTTAATAAACACTGCGCGAATTCTAGTGGTTAAAAACCCACATCTATAAAACTAGGACTTAACTGAATTTATTAATTATAAATTCCTTCGCGACTTTAAAAGTTAATTTAAGCATCTATTATCTTTTGAAATAATATAATAGATAGATCATTATATTTAAAACTGGAACTCTTGAGATGGTTTAATTAAATAGATTTAAATTAACACAAAATCCCTTGAAATAGAATGACTAGACCACTGATCACTTTACACAATATATATTTTACCGCTTTGCACAGAATTAGAAATCACTGCAAATATATATAAAATCCAGGGGAAAATCTATAACAAGATTTCAATAAAGCTAGTGCTTCTGTAAAGATCTGGCCAGCGAGTGATAACGTGTCTAGTTCTACATGGTCTATTTAGCTAAAATGAAATGTAAGTTGAGTGGGACATGATAAACTTGACAACTTATTTGATCTCACGAACTTTTGGGGATCTGACCGCCAAATCAAGAGAAGAAGCCGCCCCCTGGTCTTCGTATCCGCTCGCTGCTGCCCGTTTCGCTTTCCCCCGTTCGCTCGGTTCCTCGATTGACACCGAGACGCGAAATTAGCGGCAAGCAACTGCGTCTCGTATCAGGGAAAACTACTGTCTTTGATAGCGCCGATAGTCTCCCTTAAGATCCCTCGGTCTGTCTCTTTGATCTCGTCGCTGTATCCTACATGAGTCCCGGTGGAATGCGTTCTGGCAAACGAAAAGTTACAACAAATGTTCAGGGGTTCTAATGTTATGAAAAGTTAAAGGTCCCAGTGACAATGTATGTTAATAATGGAGGTAATAAAGGTATTATATTAATAATGAAGGTGATAATGACATTATGTTAATACAGAAAGCTATAATGTTACTCAGTTAATAAAGGTGGCGATAATATTATAATGATAGTAATGATACTGGCCATAATACATACAAAAAAAGTAAGTGCAGATGTTTCTTTGCCTGTTGTTCACTTTTTCTTCTTTTTCTCTGTGCTCGAAGTGTAATGAAGAAAGCTAATGAAAGAAGTTAAAAATGGGGCAGCATGCATTCCAGACAAGCACAAATACTTACAGCTAGCTGAACAATTTATTTTGAGCTCTGAGATGCACTTTGTTCGGCTTCCACCACCACTTGTATATGTACAGTTGTAAGTACCTTCGACACCTCTCCACAAGGTCACGGAAATAAAACTGGAATTGCTATTCTGAATGGATCAATTTCATCATCCGATATATATATATATATATATATATATATATATATATATATATATATATATATATATATATATATATATATATATATATATATATATATATATATATAGTATTATATACTTACTCACTAAGTCCTTGCCAGAGAGAGCGCCATACTATCCTATCGTAGTCTTCTTCCTGGCCTGGTTCCAATCTAGTCCTAGGTCCTTCAGAGATGGACTCATGTTGTCCTCCCAGCGGACTCTGGGGCGTCCTGAAGGTCTGGATCACTGGCTCTTGGTTTCCCACATTTGCCGTGGCAACCGATCTTCCTCTTCTTTCCCCTCCCCCCTTTCTCCGCCCCAGTCATTCTACAGACAGAAAAACCATCGTAATTGGGACTGTTCCACTTGAGTTAGCAGGACTGGGTTTTGAAGCCATGACGTAGCGTATGGTTGCAGACTGTAGCGGTATTGTCTCCCTGCTCCATCGTAGTGGTCAAACAATTGCCAGGCTTGGAGTATAATGATGGTGGTATTCAAATCTATCACCTTTCGCTCAAGATTACTGTTTGCAGAGATCTAATTAGAAGAATGATGCTTCTATTTAAGGGAGCTTCAGAGGATGTTAAAGAAAACCAAGCATAACAACTGAGATCATCTAAGATGTCACGAATTTATTATTCTCCAGCCCCTTCAGTGAGAAAATATATTAGCTCATTTTTATGAGCCTGAAGGTGATTCAGCTAAATTTTATAGCTCTATTTGGTTATGTATTTGGAACGGTACGATTAATACGGGTGCAAACATACACTTCACTCAATAGTGATTAATCCAACTTTAGCTTTACAGTTACAGAAAAACAGGTTTAATAATCACTTATAGTTTAACAATTTAAAATAAATGAAGTTGTTTATAAAAATGAAACGATTATCACTAACGGGTTATAGAATGAATGTCAGTACTTATGCTCCGACGGGAGCTAGAGGTATTTATGTAAGTTTTGAGTTGAAGTGAGTGAATGTTAAGTTTGACTATGGGCATGAATGCATTAGTAGCAGTACGCGCTAATGTCGAGTTCACGGGTATGACTGAGTTGTTGTGAACGAAGTAGTGGTGAAGTCTGGTCAGGTGTGAAAAGGGTCATGTGTGGGAAGGCATTCGAGAGAGAGATTGGAGCGAGGAGAGATTATGTGGAGAGTGAATGCGAATTGGATGAAGGAAAGTAGAAAATATATTGAGATATAGTGAAATTCGTTCCATTAGATGATGTTCCAATTATGCCCATCATACATTGTGCTTTTCTTGTGATTTATGGCCAAAGCGGCAGTTTGCCTGTGTTATTGTGTTTATGCTTAAGTTTGTGACATAAAGTTGTCGGATATCGTGCCTACTTGTTGGAGTCCAGTGAGTTAACATTAGCTGTGAATAACGAGCCATGTTTGGCGCTCCATGTGTAATGTAATACATATTTTCAATGTGCACACACAGCTAAGCACTTGACAGATGATATTTATCATCATCGGATGATCTAAATTAGGTGGAAAGTATGGAAAATTTGGAAATGTTCGTTGGCTGCGCTGTTATGCTCTTTAGCTTCATGTGACGGGTCGGTTGGCATCTGCTTCAGACGCTGTTGATTCCCACAGTTGCCTTGGACTGTAGTTTTCTTCAATAGTAGTCTGGTGTCTGAAGCGCGTCTCGTGAATTAAGGATGAGGTAATTACAAAGGTTGTCATGCGTCTTCAAGATCCATCTGGTCTTGGCGTATAGCGTCGACTGCTGGCAACTTGAACCACAGACTAAAAGGAACCAAATGTCTCTAAGTATTGGGTTTTATTAAATAGTCATCAATTGACCTCCACTTCCATCCACCACTTCATCTCCCTCAGAAATGTTTACCATCCCTGTTTATTATAACCTCATTTGAGTCGGATTAATGTTTTTTTTTTGGACAGCGGAAAGCGGAATTATATATATATATATATATATATATATATATATATATATATATATATATATATATATATATATATATATATATATATATATAGTGGAAATATTTATATATAATAGATGTATATATATATATGAAATTTATATGCTTGTATAATAAATATGTACATATATATCATACTTCCTGCTCTCTATGCAGCCTGGGCCCCCCTCTGCTGTTCTTCTTCTTCTTGCGATCGCATCTTTGATGATTACACCGTCAGACGAGTTCTCATGATGAATTCGACTGTTGTTTGAAGTTCCTCTTTAACTCCATATAGCTTTGAGTTTGTGTTGAGTCATTGGGCCAGTATATCTTTCTTAACTGGTCATACAGAGGACAGTCCTGTAGAACATGCTCAGCAGTTTGTTCGTTTAATCCACATGTGCACAGTGGTGAAGCAGACAATCGTAGCTTGTGCATGTGTTTCTTCAGTTTGTTATGCCCTGTCCTGAGTCGAAAAATAGTTGTCTGTCCCTGCCGGTCGAGAGTGTGATAGTCGTCTTTGGGTTGGTTCTGTTCTCTTCTGATAGTCTGGATAGCTCTTTTTTTCTCAAAGTATGTGACTTCATTATCTTCTTGTTCACATTCTCCTCCCTTTTTTGCAAGTTTATCTGCCTTTTCATTTCCGGGTACCCTCTGCTGTTGATTCCTTATGAAGAAACCCGCACGAAGCAGCCACCAGCTCTTGCAGTGGTGATTCGTATGTCAAGTTATGTGCAGTGATGAGGTTGTCAGCCTTATAGTCCAGTTTACATCTAAAAGCAAATTATACATGTCAAAATACAAATATAACATGTAAATAATACAACTTATCCTGAGTTGTTCAGACGAACACATACTTTTTTGCAAAAGAATCGTCCAAATATTCTCGGGCAACTGATTTAAAATGCCGTCTCTTTATGGTGGGTTAGATACCTAACTGAGTGAACTTGAAGTTGGATCCTAGACGTTAAGGAGCAACACGATGTCTCTGAGGTTACTCCCTTGTAATTTTAGAATTCATTTTCAGTCCTGTGGTCTGTCCTATGTTTGGGTCCTAATATTCCGTGTTCACGGCTGCCTGTGATTTCTCTTTGACGTAAATGGAAGTCAGTGTAATAGAGTTACAACGCTGTAGAATATAAGCGACATTTTTACCTACACACCCAGGCTGCTACTTGGTGGAGAAGTCTAACGACGAGCAGTTAGCATCTCAAATGCCAAACTTATTGCAGATAAGTGTCTGATTTCGGTAGGGATCACCCACTACCCTCGAGTAGAGCATTAGTACATGACAACTTGACAACTTAAGATATTGCCCGTTACACGTGATTTGCAAACTCCATAACCGTATAAGGTCTAACCACCTCCGTTGTTACTTATCGTCTTTACAACTCACTACTTCACAGATCTAACATTATAATCTCCTATATATTTTTTTTCTCGTAGTTGATTATTACAACAAAGTCAGTTTTCCGGAGATATTACATTACTGTCCGTTTCCTAATTTTTAACAAGATCGACAACTTCTGAAGTCGGCCGTGGATTTGGACACGTTATGTTTGCAAACTGACGCCTTTTTTCCTGATTACCATCTATCATCCATAATTGAGAAACTGAACCACACGGTTTGTAGCAATTATCTGCTACCAATGTGCCCGTAGCAGACTTTATCCGGAACATGTTTTCACCTCTGCCCTCCAACGTTGCTCCCCATCTCTCGTCAGGAGGCCCTCAAACCTCACTATAAACCCACTTCGGATAGAGTCAAATTAATCTTGACCTATCAACCTCTCAGTACTGCAGTCAAACAGATCCTTTTCCGCCATCTCCCTATCCTCCAAGCAGAGTCTGTGACCCAAGAAGTTTTCGGTGAAGCACCTTTGGTGGCATATAGACGCGACAAGAACTTGAAGGATCTTCTTGTTCGCAGCCGTCTCCCAAAGGAGGATGCCACTCACTTTGGCACACTACCCTGTGGTCGGACACGATGCAACACGTGCAAGTATGTCATCTCAACCAACAAGGTGTCTTTTCCTGAGGCTACGTACACCATCACCAGTAGCTTCACGTGTGTGTCGCGCAATGTCATTTATACGATCATATGTAAACGTTGCTGCATAACCTATATTGGCCAAACAGGCAAACGACTTGGGGACAGATTCAGCCAGCAATTGAATGACATCTCTCAGCAAAAATCCACACCAGTTGCCATACACTTTAATGGTCCTGACCACCATGGTCCCATCGACATCCAGGTCACGGCGATCAGATCCTGCTCCTCTGACACTGCTAGCCGAGAACAGCTTGAGAACCGTCTTATCCACCGCATGGGGTGTCTAAAACCAGCTGGTCTTAACACTCTGCACACCTTTGTCTGAGGTCTTTCCCCTTTCCTCTCTTGTTCTATTTTGACTCTTTCCACTCTTATCCTATTTTTCTATTTTTCTGCCGCCTCCTAATAATATGTATGAATATATAATACACTGTTTTTAATATGTCTTGATTTTTTATTTCATATTTATTTATCTCCAACTCATTCTGTCCTCTTCTATTTCCAGTCCCCACTTATATTACGTTTGGGTAGTTTATTGTTTAGTTTCGTTTTTTAGTTTCTTAGTATGTATTGTGTACATCCGCTGGTGGCAGTCATTTCCTTTTCCGGGCAAGCTCGTCCGTTCGCGGGAAGCAAAAGTGGTAGGACTTCGATGTCTTAAGGGAAGTACCTAGGTTTAATTTTTATATTTATTTAGGTTCTTATGTGTCCTATCTAGCCTTCACTTTCTTTCCTTTCCCTGACGAAGGCCTTGTCTCCGTAACGTTGGCTATTTTCTTTGTCTTTTGTCCTCGTAAGACCAATCACCTTTTTTCGATTTTTTTTCAAACCCATCCATTGATCAATGTGCTCGTATCAAACGTTTGTTCAATCAACCCGTCTCGCTACTTACGGCCACCTTTTCTGTCGGCTGCAAGCTGTTACATAATTTCGCACACAAACAATGTCCCCTGCTCAAATAGGAGTCAACCGTTCTTCAAACAGATCAAGAGGTCAGATAATAATAAAGGAGTGACGAGTAGTACGAGACATGATAAGATGGCCGTGAAACTATGAAAGCGTAAAACAAGAAAAAATGAAAAGTTACGCATAACAGAGATGGTTCGAGTAAGTAATGCCGGGTACAACTGAAAACCAGAAAAGAAAACACACGTACTTTTTCACACGGACCATGCCTTTTCTTGTTTATATTATACAAACTGTAAGTACCCGGCGTGTCCGGTTTTCTAGTAAAGGTTAGTGAAACTTCAGAAAGTTACATACTCAACAATTAATATATTTGACTACATCGTGATATATTTACTTATCGTTACTTTCTACATTTATTACATTATGGCAGTGCGTTTTGATAAACAATATTGTTAGTGTTGCCGATTGGGCATTAATGAATAAATTTCTTGGCGTACACATTCCGGAGCAAGCAACTTAAAGAAGTCCGTATGAAAGCATGGATTTTCATAGTTAATACCTGCTACCTTAAGTGACTGCTTTTGGCCTTTGTTTATTGTTTTTGCATATGTTGAAGTGACAAGAAGAGACATGGTACGCAACCAGACGATACGTCAAGGCCTTAAATCCTACCCCCTGCAGACCCAAGTAGAACAGTCCCAATTAAGATGGTTTGGCCATGTCTGCAGAATGGGAGAGGATCGGATACCACGACAAGCATGGGAAACAAAGAGCCAAGGATCCAGACCCCGAGGACGGCCCAGAGTCCGCTGGGAGGACAGCATTAGACAATCCTTGAAGGACCGAGGACTAGAATGGAGCCGGGCCGGGAGGGGGACAGCCGATGGGATAGTCTGGCGCTCTCTCTTCCAAACCTCTACACCTCACGGTAGAAGGTGAACGACTAAGTAAGTAAGTAAGATGCACAGGATATTGCAGTCGCCTAAAATATTAGATTATATTAGGTTATTATACATATAATTATATTAGGTCGCATGTCCATATAGAAAAGACCTTGCGGTCTGTTTCAGTGATATGACTAATGTGCCTATATTGTTCTTCTAACAAAGTATCCCCACGGCCACGCCAGCCTAATGTGCCTATATTGACCTGTCATTGATGTCTCTTTTTCTTTGCTTCTAGCATTTTAAGACTATTTTCTAAATTCTTCCATCCCATTGCTTTCCTATAGTTTCTTAGGTCACCTTTCTCCTTTGTCCTCTATCATTTCGTGGCCTGTTATGCCATCTACTTTTACATTGTCAATATTTGCCATATCTAGTGTAATCTTCTATCTCTTTCTTTATATTTAATTACTTAAGCAATAAACGTGCGATTGTCCTAGCTGGGAGTCGAAGTGGGGATAAGCTCCCACTTAGGATTAATGCTTCTACAGCACTCGCCTCAAAGAGCCTCTGACAACCAAGTCCAGCTTCCGGCCTTCACGTGTGGCTCAATTTGAGCCCGGCATAACTGTATTCACTGGGGCGAAGGCAAGCCACTGGCGCCTTAAAATCAATAGCTTCAGGCAGGTAGGGTTCGACGTCCTTGGTTGGTAGACTATCTAGGAGAAGGTAAAACTTTGTTTACAAACTCCTCTGCCTTGCGGGAATATCCGTTTACCGGAAAGGCTTCGGGAGTAAACCCTAAGGATAAATCCAGAGTCGCAGTCCCTAATGATGATTCGACAATACTCTGGCAACATCTGCGACATGGCTGGTACCAGACTGTATAGCCTACTGCAGTTTCTTTGGACCTACGGGCTACGTGGAGAGGGGAACATACTGCATGGGCAACTGCTTCGCTTCCATATAACTGTGCCCAATCTCGTGCCCTGGACAGGACACTCCACTTTCACGCTATGGAGTCCGCACAACATAGGAAGCAGTTACCGGTTATAAGCATCTCGCTCAATTGGCGTACGGTATAAAAAATATGCTTGGTGAAGGATTCCCGAGAAATTATATATTGACTCCGTGCTCCTCCAGGAGCGAATGAATTAGCAAGCTCTCCAGAACATACTACTGTTTTGGATTCATTCTCTGCCGCTAGAAGTGACAAGGAGACAGGAGGAGGCTAAAGCATGGCGATACCAGGTTTCTATTCTGGATCTAGATATCTTCGTCGCTCGGGGAAAGAATTCTAACCGCATAGCAACTCGGAGTAATAGTCCTTTCTTTTGCCCCCTCAGAGACTCGCAGCAACCACAAGGGACACATTCATTAAAAGTGCCAGAAGCCTTTTCTAAATGGTGTGTTAACGGGGCTCGAAAGTGGAGCAAGAAACAGGAACACTGTTCCGTACATACATGTCGTAAAAAGCAACTAAGGAAGGTTGGGCATTGTGCTGGTTACCCCATCTTGTAAGTAAGTGTTAAACCACAAAAACATCAACAAACAATGGATATGTCATCTAAGGAAAATAAAACTCAGTCTACCAAGACAGGAGAAGGCCTTCTGGTAGGGTGGTGCATGATGCAAAACAGAGAACGCCGTTATCCCGAACTGGACAGTAACTGTCACATCACAGTTGGATAAGATAGATGTAAATGAAGAAATGTAAGAAAGATATATAGGATCTCATAAGTGGCTCGTTAAAGTTTAGATTCCTTTACAAGTGAAGGGTGAATAGGAAGGCGAATATAATCACAAAGAGGTAATGTCTCGGAAGGGCACTTGAGAATGGATGCTGTTTCCTTGCGACAAATCTCCCCTATTATTCTTACTGAGTATTATAATTATTATTAGGCCCCCATCCTCTCATACTGAGGAAATGACATATATAGGGATTTAAGAGACCGTACATGTAAGAAACTCATTCGACCACTTGGTAGATGGTATAACTTAAATACAAATATTTAATCCCTAAACCACATATACGACCAAAAGAAAAATGAATAGGTAAACGAAAATAATATGGTCATTAACACTGAATGACTAAAAGTCCTAGTATGTCATATTTATCATCATTAGCACTGGTGTGACTGTCATGAGAGTTGCCTTACTTTGTTGATTGTAATGTTCACTTTGTATTACTCTGAAAGGCACTTTAAGAAGTTCCGTGATTATTCTGGTGGAAGTTCTGTTCGCAATTTTAAATAAGATCTCTGAGATATCTGGAGGAAAAATAATCCTTTTGCTTTATGAACTTAGCTGTAATCCTGTGTTGTCAGCCCTGGCGCAGGTTGTTAGGTGCTGTCATCCAGTATTGGTTTGAAGTTACACATGCGAGCGTTGATCTATGCCCCTTTATGCTTAGGAGTTGACGAGATCTCTGTCTTTAGGTTCTGACTGTCTATTACCATCAGACGCCGGACACTGGATTATGCAACTGCGAATGTTGTCCGCTCAGAAACCTAAAAGTCTGAACAGAGAGAAATCATATATACCACTTGGTTAACACCAAAGAGTTAGTAATCTGGACTTCCTCGCCATTTAGATGCACTCGGCCCACAAGTTGTGCGTGTAAGTGGCGTTCAGGTCAAAGCCTCTAACTTTTAAGGATCTCTCCTCACATGTTCTAGATCGTTCGATGGGTTTTCCCCGTTGGTCACGTCACTGAATTGTGAGGGATGGGTGTTCCGACGTAATCATACTCAAATTATCGCCCCGACATGTGAGCTATTAGTGATGCAATCTTGACCAACATACCGCGTGGGATTTCTTCCCCGGGCGTCAATTACTGGTTGCGCCGAAGGCATCCAGGAGCTCGCCTATACAATGAAATTTGACACTAGGACTTTTTCGTCATTTCCATCAAATAGGATACAATGAAGTGCTGGAGATTTCTAGACTTTAGGACGCCTTGATACTCTTAACAAAGGTATATTCTCTGGCCATTTGTTATAACCTGGGGTTGATGTTGTTTGCGATATTTGCTCAGTGACTGTTGCGTGATAAATTCTCGCAACATCGTTTTATTACAATATCTATTTTATAACGCAAGGGCAACAACTGCTTGAAATTTATAGTCACTTTTCTCGGTAAGCATTTGTCTTCCCGCGTTGGTATTGAATGCAGTTAAGTTTTGAGCTGTGGTTTTTTGCGCTGGACTGCGCATGACTGGTCTTGTTTTTTGGTCGATCGGTTTCCGCCCACCACTAGTGGAGTGAGCGATTTGAATGGCGATAGAGATGCCTCGTTGAAGAGGGGATCTCCGCTATTTTTTTGTTCTGTCAGGGATGTGTAGTCCTCTTAATGGATATTTCGTTTATTCGAGATAATACCTCTAGTGTTTCCCACATGTCGGGAGGCGTGATATTTCTGTGTATTTCTTGAAGGCAAGGTAAATTGACTTTTTCATTAACTCTATCGATTTTGGGTCGTGAGCGATTTCGATTCATAGCCTGTCTTCGAAAGTCGTCGTCACGAGATGTTTTCCCAGCTCACATGTCGCTGTATTGTACATGCATCGGTTGATGCATGGCCCAAGGACCATTACTTGCTACTTTGTTAAATGAACTAGGTTTGGAAAACCTTTATTATCTAGAGGATATTTTTGAGGACATTATTTATACTTCGGCAGACGTGTCTGTCTTGCTGAAGTCAGACTAAGGAGAGTGAACTGATCTCATACATCTGGTTATCTCCTGGCTGTTATAGAAAAGGATGGAGTTTTTCACCTGACTACATTTACAGCACTATGAAATATAACATGCATCTGACTCATCATTGTAATGCTGTCTACCGTCTATTGCTGTATTGAATGTTGCTGTGATAATGACTGTTTGATGTGCCTACATATTCGCGTAACCATTTTGTCACTGTGGCGTCCACAATAAATAATGAAGAAAAACGTCAACGGCTGTTACAAGAATCATTGACTTTATACGTCGTGAGTTTACTGACGTCCTATGTGGATTGCCCTGTTATTTTTGTATGAACATTGTTTGACTGAACACATCTGCACACTACACAAAACCAGACATGCGGATACCATCCATCATCATATGGCATCACGCATCATTTGGTGGCCATAAGCTGGTTTGATTCTGGTACCAGCAAACACGGGGTCCCTTACCCACTTCATTTTCAACAAGAATTCATCAGCATCCTTCAAGAAATTAACATTCTTCAATACAGTCAACATCTTCAAAATTTTCAAAGTACTCGGCGTTGCCCGGTAAAAGTCAAAATTTCAACTTTTTGACGGAAACAAGAATTTGACAGTACCCGGCGTTGTTACATGTTGCCGGATAACTCGGACTGCTGTTATCTTTTACGCAAGTCAAGCAAGTTGCTGCTGTCAAGGTTCCAGTGCTGTCGTTTTTGTGAAGGTCAAGTGCCGGTTGAAACGGGTTGTTTTCTGAAGAAGGCCAAGTACCGATTTCCATCAACTTACTTTTGGATTAGAAGGTCAAGTGCCGAAACAACTCAACACACAGTATTTCAGAAGCTCTTGTACCATCGTGTTAGCAGTGGAAGCAGTTCAGATGTGCCATCATCGTTGGAGCTTCGCTCTTTAGGACGTTGATTGACATCCGTTTTTTCTGCTGTTCTACGATTGGAAGCCTATAAGTTAAGTGGCCTGTTTGTATGTAAACTGTGCCCTTGTACTTCTGCTGAGTCTTCTGTGTATCATCTCATTCTATATGTTATATGTTTATATGTTATTCGTATATTTATATGTTTATATTTCAGCGGGTTCTCGGTTGGGTGGTGTCTCCGTTAGATTATGCCACGTCATAGAGGTCGTCTATTGTGAGCGTTTTCTGTAGGGTTTGCAAATTTCCGATACTGGAATTTGCTAAGCGACTTCTGTTGCTATTTATGTTAGCTGTGATGACATGTTTTAATATTGTTTTCGTTATTATTTCGCATTCTTTAGTTTTGTTTTGATTTGTTTGTATTTGTTAGCCTACTCTTGTCTATAATTTAGTTTCATACAACATTTTTGTTTATACACTGTGGTGTCATGTATTTTGTTTAATTATAGCGCAGATATCGTCACATTTTTTGTGATATTTCATTAATTTCTGCTTTATTTTTAGTTGATTTCTGCGAACGTTTTTGTATTGTTGCTGATCTTTGTTATTGTTTACATTGTTATTGTTTACATTGTTTGCATTGTTTACATTTTCAATGTTTACATTCTGCATGTGTTTACATAGTCATTGTTTACAGTTATAGTAATTAGTTAATGGGCTATGCTAATGCACTGTTACTACTACACTGATGATAAATAAATGATGAATAGTGTCGTGCACTATTGAATGAGAAGTGCACTTATGATCAAGAATTGAGTGCTGATATTTCATATACAAGTTCTTTGATTGGAGACTTGTTTCCCACAGAGACTGGGATAATATAATGTGATGTGAATATACAAGTGCTTAATTAAGACTTGTTACACTTAGGTTTGAAATAAATTAGTTAATTATTTCAGGTTTTGGACTCATATGTTAGACAACATGTCTACATTTGAGCACTTTATTGAGCAGGGTAAATTGCTTGGGAAGACTGGTGATAAGTTAGAAGAATTTGCAACTGCTCGATATGATAAAGCAATGGAAGCTGAACAAAAGAAACTGCAGATGCAGGTGGATGAAAAAAGATTCCAAATGGAAATGGAAAAACAAAAAAGGGAATCAGAAGCTGAGGAGAGAAAACTCCAGCTACAGCTAGAAGCTGAAAGACTTCAAAAAGAGGCTGAGAATAAAAGACTTGAAAAAGAGGCTGAAATAAAAGACTTGAAAAAGAGGCTGAAAATAAAAGACTTGAAAAAGAAGCTGAAAATGAAAGACTTCAAAAAGAGGCTCAGGCTGAGGAAAGAAGATTACAGAGAGAGTCTGATGAGAGGAAAGAGAAAGCAAAAAAATGGAACATGAAGAAAAGGTCTTAGCTTTAGAGTTGGAAAAATTGAAATTGACGAGCATGAGTAATGGTAATGATTCAAACAAGGGTTCATCTTCTGGTAAGGCTAATAATGATACTTTTAAGATTAAGTTACCAACATTTAGTCCTTCCAGTGATGACATAATGTTCTATCTGGACAGATTTGAACAAGCATGTACAGCTCATAACATAGACAAAGCAAAATATGTTTATCAGTTATCAGGGATACTGACAGGTAAAGCTCTAAGTATATTAAATATGGTGGATGAACCTGACAAGAACAATTATGAGGTTGTCAGGGCCGCTTTGTTAAAGAAATATCAGCTTAACGAAGACGGCTATCGTCTACAATTTAAAAACATGTTACCTGAAAATGGAGTTGAATTCTCCGAGTTTATTGCAAGAATACGCATTACTTTCTCACGATGGGTTGAACTATCTAAGACGGAAAAAACTTATGAAGGACTTATGGACTTAATACTTAGAGACAAAGTCATGTCGTCTGTCAATGAGTCTTTCCTTGCTTTCCTTCATGAACGTAAACCTAAAACAATAAAAGAAATGGAAGATTTCTGTTGCCAATACGTAACTGCGCACCCACACATAACCATGGGTAACTCTAAGGTGAAAGAAGGTTTTACCAGTTGCTTCGGCAGCTCCGTATGGCCAAAACTTTGCTCGTAGATTCCAACAAAATTTTGATAGAAAGAGTAGCGGTAATTTCTGTCAAAATCATGGAAATCAATTTCATGGTGATTCTTCTTCGAAGAATTGGAGACAACCTGATAGTGGTCGTTACTATCACCCTTATAATTATAGGCATTTCAAAAGAGGATATGGTAATAGAGGTTATTCCTGCCGAAGACCTCAAAACCAAACAAATAGATGTTCGCATCAATGTGAACATGATAGTAATCGTGGAAACTGGAATTCGAACCAGGATAACAATTACAATAGAGACAATAATAACTGCAGAGATAATAATAACTCTGATAACTTCAGAGGTAATAATAGTCGGGGTAGATCTCAACACAAAAAAAAAAAGAGATATCAGCAGGCTAATTCTGTACAACAGGAAACTGAGGGAGCCTGTAATCATGTTGTTGATAATAAAAACTTTGACGCTGTCACTGGTTCTGCTTTTGACTTTGAGAGAGCAAACAAATGCCCCCAATGCAGTACTTTATTCGAACCGGGTACCATAACTACTTTGAGTTGTGGTCACCCACTTCCCGCTCTTCCTGCTGCTGTTGCGAATGACGGGAGGGGTTCTTTAATTCTACATAAGGGTCTTGTTAATGATACTCCGGTCTCACTACTTTTCGATTCCGGATGCACCACTATTGGTGTTAGACAATCGCTTGTAGATCCATCTTGTGCTACAGGAAGGGTTATTAAATGTGTCACATTTGGCGGCACTCTAGAAAAATATCCTACTGCTGTAATTCGCATTGCCACTCCTTTCTTTACTGGAGATGTTGCATGCTTGTCTCTTACCTAATCCTATTGCGGACCTTATTATTGGTCGTATTCACGGAGTTAGGGAGTGTACCCCACAGCAGATTGCTGCTTGGGAAGATAATAACATGCAAGCTACAAATGCAGTAGTTACAAGAGCACAAGCTCTACAAACACCCGAAACTTCACTGAATAGTGATAATGAAGTTGATAGCCAAGATAGTCACTTAGTAATCACTCGTGACTCTTTCATAAAATTGCAAGAAGAAGATCCTTCTTTAAAAAAATTCTTCGTTCTTGCGAAAAAAGGTGATCCGAATCAGGATACAAATAGAAAATCTTGGATTGCAATGAGAAACGGCGTACTTGTACGTATGGTACAAGATTCGACTACGTCGGCACATTCGCAAATTCTTGTTCCCAAGAGCATGAGAGTGCAAATATTACAACATGCTCATGGCTCGCAATGTGCTGGACATATGGGTTTTTCCCGTACGAAGTCGAGAGTCCTTGCGGCTTTCTTTTGGCCTTTTGTCAATAAGGACATTCGTATTTACTGCCGATCATGCAAGGTATGTCAGGAGGTCAAATCTAGAGGACCACGACATGCTGCGCCTATCCAGGCTGCTGACATTCCTATTCGGCCGTTTCAGAAAATGGCCATAGATATCATTGGCCCTTTTAAGGTCAAGTCGGCCAGAGGACATCAGTTTATCCTTACATGTGTCGATATGTGCACACGTTGGCCAGAGGCTATTCCTCTTAAGAGCATATCTACTACAGATATCGCAGATGCTCTTTGGTTGATATTTTCTCGCTTGGGGTTCCCCAGTGAAATATTGTCAGACCATGGCACTCAACTCATATCTGACACTATGTCACAGGTAATGTCTACCTTACATATTGAACGATCTCTCAGTAGTATCTACCATCCTATGTCTAATGGGTTAGTTGAGCGTCGGAATAGAACGCTCAAGACTTTGCTTGGTAAGATAACTGAAGATCATCCTCAAGATTGGGACAGGGTTTTACCCGCGGCTCTCTTTGCCTATAGAGAAGTCCCTAATGAACACACAGGATTTTCTCCCTTCGAACTTGTCTTTGGCGCGCGTCCACGCGGCCTATGTCTTTATTACACGATCTCATCACTGCCGATGATATTAGCGATGAAACTCAATCCTCATATGAGTATGTCATTGCTCTTAGACAAAAGATCATTGAGGCATGTAAGCTAGCAACTGCTTCATCAGAAATTGCTAAAGAGAAGGCAAGACAGTTTGCTAACAAGAATAGATGTCTACGACAACTTTGTCCAGGTGACAAAGCATTCGTCCTACTCCCCAGTAGGGAAAATAGACTTCTTATTCCATGGAAAGGTCCGTATGCAATAGTCTCTCGGATTTCCGATGTTGACTATGTGGTCGATATTGATGGAAAGCATAAAACTTTCCACATAAACATGCTTTCGGAATTTCACGAACGTCCGGACTATTTGCTGCCTATTTTCCAGGCAACGGATGATGCTCCTGCACCTCACGGTCATTATTCATCCCTGTCTGTCATACAGGATGAGGAATCTACCTTCTCTGATGTTAATCTTCCTCTTCCAGTGGTTCCATTACATTCTACGGAATCTTGGAAAAACGTTTCTGTTTCTCCTAATCTTTCTGGTGACGAACATCGACAAGTCTCGTCGATGTTACAAACATTTCAGGATGTTCTCACTGACATTCCTGGACACACAGATGTCATAGAACATGACATAATTCTTACCGACAATAATCCAATTAGGGTTAGGCCTTATCCTATTCCTATACACTTTCAGTCGCAAGTGGAAAAGGAATTGGATGAAATGATTCAATTAAATATAATTGAACCATCGACTTCACCATATTCTTCTTCCATGGTTATTGTCCGGAAGAAGGATAAGAACATACGAATTTGTGTTGATTATCGCAAATTGAATCAGGTCACAAAGTTCGATGCTGAACCGATGCCTTTGTTAGAAGATCTACTGATTAGACTTTCTAATTCTAGATTCTTCACTAAACTTGACTTGTCTAAAGGTTATTGGCAAGTGCCTTTAGCAGAGCATGCCAAACCTCTTACTGCTTTTTCTACACCTAGGGGTCTATTTCAATGGAATGTTATGCCTTTTGGTCTCATGAACGCCCCTGCCACTTTCGTTCGCATGATGCGTCGAATTCTGTCACATCGTTCGGATGTCATCGCATACTTAGATGACATTTGTCTCTTCAGTGATACCTGGGAAGATCACTATTTAGGGTTATATGACTTACTGTCCACTCTACGTGAGAATAATTTGACAGCGAAACCTTCTAAAGCTTTTGTTGGTTTTGGTGAAATCTCTTTCCTGGGTCATCGTGTTGGTCATGGTCTCTTGAAGACAGAAGACCACAATACTTCCAAAATACTGAACATCTCTGTTCCTAAAACGATGAAACAAGTTAGGAGTCTCTTAGGTTTAATTCAATTTTATGGGAGATTTATTCCAAATTTATCTTCGATCATGGCACCTCTCTCAACATTGTTGAAGAAAGGTTCGCCTAATCTGGTCCGTTGGTCTGAAGAATGCCAATCTTCACTAGACCAAATCAAGAATATATTTTCTTCTCCTCCCATCTTAAGATTACCTACTCTTGATAGGACTTTTGTTCTTCGGAGTGATGCTTCATCCACTGGGATTGGAGCAGCACTGATGCAAGAATATGCAAATACTCTGCATCCTGTTATGTACATTCTAGAAAACTAAATGCGGCAGAGAGGAACTACTCGGTTTTAGACCGTGAGTTGTTAGCGATGGTTTGGTCAATTCTAAAGCTACAAAGATTCCTCCTGGGCGCACATTTCATTCTAGAGACTGATCAGAAAGCTCTTACAGCTATTCAGACTAAGAATTTGAAGAGTTAGAGATCCACTCGATATGCTATAGCTCTTCAACCTTTTCACTTCACGGTACGAGCTATCCGTGGTGCGGATAATGTGATGGCTGACATTTTGTCTAGATGCCCACATGACTCCAACTAATACTTCTGTCCTATATTTCCATATATTACAGAGTCATAACTGTCGTGGAATATTCTAATCCACATATATAAATTATCAAGTAAATATAAAGCCTAATAAATACATATAATAAATAAAGGAAGAAGAATGGTAAAGAACAGTGCTGTCACAATGACTGTACTCGAAATCCCCTTGTTTTCTACTGCGTATGCAAATTGTAACGTTTCACGTTGATATTAAAGGCCTTCTGCAACATACACGCGTTTCCCAAACACACAATAAAATGTGCTGCCTTTCTAAGAAAAACCTTGAAATATGCAAGTTGACCTAAATTTTAAATTCCATTCATGTCTTTTTCTACACTATGTTACCAAGATCAAAAGACAGATGGACTAAAGGATAGCGAGAAGGGAGAGGCAGAAAGCCGAACACTAAACACGCTTCGCGCGATACACAAATGCTGCCATCACGCGTGTAAGACTACATGCACTAACTTTTTTTCAGACGGACAGTGATAAAATACACTACCCTTCCCAGAGTTAGGTTTTAAAATCACAAAAAAACGCTTATTAGGAAAGATAACAATAGATGGGTTTACGGTTGAAAACATAACAGTACCCAGACAGCACATCTTCGAAACAGGAGGTAGAAAATTGCATATTTTGAACGCAGCCACGTAGCTCTTTTAAATTTGGATATTTGGGTTCCTTAGGGCTTGCTGACAAAGAATATGTAAAACGTTACGCAAATAGTCCAGGAATTAATAAATTATAACCAAAATAAAATAGTGGGGATGCCTGACAGCATGGAATCATTTATGCTCATAAAATTTTTTTATAACGTGTTTGAAAAAAATCTTACGTTACAGAATTAGCCTACCATGTAAACTCCAAATTGATTGGAGCGCAACAAATGAAAGACTAACCACGATTGGTCGGGCTATAAATACTATCTTTCGTTGTTAGGGGAGACGTGAAAAGGTAACATTTTTTTCAAACACTTGTCGAAACGTGGCCTCATTGGCTAGACTCGCTGATATACTCACTTAGGAGCGTTAGTTCGAGACCACTAGTGCAAATAATCTTGATAAAGCAACAGTGCGTTGAAGCCAGCTCATATTTGTGTTAAATAAAAGCCTGGAACATAAGCAGAGGGGAATTTGTGCCAGTAATTGTGCCAGAATTCATTGCTAATCAACGTATCTGTGTTTATTTCCATGAATTGTGGTAAGCTTGAACCATTCAGTATCTTTTAATGAAAATTGAATGTAAATTGTTAATTTATGCCTGTATATATATGTGTAGTTCAGTGGCAAACAGGAGATAAAGCCTATAATGCTCCAGCCTGAACAGAGGGTGTCGGAGGGAAGTAAAACGGCATGGAATGGCCAAATAGTACAATGACACCTGGATGATTGATTAGACAGAAATAATGCTGGAAGTGCAGAGGCGTGGTAACCATTAAGGAGGTAATGCTGGTATAAAGTATTTCAGATGAAGCTGACAGTTGGCCTAACGCTCTGAACTCAATGTTTGTGTTGTATTGTGCTCAGTGTAGAACTAGAGTATCAATTAGTTATGAAGTAGAAGGTACATCCTTCTTGATTTCAGGGACCGTGGTCTTGATGGTACTGAGCAGCACCTGGTCAGAGCTTTGCTGAATCCAGAGTCGGACAGCATACTCCTTGGTCTTTTTAGCTATCAGTGAGGTGTCTCCAGACCCCAGGGGAGAATTCGAGCAGAGGAGTCCTTTCCTGCCGCCATCACGCAAGATAAGCTGATTTGGCCAGCTGAGCTCAACATTATGTCCCCTCATCTTGAAATGACTTTGTAAAAATAACATTCAGAGGGGAATTTAATTGTCTTAATATCAGGAACTGAGAACATCTCCAATAATAGTCCCAAAAGACAAACTATTGAAGTCATGATGACAAATACCAACAGAGCTTGAACAAAACAAAACCAGTATTACCTCATATTACCACTACACAACTGACACACATAGGATATTTTAATAATATATGTCACTACAATATTCATATTGATAAAGTCTGTACATATACTTGTAATTAAAATTGATTGTGATTCCTGGTTCCTTTGTATTTGAATCAGGACACATATACCTTTATGATAACCATGAATACATATTGTTATTTGAAAAGTTATCAGTGACTCCTTAAGATATTCTCATAGAGTGTTATATGTATGTGAGTGTCACAGTGTTGTCAAGAGTAGTGGATTAAATTAAATTGTTTATCTGTCTGTTGTTGTGACTTACACTTCATCATACACATACCCTAGACACCTAACGTAGTCATCACACTATTCCAGAATAATTCTGACTGAGATATATAGATATGTGGTAGCAAGTAAGGTTATCTATAATACACTACTCTTAATAGATATAGATACCTTCACAGCTGATCTCAGTCAGTACACTAAGTCCCATATAAATATTTATAACATCCCACTTCACCACAATAACACACCTATATTTCTACAATAGATTAGCACATCTGTACTTACTTTATATGTACACACTATCGTGCTTTGTTGTCATCTTCTTCTGTTCGTTTTTTAAGATGATAGAGGAGGACTGAGTAGTTAATATAAGGGCCGTTAGTTTACTAAACAGCCACAATTATTAATAATGTATTGTACCTTATGAAGCATATTAGTTATTAATTAGCATTATATTGCTTGTACTTTCTCAGAATGTCATTGTTGAGCTGAGGACTTACCTTACTAGTATCAAGCATGACGAGTTCTAGATTGTGTACTTACCCTCGGAATACCAGAGCATATGTCCTGGATCGTCATGTAGTTTAACTTTACTATGTACTTATGTCATTACATGCCAAATAATGTGCTAATTAAATTTTCCTATCAGATTTGTACATCCATTTTTAAAGACAATATTAGAGTATGCTGTTTAATGATGATTATGGTAACTTGCATACGTATATTGTGTTTACATGCTAACGTGATGTGTGTTGGTGACACCTCCCCGATGTGAATATTTTTTGAGACATATTTATTTTTCTGTTGAGGTATATCCTCACCAGACACTCTATATTTAGCCTCATGTTAGGCAATTTAATTAATTATCAGCGCATAATTCGTGCGTTTTGAGCCGCTTATCGCATGCTCTTTGATATTTTAAAAAAAAAAATATGTTCCACATTTTTTTTTTATCGGGAGGAGGTGGTGATATGTTGCGTGATAAATTCTCGCAACATCGTTTTATTACAATATCTATTTTATAACGCAAGGGCAACAACTGCTTGAAATTTATAGTCACTTTTCTCGGTAAGCATTTGTCTTCCCGCGTTGGTATTGAATGCAGTTAAGTTTTGAGCTGTGGTTTTTTGCGCTGGACTGCGCATGACTGGTCTTGTTTTTTGGTCGATCGGTTTCCGCCCACCACTAGTGGAGTGAGCGATTTGAATGGCGATAGAGATGCCTCGTTGAAGAGGGGATCTCCGCTATTTTTTGTTCTGTCAGGGATGTGTAGTCCTCTTAATGGATATTTCGTTTATTCGAGATAATACCTCTAGTGTTTCCCACATGTCGGGAGGCGTGATATTTCTGTGTATTTCTTGAAGGCAAGGTAAATTGACTTTTTCATTAACTCTATCGATTTTGGGTCGTGAGCGATTTCGATTCATAGCCTGTCTTCGAAAGTCGTCGTCACGAGATGTTTTCCCAGCTCACATGTCGCTGTATTGTACATGCATCGGTTGATGCATGGCCCAAGGACCATTACTTGCTACTTTGTTAAATGAACTAGGTTTGGAAAACCTTTATTATCTAGAGGATATTTTTGAGGACATTATTTATACTTCGGCAGACGTGTCTGTCTTGCTGAAGTCAGACTAAGGAGAGTGAACTGATCTCATACATCTGGTTATCTCCTGGCTGTTATAGAAAAGGATGGAGTTTTTCACCTGACTACATTTACAGCACTATGAAATATAACATGCATCTGACTCATCATTGTAATGCTGTCTACCGTCTATTGCTGTATTGAATGTTGCTGTGATAATGACTGTTTGATGTGCCTACATATTCGCGTAACCATTTTGTCACTGTGGCGTCCACAATAAATAATGAAGAAAAACGTCAACGGCTGTTACAAGAATCATTGACTTTATACGTCATGAGTTTACTGACGTCCTATGTGGATTGCCCTGTTATTTTTGTATGAACATTGTTTGACTGAACACATCTGCACACTACACAAAACCAGACATGCGGATACCATCCATCATCATATGGCATCACGCATCAGTGACCATTAGTAAGCGCCATGATGTCTTCTTCTTCTTCGTTCGTCCTGAAAAGGACGGTGGTTGCGTTGTGTCTGTTTGCGCCTAAGCTGTGATATCTGCACCTTTCGGTCGACACATCCGACTTCTGCACGGCATTTTTTAAGGACCGGGTTTGCCTTCCCATTTCGATCCGTGCTCGCTCAGCCAGCCTGCACTGCTGCAGACTGTTTCCAGGACCACCACGTGGAGGTGGAGCACGGTCTTGACCAGCTCTGGTTCGCTGGTCCTGACGCAGGCAGTCAAGCTATGAGTCGCTGACTGCATTCACTATTGCTGCATCTTACGCTGACTACAGCGCCGAAATGACCTTAGTGTAACATGAAAATTACTGAGAATAAAGAAGAGAGGAAGAAGGGAAGGGAGATAAAGATGGAGAGAGGAATAGACCGTGTTACGACAAGGTGGCAGCGGAAATGAGGAATTACACCTTGAGCTGATGACACTGGACATGACGACTTGGCATCAGTTTGTTGAAGTCTATGTTCCTTTAAGAATTAAAATATAAAAAAGAAAATACACAACGAAACGAGTAGGCACTCACCTCGTATATGAAGTCGCTGCTTATGTTTGCAGGTAAGAAGTTTGGTCTGCTTGTGTTTTTGAATGTCCAGGAAAACTGAAAATATCCCAACAAATAACACGGCTATTCTAATACACAAACCGGAAATAAGATGTCCACAAATTATTCACCCCATTGTAAGTCTTAATAAATTCATTATTTTAGGAGCTATCTGAAAACTGTTTTCTGTAAATAATTACACAACTCAAAAAAAAATGTATTTTTATTATATAGATTACCACAGATCAGTCACTACGCCAGTAACCCAGAATTATGCAAACATTCACGTCAGCCCCCATTTGTAGCACGAAGGACATCAAAACGATATTTGATTTCGTTCCCAAACTTTAAGAAGCATGCCACTGTGCCCTTAGTGGATGTGTGGTCTGCGAAATATCGAAACAAAATATCTTTTGTTCTTAATTACCGCACACCGTTTTAAAATAGCTCCTATAACAATGAATTTAGTAAAGGCTTATAATGGGGTGGATAATTTATGGACATTGAGTGAAATAGGACAACTGACATCACATGACTAGACCATCACTGTGGATTGTGTGGATTGTGTGGATTGCTTAGAAAAAGTCAGACACATTATAGTGGTACATCGCCATCATTATCCTTTACGTTCCCTACGGATCATGGAGCCACTGCTATATTTGACCCTTATCAAGGTCGCCTGTATCAAGCATTCATGTGCTGAAGCAGCGGTGGTTTCTGTGCTATTGTATTTTACAGGATGAGGTGGCCAGCCCCACGCACAACCTCATATTAGTTGCCTTGTACGACATGCTTGATGGAGCAGTAGTCCCCCGGGACATATATGGGACTATAATGACACGTAAAGTGGTGACAATAAGTAAAGATTGATGGGGCACGCATTAAGTCAATCACGTGCCTACGATACATGGCAGTCATTACCTCTATTGGGAATCCCCGAGTAGAAAAAAAAGACGGTGACCTCAAAGTACTTGAAAAAGACAGACAAAAGAAATAAAAGCACTACTACACCCTCAGGCATGTCGTACAAGGCCACTAATGCGAGGTTGTGCTTGGTGCTGGCAACACTATCATGTTAAACTTATTTGCCACTGACATCATCGCAGCAAGAGCAAGTGGATGATTGGTGCTTGCTTCTTGACAGCGGACCAACTACAGTGGTTGCCCCATGATCCATAAGGAGTGCATAGAAATATGTTGGTGATGATGATGAGGACGACGGCGATGATGGTGATGATGAGGACGACGGCGACGATTGTGATGATGATGGCGGCGACTATGGTGATGATGATGGCGGCAACGACGATGATGATGATTGATGGCGATGATGTGAATGGTAAACTCCAGGATTAATTTCCTATCACAGTTAAATGGGGAGGTAAGGCAAAGTTTACTAAACATCCAAGGGGCTACAGGAAATGAGAAGGATGGAAACTCGACTTAAGTGCCCCCAGGTGTGAAGACGATAACTTTGTCTCTGCCTGAGCCACAAAACAACTATTTAAGTTACTTTTCTATCAATTACTTACTCTTCCTGTGCCCTCCTGGTTTAAGCCGTTTATATTGCACACAAGAAGTACGGAGTCGTTATTTATGGGGGCGAAAACAGAGATGGTGCATCCTTTGAGAGCGATAGGGTCACTGGTGACGACCTGAACAGTAACGACAAGAAAAACCAGTAAGTTAATTCTTGAAGTTGTGGGGGATATCCCTGGACGTGTCATTATTGTTGTCTGAGTTTCAGAGTCGAGACTAATAAAGTTTGTACTTTCGATAAATGGATGTTGTATACTTAGATTCTGTTGACAGTTTAACGCAAAAGTGGTACAGTTCTTTCAATTTCCATGCAGGTAAAAGTCAGAAGTTCACAGCATATCTTCATTACTGTTCTTGAAGTAATCCCCGAAGTTTTGTGGAGTACCTGTACATATACCTGTATATAAGACAAACATAGCGGAAATAAATTTGCTGAGACAAAAACATTTATAAGTGATAAAACAAATGTTGCGGGAAAAGAATTAGATGACACATAATCATGTACATGTCATGAAAATAAATATAGCGGGAAAAATTTAGAGGGTATTGAATCCTGTATAAGTCATGAAACAAAAAAGCGGGAAACATTCTGAGACAAAGAACTTGTTCACGTGATGTGTCAAACATGGCGAAATAAAAATTGTGACACAAAGATAATCACTTTTAGAAATGATCTATAACGCACTGTGATAATACGTGTTAGGGTTAGTGGTTAGAGTTAGTGGTTAGGGTTGGGTTAAGGTTAGGGTTGGGTTAGGGGCTATTTCTTATTTTGAGTTTCAGAAATATATTTTCGCTCTTTTTTTCATGTGATATGTAAATGTGCTTAACTCTCTTCAGACCTGATATTTTGTATCATTTTCTCATACTCTGACATATCTGACTTCTAATGTTCCTTGATACATTATAATTTGAAGTCTACCCAAGAGTGTTATACATCAAATTGTTTGTAATTGAAGAGACTACCATATTTAGATGTAAAATTAATATTTTAGAAATTTATGTTGATGCGAGTTTTAAAAAATTGAAGGAAAGTCAACAGGAAAAATACACAAAAATTATAAACATGACATTTCACAAAGAAGAAAAAAATAAAGTATTATCAGAACAATTAACAACAGTCATATTTTATTGTAGTCTAACCATTTCTGCATTCCATGTTACATTTCCAAAACAATTCAACATTAAATAATAAAATTATGCAAATTTTTGAAATGTTACATAACTAGGCTTTTCCAAAAAAAATATTTTTTTTAAAAAATCTTCCACTGAATACATTACAGTTATTTTAGGTAGCTGCAACATCTTAGCTAAAATAATGAAATATGACTTCAGTAGACATATTTCTAGTGTAACACTGTATGATCACTAACACATAAGTAAAATCAGTTATGAGGGTGACATAATAAAGACTCAACACATCTTTATATATTTCCTACTAAGGCTTGTGGTATTCTGACAGACAATTCCTACCTGCATGAACACATTTTAAGAAAATATTACAAACTTTACATTTAAATTTTTATTTCAATCTTTACAATTGATATCAAAGCTTACAACTTCTTTTTGTCTCTGTAAACTTGGGGTCCATGGTGTACTGAGAAAAAACTGGTGGCTTTGAAGCGAGTAGTGCATCATCATACAAACTTTTGTTCCCCAATTCCGGATTAGTTCTTCTGTAAAATCTAGCTGACCATCTAATGGTCCATTTGCAGTGTAAACTAAACCAAATGTCCATTTGCAGTGATCCTACCTAAATAAACATCAAAGTATATCCTCTAACAGCATCAGCAAGAACCCATAATTTCATCGCCCATTTGTTGGCTTCTCTCTAATATACTGTCAAACAGGAAACACCCTTTTCTTATATATATTTTCTATTATTCTTTCATAAAATTACAGTTTGAAGAAGTCAATGGGTCTCAAAAACTGCTTTGTATTTTCTCTGGTGCTTACCTCTGACAGTTGCAGACTGGAACCCTCTCAGGCGAAAAAGGTGGAGGGTTGGAAGGTGGGACTTCATCAAGTCCATCATAACCAAAACATCTGCAAGAAGAACAATTTAAAATTAATTTTTACAGATCAACAATAGAATTCAAAGTTACAGTTTAGTGTACACACGAAAATTGACACACATTACATTTTCCGTACAAAGGAATACTGTCAATCATAAAGTCATATGATGTAAATAATATTTTTAAAAGCAGAGACACAGGGCAAATCAGGTCAGAAAAATCAGCTGATTCAGAAGTTACGTCAGATTCACTTTATATTTATTTCCTGGTGCCATGAGTTCTTTGTTAACTGTTTGAAAGGTGAAATATTTGTTTCTTTTTTTCAAAAACAAACAGAAAGCAGCTATACTGACTACATCATCATCATCATCAGTTGCCATCTCCACAACGGAGGTTGGCTGTAATGGATCTCCAACGTCTTCTGTCTCTTGTCTTGGTGGTACACTCTGATAGACTCTTTCCCGTCCATCTCTTGATGTTATCTTCCCACTTATAGCGCTGTCTTCCCCTTGCACGTTTACCTTCAACTCTCCCTTCTGTTATGGTCTTCTGCAAGGTGTTATGCCTTTTTATGTGGCCAAAGTATTTTAGCTGCCGAACTTTGACCTCTCTCATTAGTTCTCTTTTCATACCTAGATTTTCTAGGACCTCCTTATTTGTTTTCATCTCTTTCCATGAGATACGCCCCATTCTTCTATATATCCACATTTCAAGAGCCTCAATTCTTTCTTCCAAATGCTTATTCATCGTCCATGTTTCTGCACCATACAGAAATGCAGAATATATATAACACTTTATGATTCTCAGTTTTAATTTATGAGATAACTGTTTGGATGTCAGTATATGTTTCATGTTGTTGAATGTAGCTTTGGCCATTCCTATTCTCTTCTTGATTTCTGTTTCACATCTGCCATCTTCTGTTATTATATGACCAAGATATACGTAGCTCTTGACTTGTTCCAGGATTTTCCCATTTACGCTTATCTTTAATGTGGGTTTATCATCTGTTTTGCTGACTACAATAGCCCACTAAAACGACTGTTTTACTACTTTTCAAAATCAGCTGTCATTTCGTTAACATTACCTTTACATGTACGGCTGGTGATCTGAGTTGTTCTGAGCTGTATTTTTGCCATCCAACTCATCAGACGTTTCCATATCCTCTTAATAATCATCAAAACAGGAATCTACATCACTAGATGCATTGTAGTCATTTTCAGACTGCATTTTGTTTACGACCTGTTAAGTCGAGTTGATCGGAAAAAATCCAAAATGGCGGACGGACAAATTCAGTGTTTACGTTTTTCTGCGTGTACTTTCAAAGTCAAAATAAGTGAAAGCTGTATATTTTTAGCACAAATATAATTTGTAACATGTATTCTTAATATAAAACATAGATTTGAAGTCAAAATTAAAAAATAAATGTCCTTTTTTTAACTTCAAAAGTCATCGTTCCATTTGAAACGATTTTTTATATATCCGGTCTGAAGAGTGTTAATCTTTTTTTTTTTTTCAGTGAATTGTTTTTGCTACATTGATTTTTGGGACACACTGTATTTTCAGATTCTAGACCTTAAATAAAACGTTTTCTTCCAACTGTGGGTTAAACAATAAAATATTAGCCCATCTTACTACATCACAGAACAAGAAAAATAATTACGCTACGGCGACAAAGTCTTCGACAGGGACAAACTAAAAAATACAGTAAGCAAAGAAAGCGAGAAGTAATTGAAAAACATGATAAATAAATAAAAAATTTCAATTAGTTTGCTTTCTTTTCTTTCTGTTTTGTTCGCTTGTCCCCGAAAAAGGCATTGTAGTCGTAACGAAGGCACTATTTTTTGTCCTTTGCCCTAGTAACCTTTTTATTTATTAACCCGCCGATAACCATCGTCGTACCTAAGTCGTCCTCTCCATTTCCTTATTCCGTTGATGCTGGTTGATTCCATCAAGTGTCAAAGATGGTCTGAAATGCACCTAAAATATATGTCAAAGTCATGATCTGTTCACACATCATCGCTGACATATTTAACTGTAAATCATATTGCCTTATAACTTGGCCTTCCACACACCCTATCTATATATACATATCCATCAGACAGTGGCATAACTACAGTGTACGGAGCCCCTGGGAACAAATTAATTTGGTCCCTTATTATATAATTGGTTCGAAACAATCATTAATATACAGCAAACTTCTCTTTTAAAAACGTGACTAAACTAATTCATTATCATCATCAAGAAAACAGGCTTTCAACAAATTTGTGCCATGTTGTCTCCTGTGATATGTCATCTGCTCAAGATCATTCTATGTCATCGTAATCCGTTTCACTGCTGTCTCCAGAAACTGGGACAGGCTATGACTTTACCACAGCAACAAAGGACATTTAAAATATATATCAAAAGGCAAGGGTCCTATCCTACCTCTACCTTCAGGGCCCCACTCGGTACTGAGGTCCCGGACTCGCCAGGTTCACATAGGCTGTAGTTACGTCAAGCTTTCAGACATCATCATTATATATCAGTACAAGTTTACCAGCGTGAATTAATGAAAACAAACTTTCTGGTAATACCAAAACACCTGGCGCAAAGAACACATTGAACATCATGATGTTGTATGAGAGTATCACATATTACTAGGACATCGCACAATTTAGACCTATCACTAAAAATAAATAGTTCATTCCGGATACCAGCGACTACATTTTACTGTATACCTACGCTGAAAATATAGTTCTGCTTGTGTCATCGTTTTCCTTTTGCGCTCCTAACGGAAGTGGTCATGAAGTAGTCCCCTTGCAGGAAGTCTGCACCAAGTATTTAAATACTCATGCAGCGGTAATTTCTGTGATCATTTGTATTACTTGACGAGGTTCCCAGCCGCATAAATAACCTCATTGGTCGCCTTGTACTAATTTGTACAAGGTTCACATCACATGATGAGGCATATATGACGGTGCAATAGTCATATCCTTTATGTCTCTTCAGAGACCCCCCGGAAAAACTACACAGGGTAGCTTACAGAATACCTACGCCGAAAATATAGTTCTTCTATTGTAGTTATAAAAAGAATCGCAATACATAAGTTATTAATTTTCTTTTGGAGAGATAATTCAAGATGAAACCTAAACAACTGTTAAGGGCCATGTGTTGCTAAATGTACTAACTATGAAAGTAATTTTGTTGTTGTCTAACGAGCAATAATTAACACCTGAAACTAGCCACTCCGAGACGTGCACCTAATAATTAATGTCATTTACGCAGTAAAATATGGCCCGAAAATAACTTGTTACAATTTTGAAAAACTTCGGATTATTTGCACTTGCATTGTAATTATGACTTTAAACCCAACGCTTGGTTGTACATTTTGTAAATGCTCCAGAATTTGTTCGGTTTGTGACCTGTAGTTTTATGAGACCAAACATCGATACGTGATTTATTCATTTCTGTCGGTTCTGTCACAACATCCAATGTTCGATGGCAGATTTAAAAAATCGATTCTGTCCTGAAGCGCCAGAGTGCCACGTTTTTTATCTGTTTTCCCGCTTTGGGAATTGCAATAGTTATCACTTTGAGGTTATCAGCGCAGCGCAGAAGTTCTCAAACTGTTCACAATCACGGCACAAATTTTACAGTTGATTAAGCTGTCGACTCATGTTCCAAAATTAACAAGTAAAACTTAGTTACAGGAGTCCAGTCAAAAGCATGTAGTTTAAAGCTTCGAGTAAGAGAAGCGAACACGACCGCGGCCCATTGCAACGTTTCCCGCGATTCAAATTTTGGTTCATGGTCCGTAGTCTGAGAATCACTGCTCTAATGGGAATACTACGTTACTAAGTGTTTCCCTAGCCCGTATGTTACTGGGGTCCTAAAGAGGCACAAAGAGTTGTAACGCTGTAACCTATCAAGCAAGTCGTAAGAGGCGATTAAGGAATATTAGGCTGTGGGACGGTTGTTTCATCCTGTTGAAACTTTAGGTCTCAGAGACTCCAGCAAGTATGCATAGGTCAACCAAAGAAAATAATTTAAAGTCAAGCCTGCCATTTAAAGACAGAAGAAAGTATTCTATTAGGGAGGGTTGTGATGACGTACAAGGGAGTCATTGTTCTGGAATCCCCAGGGTAAGAGAGGTAGGGGAAGACGGAAAAGCCCATAGGGGGTGATAACTGGAGACAAAACTGGAAGGGATAAGAAGACATTGACTGACCTTGAGGGGGTAACTCACCACTTGACACACATTTGATGAAGGACTATACAGGTCCCGCTAGTGCTCAGATGACGCCTGGACCATTTCTTATTGTGAAGCCCCCTATTTTTTTTTTTGGAGGAGGGATCGACGGTTAGGAAGTCATTTAAAAATAATTCCCGATTGTAATGTTTGAAACTTCTAAATGTAATACTTACATGTTTATTTTTGGGAAATTTACATTTATTCTCTGACCATGTGCAGCACACTGGATAATGGTCACACATTGCAAAAGTAGGGACAGAGCATTCTATGATGTTTTCTGGACAAGTTACTTAGACATCGTGCTTTATTTTGGCCTGTGATGTGAAACCCGGACCAAATAGCTCTGCTTGTCCTCCTCTCATGGGGCCTGGGCCTATACTTCTTTGGGGGCTGAGGTGTAATGATGACGCTGAAGGGTATCCATGCAACAACCCTAAACTTACGTTCCTCCACGCGCTATCCCAACTAACGTTACATGAAACACGCCCATGTTCGCAGGTAATGTTAATCCTCATTCGATTCCTGTTTAGTGTGTATTGATTTGATTTTTAAAGGCATTAACCCTAATTGGAAGATAAACAAATGTTCAATCCCTGGTGTATATGTGGGTGACATATTGAGTCAACAGCAAACAAAACGGGCTTGGCTGATGATGAGTTAAAAAAGATAGGCGGACACATAAAGGGAGGTAAAAAATGTGTTTCTGTTTGCTCCAAAGAACCGTTAGTATTAGTGTTTTAATAACGTATATTTGACATGCCCCGTACAGTTCTCGGAGGCTCATTATGAGACACAGACAGAATAAGACTTCTTACTGTTCTCTCAGGCATGACGAGCAAGCCGACTAATATGAGGTTGTGTGTGGAGCTATCAACCTCATCGTGTAAAATAAATAGCTACATAACCCCCCGCCTCAAGAGCATATGACTACATGGTGGAGGCTTCATACAAGGGAACTGGGTGCAGTAGTTGTTCCATGCACCGGCAGGAACGCAACAGAAAATGACGATTTCTTGTAAATATCATTGGTGGACTATAGGAAAATAAAACCTCTTTACTGGGACAAATGCATTCGCTACGTTGCGAACATTATTTCTTTATCAGGGACATATCAACAGGAAGAGATGAGAACGTAGAGCTAAGCTAAATACATGCACATTTAAGTGACAATGATTATCAACATTGGACTTTTGACTCCCTATGGAGCACGGAGCCACCCCGGCAACTGGTCCCTTGGAGTAAGCCTGCACCAGAATGTACACGCACCTATAGTGATGGTTTCTGTAGCTATATGTTTTGCATAATGAGGTTGCTAGCGTTATGCACAACCTCACATTTGTCGCATCTTACGACATGCATGAGGGACCAATCGTTCTATTCTTTCTTGGTCTCACCAGACCCCCGGGAACTGCATGGCAAAAAACAATATTAACCGTTAAAAAAAACAACGTGCTAGTCGCTCTGACTAATCCCAGTATGTGATGAATAGGACTTAATCTCAAACTTCATATCTTGTACACACTGTTTTTTTTTTAAACCAAATATGAAATAGTGACACTTAGAGACAAGTACATCAATAGCTTAGATATTTGTATACGCCTGCATACGAAGCTTTCTATCTTGTTCTTAATTCTTAGATTCAAAGATTGATATTGTTTGGACACATTCAGGGGCATACCAAGAAGACTGGAGGGGTTGGGGGAGGAGTGTCATGGGACACTTTTATGACAATTCTGTACACTTTAAAAATCTACTTGCAACCATAATATATTTTTCTGTATTTTTACTTAAGGAGGTGCCAAAGGAAACCCCCCTCCCCCATTTTCTGTTTGCCAAATACTTTATATACGCCTCTGGACACATGCACTAATTTAACCGACAAACATTGGGTACATAAAAGTATTGCAGTGAACTAGGGGAACAACAGCAGTGATTGCGTCATTAATAGGCTGAACTGCCCATGGTAAATTTCCGGTGTTATGTCTTGCTGGTCGCACTAATGACCCGTCATCGAAGCATCATTTTTTGGTGATGCCTAGATGGCAGGGAGGATAGTGTGATTCGCTTGCAAAGCTAGGCGGGGTTGTCGCACGGAAGGTCCTGGGTTCGAGTCCTGGGTAAGCGCCTGTTGTTTATCTGTTGTCTAGTTTTCTACTTCTTTATTTCTTACGAGTGCCTGAAAACATACCTTTATGTTTGTCTAATATTTATTTACTGTTTACAGGCCTCGGGTTTCCCTCCCTTATGTGTTATAAATGTTTATACAATACGAAAAACCTACCCTTTGTCCTATACTTACTGTTCTTAGTCTTCTATCATTTACTAGACACAGTATTAAGGTCTTTGTCTTGTGTAGTCAGACCTATACTGTATAATAGGGGAACAACAGAAGTGATTGCGTCATTAATAAGCTGAACTGCCCATGGTAAATTTCCGGTGTTATGTCTTGCCGGTCGCACTAATGACCCGTCATCGAAGCATTTTGGTGATGCCTAGATGGCAGGGAGGATAGTGTGATCCGCTTGCATAACAAGGCGTGGTTGTCACACGGAAGGTCCTGGGTTCGAGTCCTGGGTTTGCCACTCACGTCTGTTATTTTTCTGTTGTCTAGTGCTCTATTTCTTTATTTCTTACGAGTGCCTGAAAACATACTTTATTGTTTGTCTAATATTTATAAAACGAAATATGTCTGTATGAAATTTACAGTAAACCCACGCTAGTAAGAAAACTACGATGAATCATGTCGGTATGAGAACATCAGTAGCCTTTGTCTGTAACTGATCTATTGCAGGGCAGACTTTGTTCTGAACCCTCAGGGAAAGGGAGGGGCAGAGGTGGACCAAACAATGCATGGAGAAGAGAACTGGAGACAGAAGTGAAAATGGTAAGGAAGACGTGGAAAGAACTTGAGCTGATGGCACGTGACAGAGACTTGGCATATACAAGTGTATTTGTTCAAGGCCTTTGCTCTTTGTGGAGATAAAGTGAATTGAATGATTGTAACAGAACTACAATGAACTATTCTAAAAGGGAACTGGAATATCTGATCAGACAGATCTTAAACCTGGATGATTAAGAACAGACTGGTAAGAGCACAAATATTTTTTCCTCTTTAATTTGAACAAAAGATAATCACACTTAAGTATCATTACTTTCCTTTACGCTTCTTACGGAGTATAGACACAAGTGCATGTGACAAAACGGGCGGCCCCTATCGATCTTTGTTTCACTCCGGCAGTATCGGTACATTTGTGGTACTGATTTTTATTAAGTGCTCCCAATTATCGCACTTTTCGTTCTTTCTTTCTTCGTTATTTTTCTGCTAAGTAGCAGATATTTTAGTATTGTCGAATTGCTGGACACTCCCTGTAGGTGATAATAATCACATTTGCTAGACGCTACCCAGATTTGCTGAGATAACTACTCGCAGTTGCAAGGGAGTGGCACAGCTTGGCTAAGATTAGCACCAGATCTCGTGTACCGCCGGAAACTTAAGACATAAGCGTTTCCTGTTCTACTTGTTATGACAAGAGTACTTTCTGATACAGTAATGATGGTTACATTTTGAACACGCTGTTGTATGAGTTTACCGATCTGTCTGTAAGTTTGTACACAAGGGCATCGGACATCTTATTACCATATGTGGGAGAGTTGACCTCTGCCTTACGTTCAAAATTATCCGATGTCGGAATATTTTGAAATTACCTCACAACCCGCCTGTTTGAATATGATTGGAGTTTTTTTTATAGCTCATAACAAACGAAGGCCCGGAAAGGCAGGGAATATAATCTGATAATTTTCTCAAACTATTTCACTTGAGAAATCGCCCGCCAAGACACCAGACTGCTGCAGTGAAGAATTAGAATTCAGAATTCCTTCTTAAAATACCGGACACCGCTTATTGGAGTATTTATCAGGACTTACAATATAGCCCGGGAAATCTCTAACATTTTAAATAAGGAAACCGGGGCTGAGGAAACTGAAGGACCACACATGAAGTCAGAGAGGGAACTTATTAAATTAACGACACCGCAGATGCATGTAAGAGGCCGATTCAAGTCTCTTTTATTCATCTGAGCAAAACGTCTGTGAGTCAGGATTGGCTTATTGGTGGTACCAGCAGAAAGTACTATCACTGGAACAAGAAGGTAACAGTGGCCTAAGCTTTAAGACGAAGGACCCATGTGGTAGACTCTCCTTGACATTTTTGGGTAACGAGCTACCCCCGACAACTTTGATCGGAGACCTTTCAAACCACATGGCAGCCAAGTGTCCCCAGGGCCCGCTTCCTAAGCGATGTTTTCATTGTAAGTCCCTAGGCCATTTGATATTGTCGTAGATTTTTTATAGGAGAATTAAGACTTGGGTTGGTCCCTTCTGAATATGTTGGAATGAGTGGTAGTCAAAGTGTGAGGTAGAAATACAAAATAGATTTCCACGAGTGAGGTGGTAGAACTGTGATAGAAGCTGTCTCTGAGAGCGAGAAATCTTCTCTCTCTCTCACCTATCTTCTACGACAGATCTAGAGTAGTCAGACAGTCTAACACATATAAATTAAATATATATATATCCACTCACGTGCACGCACATTCAAGTGACGACAGGTAGACACACAGACGTGGAAAACTATAGCAAATGATTATATAGATATTTAGAACGAGCTGACCAACATGCTGATTAATTTATTGTTAAGTTTATTTATCATTTGTAAACTTGCGTCACAACATGTAAAATTACATAAAAAAAGCATATACACAAAGCCATAAACAAATCAAGGAATGCTACAAGAACTGGTAGACCCACAGTTATGATCTTCCCTCGATGGATAGCCCACAGTCCCGTTAGGAGAAAGATGATAGCACAAAGAGTCCCACATACTTATGATTGAGTCTAAGAGTTTTCCCCGTTTAAGGTATGAACAGACCTGATACTATAATCTAGTTTAAGGGAAAATATTGTTAGCAAAAACAAACTTGCATGAAGAAAGTTATGACAGCAAATAGGTGCCAAAATACAACGGTAACAATAACACTCAGATCTGCGTTCACTCTATTCATTCAGCCGTGGCCACGTGCGCACATTTATACTTACAGCTTTGATTGCTGCCTCTGGGAACATAATTTTGTCTAGGACCTTCACACAGACCCGTAAATGCAGTCTCGACCAAGAAATCCCCAGTTCCAAAAAAACATACTGAATTCTCTGTCTCAGGGAACGATTCCTTGGGTGTTCTTATTTTTTTGGGATGTCTGTTTAAGTCACATAAAATTTGTCCAGGCACGAATGTTAGCGGAGCACAGTGTCACTAGCGTAGGTTTCTAGAAATGAGGAATGTCAGGTCGGGTGCCTTATCTCAGTATATGACTATATTTGGTCACCACACTACTAGTCAAAACTCTGTCGGATGTTACTGATATTTTGCTTGCCACAGCGGCTGATCTGTACTTAAGTGTTATTCTGGAAGAATTAATTCTGGCGCGATAGGCCTTTTACTTCATTTAACTGTTACAGTTCATGTAATGAAAGTGCTTAAGTTCTTCACAGATAATGTTCACTTACTAGAACGCTGGCAAAGTTTGGGTACCACAGTATTCACTGAATAAAGAAAAATACATATGAAATGTTTTACATATTATGTACTCAATATAACTTACATTTTAAACTGCAAGCGTATAGCTTGACTTATCATTTAAAACTTCCCGTGAAATAAGTTATATTTTTAAAAAAATCATCAATCCTCATGAATTAGGGATACGTGCGTATTCCGTCAACACTCATGAGGCTTCTAGCATTTATAAGTTAGTTTAGAAAAATATGTTCTCGTCTGATTATTTAGCAGTAAAATTAAATTCATTATAGCTAAATTGTTGTTTAAGCTAGAAATTATAATTTATTCTACTTTCCACTGAAACACGTCACTAGAAAATAATACAGACTTATGTCTTAAGCGCTCTGCACCAAATCTAACTAGTGAAATAAAATAAGCGATTTAACACTTTAAACACTTCACGAAATACTAGATATTAATATAATATATATTTTACCTCCACACAGAATTTACAGGCGATCGCACAACTTTGGAATTATATGCTTATATTTATTGGTAGTCTAGAAGTTCGGCAAAATTTTTGCCAAGAACAAACTAAGACTTCGCTATACAGCTTATTCTCTTTGCACGAAACGTCCTGTCTACTGCGAATTTAGGAGCGAGAATGAAAATCTAGTTTCAACCTCTGGTTATATCTATTACCAGACAAAGAGGTAAACTTTTATTTCGCCAAATTGAAATAATCCCCTTTTCCGTCTATAACACTTTACGTTTAACACCAAGAGGCTGTCGAAAACTGACACTCTGCGTCTCTGACAAGTCCGTCTATGAAACGGCCGTAGCGCTAAGTGTCAAATGCCAATGTAGACAACTTGTTTGCAATGCAGGGGCAGTTTTCGCACCTCACGCTGACCATGGCCACAATGAGTGTCGTGTCAGGTGAAATTTCCAGACAAATGTCTCGAACTGCACCGTAGAGGTGTCAGTTATCGCGCTTTTCCTGAGCGCTCAGCCGAAGAAGCTGCGCCTGTCAGCTGAAAGTGCAGACATAGTCTGCTCGTATGTCTGAGATAAGCGAAAGTCACAGTTTCGCGTCCTGACATCTAATGCAATTAGAAATGCATTTTAACGCTCTCCCGTCTCTGCAGAGACTGACACGTTACGTCATAACTGCGTTCTCAGTTTTGAGAAAAGAAACAGGTAAACGTTAGAATGGGAAAATAGTAATGTATGTAATTGCAAACGAACGAATGCGAAAAACACAGGAAAAAGGTCAAGAGCGATAATAAAAATAGAGGATACAGGTGACAGAAAAGAAGAAGATATAGGCAATTTAATGATCATAAAACCTATGTGACAGAACGTCCCCCCTTTAAGATATGGAAGCACTCCATGTCTACGTTATGGAATTAAATTTCCTATATCCGTAGCTTCGGGGTGTCTGTTTTCCTCCATCTCATCTCCCCCCTCCATCTCTCTCCAATTCCTACTCAAGTCTACTCCCAAAGTTTCCTTTCTCTGGAATGTCTCCCATGCGCGCTTGAAAGAGCGTCGCCGCTTCTGACATTTTTCAAAGATTTCCTTTGATTGCAGTGGAGTTTCCCTGCCACTATCGTTATCTTCGTCAGTTTTGGCGATCGTCAGGAGATGGTCGGAGGTCGGCACTGGTCTTTTCAAGTATCTCTTTAAGAGATTTAAATGGAAAACCTTTTCCTTTCCTTCAATAGAGATCTGGTAGTTAGCCTTAGAAATCTTTTTCAGGACGGTAAACGGCCCTTGCCATCCGATCCTCAGTTGGTTGTTTCCGGTAGGGAGTAACACCAAAACTTTCTCTCCTGCTTCCAGTTCTCTTTCTTTCGCGACTTTCCTGTATCGGTTAGCGTGCTTTGTGCGTGCTCGCATAAAGTTTGTCGTTGCTAGGTCCCATCCTAGTTTCAACCTTTCCTTTAAATCCGATACGTATTTACTGGCTGACACAACTGTCTCATCAGCCTTCTGGTCTGTCAGCGACCAAAGTAAGGCCTCACCCGGCCCCTTGATAGGTCTGCCGAATAAAAGCGTAGCTGGCGGAAATCCTGTGAAAGTATGAGGAGATTCTCTGTAGCCAAATAAAGCTGCCGGAATGCAACAATCCCGATCTTCAGGTTTCACTTGTGCCAGTCTACTTAACATCATGTTGAGGTTTCCGTTAACACGTTCTACTAGCCCATTTCTGGCCAGAGTATAAGGCTTTGTGTAGATGTGTTGGGTCCTCAAGATCTTCGCGATCTCATCAATCAACAGGTTTCGGTATGGGGATCCGTTATCCGTCAACACTTGCTGAGGGAATCCCAACCGAGTGAAAATCTGCACGAGGGCTTCTGCGACATGCTTGGCATCTGCGCATGTTAGCGGGATAGCTTCTGTCCATAAAGTGCATGTATCGACTAAGGTCAGGATAAACCTGTTCCTTCTTTTAGTCCTTTCGAAAGGCCCTAAAATGTCGATCACAACCCGTTCGAATGGTGTTCCCACTATTGGCATTTCACCCAAAGACACTGGGGGTGCCCGTTGCTTGGGTGGCACACGTTGGCACTGGGCACAGGATTTGACATACCTGATAATATCAGTATTTACTCCTGGCCACCAATAATGAGTGGTTATCCGTTGGTTTGTGGCGTTCTGTCCCATATGTCCGCTGAAGAGAAGAGAGTGCCCCATTTCTAGGATTTGGCTTCTGTACTGTTTCGGTACTAGGAGCTGGTTGTAACCTTGGTCAGGCTTGCCCGTTCTGCGATAAAGTACGCCATCCTTAGAAAAAATGTCCCCGTGCTGTCTGGATTCCTTAGCCATTGGCTAAAGCAGGGTGCCAAAGTAGGGTCCTTTTGTTGCGCTTCTTTAAGTTCCATGGGTAACAAATTAGACGCATGCTCCCGTTCCTTCTTGGTTTGCCCTCTTGTAGTTACTGCTGCCACAATCGGCTCTTCCGTTTTCCCAATACACACGTATCTACCGCCAAGTATGACTGGGTAGATGGGACCATCCTTACTGCCGCTTTGATCACGCCTCTGACAAAGTCAGAGTGTATCTCCACCAATGCGATGGGAAGCGCTGTAGGTGCATCACTCTTAGAAACTCCACAAAATTGGACGGTCTCTCCTGTCTCTTGACCGGGTTTAACCAGGTTTCTGGCACCAATGCAATCATAAGAAAATCCCGTGTCAAATAAACAAGAAGTTTGAGAACCGTTCATAATAACAGTACCTCCCGTTGAGGGTGTATCCCCAACAGGTTGGGAATCACTGTCAATAATTCTGCCTTGCGAGACTGTTAGCAAGCATCCGATGCGTTTAGGCTCGGTGTGCTCACTCTGATCATTAGTCCCGTGCTCAGGGGTTCTCCCTTTGCCACCTTGTCCTTTCTGGCTACGCTGCCATGAAGGGCGGTCGGGTTGATCAGACTGCTAACTGTGGTTGGAGTACTTATTTTTGTAGAACTTGGATTTTTCAGGAGGGGGGTTTTGAGGTCCAGTTTCTCTGTGGTTATTTTGGTTAGAAACATGAGGAATATGAGAAGATTGGTCTAGATTATTTTTCCGAAAATGCTCTTCTGTCGGTTTACGTTTTGTGGCCGGCAGTTCGGCTAGCGCATTTTTATAGCGCTCAGACTTTCTAAGATGTCTTCAAGCTTTTCTGCCCCCTGCTCGGCTAGGAATCTCCGGGTATCAGCAGACAAAGTGTTCTTTATTGGTTCTGTAATAACAAATTCCTCCAGACCTTCATAGGTAGAGGGGAGATGTGAAAGCTCAATACACTTTGTTAGGTATCCCTTCAAACGAGACGAGAACTGTTGAAAAGTTTCAGAGCTCTCTTTCCTGCTGTTGCGAAACAGTTGCAGAAATTTGCGAGCATTCATTTCAAAGCGCTCCAGTAACGCTTTCTTCAACACATCATAGTTGTCTTGTTGGCTGCTTTCCAGTTTGGTGTAAACGTCATACGCACTGCTTTTCAGCGCCTGAGAAAGCTTCATGTTCCAACGCGACCTCTCTAAACCGTACAGAGTTACAATTTTCTCTAATTTCTCCAGCCAAGTGTCAATCTTCTCATTAGGACAAGGGAAAGATTCAAGCGTAAAAGACATCGCAGTGAGGTGAGTAGATTGAGTATTAGAAGGATCAGTTAAGGAAGAATGAGGAGAAGACTCTCCATTGCTGGAAGTGGAGGCAGCGCCACGACTTTGGACTTCTAGAGCTTGGAGCGCCAACTCATGCTGCCGCCGTTGCTCATTTTCTCTTTCCAAATGCTGTCTCTCCTTCTCTCTTTCCTCATGCTGTCTCTCCTTCTCTCTTTCCTCATGCTGTCTCTCCTTCTCCTTCTCTCTTTCCTCATGCTGCATCCTGCGGATTTCCATTTCTTCCTCAATCTTTTTCTGCTGTAATAGCCGATCTTCCGCTTCTTTCCTCTCCGCTGCTTCTTCTTTCCTCCTTAATTCTCCTTCTTTCTTCTCTGCGTCATATCTCTCAAGTTCGTCCCTGACAAAAGCTTTTGCTTCGTCTCCGTCCAAAACTTCTTGTCTCGCTTCGTCCCTGAGCATCTGCGTAAGCTTTGCCCGCTCCGCCATATTAAATCAGTGGCTGAGACTAAGTCCATAAAGACGTAAGAAGAAAAAGGATACTCTGGTTCCTACCACTTGCGAAAAATTATAAAAAATCAAAAGATGATATACTTCACCCTGGGATACCTCCTCCAAAATAATAAAGTATCTAACTATCGCTGCTATTAATCGGCAATAAAGCACCTAATGCAGACGACTACGCCAAATAAATGGTAGTTAAGACTACCTACTAAAAAATAAGTTGCTACAGTGGAAAACAAAATAATTATTGCAAAATTTTAAAGAGAAAAAAATCCCTTAATTTTTTTAATCCACTATCAAGTTCACCCCTGAAGACAGTTAGGGTAAGGGAGGCAATTAATCTGGACAAATAGTCCGAAACGCACTCCTTAACTTAGTTCAAACACCTACTTCTTCAAAACCCTGTGAATGTTATACACTCACAAAACTTTACCAGCGTTCAGTATTACAAAATCAGTAATAACATATATTCCGACAAAATCAACTTGTGAACCAAATTTATAATGCTCAATAATGCTGTGGAAAAACAATTATTAGCCGTGTGGTCAGCACGCCCATAAAACAGATCGTTATGTCTAGGGGATAGTTTTTTTTAAAAAATACAAAACTCACAAGACATCACACTCTTACTCTATATCAGAATAAAGAAAAATCTCAGACGAGCTCATATTTGTCGTCTCGTCTTCCTATTCCAAGTTCAAAAACCGGAAACGAGCCCCCATTTGTCATAGATTTTTGATAGGAGAATTAAGACTTGGGTTGGTCCCTTCTGAATATGTTGGAATGAGTGATAGTCAAAGTGTGAGGTAGAAATACAAAATAGATTTCTACGAGTGAGGTGGTAGAATTGTGATAGAAGCTGTCTCTGAGAGCGAGAAATCTTCTCTCTCTCTCTCACCTATCTTCTACGACAGATCTAGAGTAGTCAGACAGTCTAAAACATATACATTAAATATATATATATATCCACTCACGTGCACGTACATTCAAGTGACGACAGGTAGACACACAGACGTGGGAAACTATAACAAATGATTATTTAGATATTTAGAACGAGCTGACCAACATGCTGATTAATTTATTGTTAAGTTTATTTATCATTTGTAAACTTACGTCACAACATGTAAAATTACATTTAAAAAAAAGCATATACACAAAGCCATAAACAAATCAAGGAATGCAACAAGAACTGGTAGACCCACAGTTATGATCTTCCCTCGATGGATAGCCCACAGTCTCGTTAGGAGAAAGATGATAGCACAAAGAGTCCCAGATACATATGATTGAGTCTAAGAGTTTTCCCCGTTTAAGGTATGAACAGACCTGATACTATAATCTACGAGGGGCGTTCAGAAAGTAATGCACCACATCATTTTTCTCAGCTAATAATGAAGATAAAAGCATGAAATTTTGCACACTTCAAATATGGCATGTGCAAATTGCGGGCACCAAATTGCACTGCAACTGGCCAAATAATACGGCTGTCGTAAACCGTTGAAATGGTTCGTGTTAGCAACTTGCGTTATAAGCAGCGAATTGTGATAGAATTTCTCGTTGCAGAGAAGGAAACTGTTGTGAATTGTGGCGAGAGGTTTTGTTTGGCTCTTGGATCAGTATAGTACTGACAATTACAGAAATAGAATTTCTGCAGAAAATGGTGAAGTCCCAGTGTCTGAGAGGACTACTGGTATCACAAATTAGTTACGGCTGTGAATGTTCTGATCTCGAAACAATAGTAGAGAGGAGACCGACATAAAGCGCCACCTCCGCTGTGTAACTAACTGTGATATTAAAAAACCAAGGAAACAGATTTTACTTAACACTGATAAAATTGACAAGTCGTTCAAATACAATTTCCTTCTTATTTATTTAGTATATACACTATCTACTCTTGTGCTGAAGGGTGAATGTTGAAAAATGGAATGTAATGGAATTGTAAGTTTACATGTGATTTACAAATATTTATTTTATATATATAAATATTTTACAACAAGTTTTCCAATTATAGGAACAAAAATTATATCAGCTGTGCTGTTAATTAAGGATATAACACTTATCAGCTATGTTGTTATTTTTGTCTCTTGCTATGCTAATTTCACTTTCTCATCACTGACAGTTTCTATGCTCACAATGCTGACAGAAATGGTACTAATGTGTACTCATCTCTTAAAACGTTCTGTTCTCCTTAGTTTGGTTCACACAGCTCCTGCTGAGGCTCGTTACTTTAGCCCACCCAAGACTGAGGGGGACTAAAGATGTAGCTTCTGTACAATCTCTATGCTCCTGCGAAGTTCCAGGCAGCGGGATTGACTCGAACATACAACCTCAGGTTTTTATTAGGACACAAATGAAACCTGTAACAAGGAAAAATAGGGGCTAATTTCTGTCCTCAAGCCCACCTATTTCTATTGTATATGATATGAGCGTGTCTCAGTGTCTGCATGTGGGATGAATGACAACATGGCTCAGTATGATTTAGCAATAGCGAGACAAGACAGGTGTCTACTTGCAAAACATTCTTTTTGATAAACTAATGCATGGATACATTCAATAATATAGATTCAATACATGAATACATTTAATACATTAATACATCCCATAATATAAATCAATACATGAATAAATCCAATAATATGTACACCTAGGTGTGATACAACAATGTCCTTCCCCCTATAATCGCAGGCCCCCTCTGACGAGTGCTATACAAGCTGGTAACATATATCCTAACAATAACGTTATGTTCTTATGATAGGAATATATGCGACGAGGACTGTTTGGTTATATATATATCAGGTGGGAGTTATAGGAGACAATAGATTGGAGTTAGATGAGACAATAGATTGAGTCCTAACAAGGACTGTTTTGGTTATATTGCAGTTTGGAGTTATCAGAGACAATAGACTGAAGTTATAGACTGACAATAGATTGAAGTATGAGTCCTATTAGTCTTCGTCTATTCAATCATAATAGGAAATACAATCATTATACTAAATTTCCCCAAGATACAATCAGTGAACCAAAATATATTAAATATATACAGGTCTGCTGTAAGCCTCTTTTCCTAAAGGTTATCGTAAATTTATATTTACCCTCCAAGATTTAAAAAAAAGGCCAGTTTGACTCGACCAGTGAAGTAGGTTGCAGGTCGATGCCCTCAGGTAAGCAACAAATCAAGGTGAAAGCTTCTTCCTCTTCAGTCAGTATCTCTGGCGTCAAGTTCGGGGTTGCGTGGTTAGCATAAAATCCGCCCGATTATATAGGCAGGTAAATACTTAAGGAAAGCTTTCGGTTGGTTCCTGGCGGAGCAACTTGATTGGTTTCCTCCGGTTTCGTCTTTTGCTCATACCGCCTAATTTTATTCAGTTTTTCGCCGCCATCTTGCGTGAACTGCGTGAACAGTATAATTTATTCTGTCTCAGAGACTGGTGAACGGTGATCGTTGATTGGTTGAAGCAAATCTGTATTTCGACATAGTGATTAACCAAGTAGTGGCTTACACTCGTTTCACGACATAGCCCTCTCCTTTCCTAGCTGTGACTTGTCATAGCTGACGTGTAAACCCCTGCTGTTGTTAATCCTTTTGCGTCTGTCCTTCCAGAGTACTAGGGTGTCGACTTAAAAAATCAGCTCCTACATTGTCTCTTCCCGGAATGTAATTCACGGTAAAGGAATAAGGCGCCAGAAGCAGACTCCACCTTAACAATCTCGAATTTAGCTTTTTAGATGCAGCCAAGAATGTTAAAGGTTGATGATCGCTTTGGACAATGAAGTGTGTCCCATACAGATAAGGTGAAAATTTGTTGATGGACCAAATTAGAGCTAAACATTCTTTCTCTATGGTCGAGTAATTCAACTCAGCTGCATTCAGATTCCTACTGGCGTAGGCGACTGGTAAAAGTTCCTCCGGCTGGGCTTTTTATTTCTGCAAGAGAGTTGCACCAATACCTATACTGCTAGCGTCCGTCCTTAATACAAATTCCTGTGTGATATCGGGTAGTGTAAGGATTGGTTTGCTGGTGAGTTTTGCTTTTAGCTCTGTGTAAGCTTTTTCACAATCAGCATTCCATTGGATTTTGTCAGGCTGTCCTTTCTTCGTTAAGTTGGTTAATGGTGCACACAGAGAGTTAAAGTGCGGTATGTACTTCTGATAGAACCCACATAAAGACACGAATGATCTCACATCTTTCTTCGTTTGAGGTCTGGGTGCCTTCTTTAACTTCTCTATATTCTTTGGGTCAGGAGACATATGACCTGTAGAAATAGTGTGACCTAAGAATTCCAACTCCTTACAACCGATATAGCACTTGGTTGGACGTGCAGTCAATCCAGTGGCTCTCAGTCTGTCAAACAACATGGAGAGCGCTACTATATGCTCTTCAAATGTGTTTGTAGCAACAAGAATGTCATCCATAAAGTTAGTGACATGGGGATTTTGTAGAGGTTCCAATAATTTCCTCATCATTCTTGAAAAGATACTGGGAGCATTTTTCAGCCCAAAGGGTAGTACATTAAACTCATAGTGTCCGTCTGATGTACTAAATGCCAGCATTTTCCTAACTTCTGGTTTCACTGGTATTTGGTAGTATCCCTTGCTTAGATCTACCTTTGATAAATACCTAGCCTTACTCAGTGTAGAGAACAGCTGGTTGGTGTCAGGTAATGGGTCCACCTGAGATTCTGTGATCGCATATAGCTTATTGTAGTAAATACATAACCTGTGTTCACCACTAGGCTTCCTTAATAGCACCACACTTGAGCTATAGGGAGATTCAGACTTTGAAATAATTCTCTTTTAAGAGATAGTCAATCTCATCCTTGAGTGTTTGTGCTTGCTATTGTTCAGTCCATGTCCGCAGCAATGCTTCCAGTGGACTGTGTATGGGGACGGCAATACTACAACGTTGCCGGACCCACACCTATTTCTATTGTAAGGGGCAGTATACCGAAGTGGGGCCTGTCTCCCTCAACTGTTTGGTACAGCCCTGGTTCCTACCTCCTTTGGTTCGGGTTTGTTTCTGCAGCTTTTTTAATACTGGTTGCTGACTAACCAAATTTTCCAAATGATCCAGGCCATGGTGTTCCGACAAATATCTAGTCGGGGTGGGATGTCTCTCGTCCCCTCTCTGTACAATACGGAGAGTTGCCATGGTTACTGGTGTAACAGTAGACTTGTTGTGATTTCGTTTTCTCGTTATCACTGCTTCTACCTGTTGTTTTCTCTTGTGTATCTTCTTTGTGGGCCTACGTCCGCAACAATGCTTCCCTAGGTCCTGTAACTGGTCTACGCTTCTGAATGAGGTTACCTGGTTACATTCTGAACAGGATTTCATATACCGACTTATGTCTTCAATTATTCCTGGCCAGTAATATCGCAATGCTATATTTTGACCAGTGGCCCCTTTTCCTCTGTGACCACTGCCTGATGTAGCATGCTCTTGCTCCATAATTTCCTCCCTATAGAATTTTGGCACTACCAGCTGTCCATGCCTTTTAGGTCCTTTTCCAGCTTGTCTGTAGAGTAGGCCATTTTCCATATAGTAGTCTCCTTTCTCTGGAGGGTTATGGGCCTTTGGCAATTTGCCAAAACAAGGCTTCAATGTGCTGTCTGCTGTTTGAGCCTTTTTCATCTTTGTACGATGAATGGTTATTGGATCTCCCTCCTCCTTTTTGGTGCTCGACCTGGTATGGTTTGCTGCCATGACAACAGGTTTTATTGGGTCACCCAAAAAGACATATTTACATCCTATTACCAGCGGGTATATAGGATCATCACTTACTGCTGCTCTTATCACTCCTTCTACATAGCGAGTTCTCACGTTGATCCTTGCTATGGGAAGTGTCATGGTGCCGGTTCCCTGCATTGCCCCTTGTATGTCCACTGTTTCTGTGGTAAGTTGGTCAGGGTGCACTAGGGTTGCACTCACGACTGAGTCGAATTCCAAACCTGAATCATATAAGCACTGAATTTTAGTGCCATTACATGTCACTTCCTCACAGACAGGGGGATGATGGAGGTCATTCTGACTTACTGCCATTTCCTTCCTTCCCTTGTTCCCTGTTGTGAGACACGCAGCGTAATAAGGAGGGTTGTTCCTTCTGCAGTCTGCAGTATTGTGGTTACTCATTAGACAAGTTTTACACCACTTTCCTTCCTTCCGGTAAGGTGTCTTATCCGATCTTAGAGGGTTTTTGTCCTTTTGGTCAAATCTTTGTTTGTTCCTTGTGGTATGGTCTTTTTGTTCATATTTGGTATAGTTTTGTGATGATTTGAAGTTTTCACCCTGCTTCTTCTTATTTCCTAATAATTCTGCCTGAGCTGCTTGATATCTCTCAGCAACAGTTACATATCTTCCAATCTCTCTGCTCCTTGTTCCATGATAAACTTCCTCATTTCTTGAGGCATGGACTCTTTCACTTGCTCCATCATTATCATTTCTTTCAGATCCTGACACTTTCCTAAACTACTCCATTTTTCCAAATAGGTTTCCAGTCTAGCAGAGAATTGGTGATAGTTTTCTCCTGGAAGAAGTTTAGCTGTTCGGAATTTCTTTCTATATGATTCTGAGTTTTTTTCATATCTCACAAGCAGTGCCTGCTTCAGGATTTCATAATCTTCCTGGTCATCTCTTGAGAGCTTCAAATACACATCGTAGGCCACACCTCTCAATCCCTGAGATAGTTTAAGACTCCATTTTTCTTTCACTAAGCCATAGGTAGTGGCTAGTCTTTCGTATCTATCCAGGTACGACTCAATGGCGTCTTCTTTCTCAACAAATGGGTCCAGATGAAAATTCATGGCCCCACTTGAGGTGCTCTGGCTGGAGCTACTCTCAGAGTGAGGTGAGCTACCACCATTATTGCCAGTATTTGCCTGAATTTCAAGCTCTTTTAATCTCAACTGATGGTCTCTCTCTGCTTGTAATTTCCTTTCCTCAGCTTCTAACCTTTTAGTTTCTCTTTCAGCTTCCAGTCTTTTGTCTTCTCTCTCAGCTTCCAGTCTTTTGTCTTCTCTCTCAGCTTCCAGTCTTTTGACTTCTCTTTCAGCTTCCAGTCTTTTGACTTCTCTTTCAGCTTGCAACCTCCTTTCTTCAGCCTCAAATTTCTTTGCTTCTCTATCAGCCTCTAATTTCTTTGCTTCAGTCTCTAATTGCAACTTTCTTTCTTCCCTATCCATGTGTTTGTCCACTTCTGTTGTGACATACTGAGTGAGAGCATCACCTGTCATGTTTAATTCCTTACCCATCTGCATAATCGCAGTCCTAAACTTCACTAGATCAGCCATGGCGTTACTTAGATAGGGTATGTAAATTTACTATAACCAATTTATTGTAATTAAACTTAATTAATTTAAATGAACAAAAAATGTCCGTGCAACTTTGTGAGCATCAACTATTTACTGAGTACTAAATGGTACTCCTCCTAAGAAAACAATTTAAAAAATCCTATTATAGAATTTTTTTTTTTTTTTTTTTTCAAAAATTTGTTTTTTATGTTATCTATGGGTGGCACAAGATAGAATGTAGATAGATGAATAGACTAAGTATGGCTCAAGATATAGAGAAATATCCCAGGAACGAGCCCCCAGTGTGGCGAGAGGTTTTGTTTGGCTCTTGGATCAGTATAGTACTGACAATTACAGAAATAGAATTTCTGCAGAAAATGGTGAAGTCCCAGTGTCTGAGAGGACTACTGGTATCACAAATTAGTTACGGCTGTGAATGTTCTGATCTCGAAACAATAGTAGAGAGGAGACCGACATAAAGCGCCACCTCCGCTGTGTAACTAACTGTGATATTAAAAAACCAAGGAAACAGATTTTACTTAACACTGATAAAATTGACAAGTCGTTCAAATACAATTTCCTTCTTATTTATTTAGTATATACACTATCTACTCTTGTGCTGAAGGGTGAATGTTGAAAAATGGAATGTAATGGAATTGTAAGTTTACATGTGATTTACAAATATTTATTTTATATATATAAATATTTTACAACAAGTTTTCCAATTATAGGAACAAAAATTATATCAGCTGTGCTGTTAATTAAGGATATAACACTTATCAGCTATGTTGTTATTTTTGTCTCTTGCTATGCTAATTTCACTTTCTCATCACTGACAGTTTCTATGCTCACAATGCTGACAGAAATGGTACTAATGTGTACTCATCTCTTAAAACGTTCTGTTCTCCTTAGTTTGGTTCACACAACTCCTGCTGAGGCTCGTTACTTTAGCCCACCCAAGACTGAGGGGGACTAAAGATGTAGCTTCTGTACAATCTCTATGCTCCTGCGAAGTTCCAGGCAGCGGGATTGACTCGAACATACAACCTCAGGTTTTTATTAGGACACAAATGAAACCTGTAACAAGGAAAAAAAGGGGCTAATTTCTGTCCTCAAGCCCACCTATTTCTATTGTATATGATATGAGCGTGTCTCAGTGTCTGCATGTGGGATGAATGACAACATGGCTCAGTATGATTTAGCAATAGCGAGACAAGACAGGTGTCTACTTGCAAAACATTCTTTCTGATAAACTAATGCATGGATACATTCAATAATATAGATTCAATACATGAATACATTTAATACATTAATACATCCCATAATATAAATCAATACATGAATAAATCCAATAATATGTACACCTAGGTGTGATACAACAATGTCCTTCCCCCTATAATCCCAGGCCCCCCTCTGACGAGTGCTATACAAGCTGGTAACATATATCCTAACAATAACGTTATGTTCTTATGATAGGAATATATGCGACGAGGACTGTTTGGTTATATATATATCAGGTGGGAGTTATAGGAGACAATAGATTGGAGTTAGATGAGACAATAGATTGAGTCCTAACAAGGACTGTTTTGGTTATATTGCAGTTTGGAGTTATCAGAGACAATAGACTGAAGTTATAGACTGACAATAGATTGAGTCCTAACAAGGACTGTTTTGGTTATATTGCAGTTTGGAGTTATCAGAGACAATAGACTGAAGTTATAGACTGACAATAGATTGAAGTATGAGTCCTATTAGTCTTCGTCTATTCAATCATAATAGGAAATACAATCATTATACTAAATTTCCCCAAGATACAATCAGTGAACCAAAATATATTAAATATATACAGGTCTGCTGTAAGCCTCTTTTCCTAAAGGTTATCGTAAATTTATATTTACCCTCCAAGATTTAAAAAAAAAGGCCAGTTTGACTCGACTAGTGAAGTAGGTTGCAGGTCGATGCCCTCAGGTAAGCAACAAATCAAGGTGAAAGCTTCTTCCTCTTCAGTCTGTATCTCTGGCGTCAAGTTCGGGGTTGCGTGGTTAGCATAAAATCCGCCCGATTATATAGGCAGGTAAATACTTAAGGAAAGCTTTCGGTTGGTTCCTGGCGGAGCAACTTGATTGGTTTCCTCCGGTTTCGTCTTTTGCTCATACCGCCTAATTTTATTCAGTTTTTCGCCGCCATCTTGCGTGAACTGCGTGAACAGTATAATTTATTCTGTCTCAGAGACTGGTGAACGGTGATCGTTGATTGGTTGAAGCTAATCTGTATTTCGACATAGTGATTAACCAAGTAGTGGCTTACACTCGTTTCACGACATGATTATTCACAAGCGTCTATGTGATGTGTATAGAAGTTTTGCAGTCGACAGGAGAATCACTGGGTTCAGAGAATCAAAGAATCATGAAGTGGAGATACGGAGCTGCTTGATCGGCCGCGCTGTGGACGTCCTGCCACAGCCACCGACGCAGAAATGTTGAAATGCGCTGAGGGCATTATTCTTACTGATAGGCGAATCACTACTCAACAATTGGCCTTACAGCTGTCAATCCGCATTGGTAGTGCAAATGCAGTTATAAAAACTCTCGAATTTTCTAAGGTTTGTGCAAGATGGGTTCCTCGAAGTCTCACAAATGACCACCGAGTGCAAAGGAAAGCAATTTCTTCTGAATTGTTGGAGCGTTTCAATGCTGATGGAGAAAACATTTTGGCTAAGATCGTTACAGGATACGAAACCTGGGCACATCATTTTGAACCTGAGACAAAAAGACAGTCAATGGAGTGGCATCATCCGCAATCACCACGAAGAAAGAAATTCAAGACAATTCCTTCAGCTGGAAAGGTCATGATCACTGTTTTTTGGGACATTGAAGGTGTGATTCTTGTGGACGTTATGCCAAGAGGAGAGACAATCAATTCGCAAGCTTACATTAAGACATTGAAAAAACTCAATGAACATTTTCGCAGAGTTCGGCCGCACAAGAATCCAGCAGATCTGCTTCTCCTTCACGAGAATGCGCCCCCTCACACAAGTCTGGCAACACGGGAAGCAATCACCAAATTGGGTTGGACTGTACTACCCCATCCACCCTATAGTCCCGATTTGGCACCCTCTGATTTTCATCTATTTGGTCCACTTAAAGATGCACGCGGTGGGACACGGTTTGAAGATGATGAAGGAGTGATTCATGCAGCGAATAAATGGCTACATGATCAAAACAAAATCTTGTACGGGCTAGGAATACATGCACTTGTTTCGCGCTGGCATAAAGCCGTACAAGTTGATGGGGATTATGTTAAATAAAACCGATGTTTACATGACATATCCATGTATATTGTGTATAAATTTCATGCTTTTTGAATAATCAGCTCCTGAGAAAAACGATGGGGTGCATTACTTTCTGAACGCCCCTCGTAGTTTAAGGGAAAATATTGTTAGCAAAAACAAACTTGCATGAAGAAAGTTATGACAGCAAATAGGATCCAAAATACAACGGTAACAATAACACTCAGACCTGCGTTCACTCTATTCATTCAGCCGTGGCCACGTGCGCACATTTATACTTACAGCTTCAGATAATGTTCACGTACTAGAACGCTGGCAAAGTTTGGGTACCACAGTATTCACGAATAAAGCGAAATATTTTTTACCGTACTCAATATAACTTACATTTTAAACTCATGTATAGCTTGACTTATCATTTTTCCCTAAGTTATATTTTAAAAAAATCATCAATCCTTGAATTAGGGATAGTTATTCCGTTTAGCAAAAAGTTTAGAAATATGTTCTCGTCTGATTATTTAGCAGTAAAATTAAATTCATTATAGCTACATTGTTGTTTAAGCTAGAAATTATAATTTATTCTGCTTTCCACTGAAACACGTCACTAGAAAATAATACAGACTTATGTATTAAGCGCTCTGCACCAAATCTAACTAGTGAAATAAAATAAGCGATTTAACACTTTAAACACTTCACGAAATACTAGATATTAATATAATACATATTTTACCTCCACACAGAATTTACAGGCGATCGCACAACTTTGGAATTATATGCTTATATTTATTGGTAGTCTAGAAGTTCGGCAAAATTTTTGCCAAGAACAAACTAAGACTTCGCTATACAGCTTATTCTCTTTGCACGAATCGTCCTGTCTACTGCGAATTTAGGAGCGAGAATGAAAATCTAGTTTCAACCTCTGGTTATATCTATTACTAGACAAAGAGGTAAACTTTTATTTCGCCAAACCAAAATAATCCCCCTTTCCGTCTATAACACTTTACGTTTAACACCAAGAGGCTGTCGAAAACTGACACTCTGCGTCTCTGACAAGTCCGTCTAAGAAACGGCCGTAGCGCTAAGTGTCAGATGCCAATGTAGACAACTTGTCTGCAATGCAGGGGCAGTTTTCGCACCTCACGCTGACCATGGCCACAATGAGTGTCGTGTCAGGTGAAATTTCCAGACAAATGTCTCGAACTGCACCGTAGATGTGTCAGTTATCGCGCTTTTCCTGAGCGCTCAGCCGAAGAAGCTGCGCCTGTCAGCTGAAAGTGCAGACATAGTCTGCTCGTATGTCTGAGATAAGCGAAAGTCACAGTTTCGTGTCCTGACATCTAATGCAATTAGAAATGCATTTTAACGCGCTCCCGTCTCTGCAGAGACTGACAAGTTACGTCATAACTGCGTTCTCAGTTTTGAGAAAAGAAACAGGTAAACGTTAGAATGGGAAAATAGTAATGTATATAGTCGCAAACGAACGAATGCGAAAAACACAGGAAAAAGGTCAAGAGCGATAATAAAAATAGAGGATACAGGTGACAGAAAAGAAGAAGATATAGGCAATTTAATGATCATAAAATTTATGTGACAGATATCGGTTTGTCCATCAAAGAGCGCTCTCTCTAGGCGTACCAACACCTCTAGATTGCCGTCACAGTGCAAGTCAAGAGATGGCCGTGGCAACTGTCACCCTAAGGGCGCCAAGAAAAGTGGTCGACATTTAGAGGAGAAAACTCATCTAAAACACGTTGAAGGACACGTTTCCAGGCTACGAGGGGCGCACGTAAGAGCAGAGACACCGTTACAGAATTGTGCAGCAGTCCGGAAAGAGAGATGTGACAAGTTGCCGTGTTCTATTCCCCTACAAGTGGGAGAATTGGTAAAGAAGAAAATGCACAACGCTGAGAGATCTAAAATTCTTGATATGTTGTCAGAAGAGGAGTACATTGTTGTTCGTACTCCCACAATGACAGGGGGTCCATATATCATCCAACGAACAGATAGAGCGAGTTCGAGCATTAGAGTCACTGGCAACGAACTGAGACGAAGTGAAGGAAAAGATGATTCTCCAGATTTGGTAGATACGACTGAAGCGCCTGATTTTGTGCAGTTGTCGGGACGACAACAAAATCAGGTGGGAATATGTGACAGTGCCATAGTCATCTCGCCTGTTTTTCACCGCCATTTTGTCGTTATGTGGCAGCCATCTTTGTTTACATCTAAAAACAGTTAGCCTCTGTCACAGTGATGATGATACTTCACAGTCTGATAGCTTCATTCCTCAAACGGTCTGATAGCTTCGTTCCACGAACTTGTTTTAGACAAAATAGAAAGAACAAATGTCTCTGCTAAGCACATTTGTTGGCTGCAAATTAACAGGCGCATTGTCTCGCTGTCAACCTACCAATGTTAGTCTTTCTGAATAATTATTCTTGAGTATACACGGCGTAACTCTGGGAAGAGGATTAGAAATCAACAATATTCTTCTGGGTATTTAAATGGAGAAAATGTGTCTAGACAGCGCGAACTTCGATGATTTGCCTGAATTACAGTTAACAAGGTACATATATCTCACAAAATGATATGATACACTTGAGGCATATGTGATGTAATCATCACTCATCACTACTTAGTCGGAGTCTGGGTCACCTCTGCTGCTTTCACGTGTCTGAGCGATTAGCAAGAAGCAATCACCAGCGCTTGCTGTAGTGGTTTATGAATATACTATTTTCATATGTTGAGGTTGCCAGCCTTATATATAAACCTAGCAAGAAAAACATGTCAAATTCACATTTATAAAATAAATGTTTACACTTACCCCAAAGTAACTTTTGGGAACACAATTTCCTCGCACAGTTTAGAATGGACGTAACACTTTATTAGATGCTTCAAATCACTTAGTCTGGGAAATGTTTAGTATTCCTCTTATGACGGGTGATCTGATTCCTTAGGACTCCAGTCTTCGAATTTAAAAATGCTGGTTTACTTGTAAGTTTAAAGTTGCCCAAATACTTCGATCTTGGTCCTTTAAGTTTCCAGTCTTTGTATTTATAAATGTAGGTTTACTTTCACTTTTTAAGTTGCCCAAACACTCTGATATGTCACTTATAATATAGGAATTCTTAGTCCGATCCTTCTCTCTGTGGCTTCTGGGAGTTGCTAGTTTGACGTTGCGAATCAGTCTCATCTGTGACTCCGATCTCGCTATGTTATATCTCTCATTTCCAGCTCAAATCCCAGATAGTGCTTTCGACGAATTTGTTAATGAGAACCATTTTGTATTCCGGCTCTCACTTTACACCAATCCAATCTCTTTTGCACTATGTGTGTAGGGGTGTTAAATCATTACGTTCCTTCGCGTGTTTTAAAATATTACATTTTAAAATTCCAACGCGTGACCTCTTTCTAATGATGCTGTAATACTACCGCTTGCCTCTGCACAAGCTCACAAATACACCAATGAACTAATTTCCTGTTTAGATACCTTCCGTCAATATTGACTCGCCAGACAGATTATCTGTAATAATTACACTGGGATAGGCCGGCGGACGTTATGACCTCATTATCACCTGTGTTTTCGCCCATCCCTCAGACGGCTCTCTCAGACAGACAATATGGCCCTCCATGTAACGATCGTGCGCGACCATCTGTGTCAATAGAGAGCGTGTCTAACAAAGGTGGCCAGGCGACTTACATGGTAAACGTATTACCGCTGACCTGTGTAATCAACCTGGTATTGTTACAGTTCCCATGGTGAAACTTAAACAAGTCTGGGTGCGGTCACAGCAAAAAAAAATATAAGGGCAATCACTATGCAAATAACAGGACAGTGAGTGAGAAAAAAGAAGAAATGAAGTGATACTGCCGGAGGGGACGACAGTTATAAAAAGTGCACAACTGATTTCGTCACAATGGTGATGAAGGTGGTGATGCGGATGCTGATGCGGATGCTGATGATGATGGTGGTGACGATGGTGGTGATGGTAGTAATGATGGTGGTGGTGATGATGGTTATGATAGTGATGATGGTGATGAAGATAGTGGTAGTGATGATGATGGCAACTGCAAAGGTAAAAATAGTCCAATAGCAGATACTGTCTTAGTGGAGTAGAGTGTTAGAGACTTCACTCTACTTGTTTCAGTTTCGAGAGCTGGGGTGGCCAGTGCCCTTCGTCGCTGCGTCTGCCTCCCTAACTCAAGAGCAAAGTAAGATATTCGTTTATAGCTGGGTATTCCGGATCGTGACGCTGCCGTGTTACGAACCCGGTCTCGCAACTACACGGTTTAAATGGCAGATTAGGAGTCCGCGTATTTGCGTACGCCGTATATGTTACCTGTGGTAGACTGGGTTTTTATTTTTATTTAGTTTGAAAATATATATGCCACGGCTCGATGTACGCAGAAGAAAAGAAGCCATTGTAATATTAATAATTGGTATTGACCGTATCACTAAAAACACGAGACGTTTTAAGGTTAACCCTCCCCAACCCATATTCACATAAAAGATATATACTTACTTACTTAGTCGTTCCCCTTCTACCGTGAGGTGTAGAGGTTTGGAAGAGAGAGCGCCAGACTATCCTATCGGCTGTCTTCCTCCTGGCCTGGTTCCATTCTAGTCCTCGGTCCTTCAAAGATTATCTAATGTTGTCCTCCCAGCGGACTCTGGGTCGTCCTCGGGGTCTGGATCCTTGGCTCTTTGTTTCCCATGCTTGTCGTGGTATCCGATCTTCTCCCATTCTGCAGACATGACCAAACCATCTTAATTGGGACTGTTCTACTTGGGTCTGTATGGGGTGGCATTTATAAAAGATATATACGGACAGGTTAAGAGAATAATGTAAAGGGCACTGCAAGTACGTTGAAAACAGAAAAGAAAAGAAAATAATAAATAAAATGAGCTAACAGAAGAAGAAGAAAAGGAAAAAAAAAATCAATGAAAGAAGAAACAGGTAAAACGAGGACTAAACACAACAGGTAAATAAGAAAGTTAACAAAAATGAGCCAGAACAAAAGAAATATCAGCTCAATGAATCAAACAAACAAATATGCCAAATTGAAAATAAAAGAAAGAAAGAAAGAAAGAAAGAAAGAAAGAAAGAAAGAAAGCTTGGGCACGCAGGCCCGTCTGATATTCTTCTTATTCTTTCTATCATCTTTTATACTCTATCCATTACTCTATCCATTGATTCTTATAAGCATTTTAAATATTAATGTTAAAAAAAATGAAATGACAAAACAAACAAAGTAATTTAAACCAATCTTAATTCGCAAAGTGGCAAGCCTAGAAGGGCGTATTGTTATTAACACACATCGCAGTATGATGTAATTGTTTTATTTCATTTAAATGTTAAATCAGAAACTAAACAATGTTGCTAAATTTCATACCTTATTTTTAAAATAACTGTGCTTACGATGCGTTTTCCCCTGGTTTGTCAGTGAACTTGCAAAGGTTACAACTGTTAATATTGTGGCATTAGATTTGATTTTAATGAGGAAAAAGCTGTCTATATCTCGCTGATGGAAACTAATCGCCCATAAAGTTCCAAAGCCAAGTCATAAAGAGCAATTAATTATGCAACCGAGCCTCATTTCCGCGGTAACCAGTTAATTACCCGCTGAACTGATATTTGATTCACCGAATGGACACAGCTAAGATTGCTTCGCATAAATCGGCCATTATCTGTTTCTATGTGATGTAATCTGACATTAACTTTAGTCATATAGAAAAGTGGTTCTCAAACTTTTGTGAGTGTTTGCTTCTCTTTCTTTACACTCATTGAGAAATGTAGGGTCGCTACTGCAGTAGTCTTAACGCATTAAGTCAGCCCCAAAGCACTGGTGTGCTTTTGTTCTCTGTCAGTTTCTTGTATGTAGTAACTTTGCCATCCTTATGCAGAGCCTAGCCTTGACGCCTGGTGCAAGAAATGGCACTCCCTCTTTATTTGTTCCAGTAAAGATACCCTAGAACCATAGGGAGATCTCATGAGCGCTGAGAAGTTGATACATTCAAGAGATTTCTGAATTTTCAGAAGGTAACGAATACTGTTATTCTTTCATTCTATAATTTTATTCACTTCCAATTAGCTAAGTGATGGATAAAGGTCTTAACAAATATACGCCAAACGTTTCCTATTCGGCGCCATACTTTCAAGCTCTTTCTGTGCCTTCTTTATGACTTTACTGTCTATGTCTCATTCTCCGTGTGCGTGTGTGTGTACGTGTGTGTGTGTGTGTGTGTGTGTGTGTGTGTGTGTGTGTGTGTGTGTGTGTGTGTGTCACTCTCTACTACTCCTAGAGTAGAGATGACATTACAAAGACTTTCTTGTAATGCTATCAGTTGGATTTCTGAATGTGTGTCTATCTAACGATCTTCACGGAATATCTTGTTCAACTTGTATTAGTCAAGTTTTGTTTATCAGTTTTTCGGCTCCTATAACGCCGCTCAGCCGCGGTAGCATAGTGGTTAGTGCACTGGCTTCCTAGCTCAGTGGTCTATGGTTCGATCCCCAGATGAGGTGGGATCTTTGTAGGCCGCAAACGGCTCCTGGGTCGACCCAGCCCCCAACTGGGTACCAGAGCAACTCTGGGGAGGTTAAGGCGGCCGGTGTGATGCTGACCACATCACCCCTAGTGTGCCGATGGTCAAGAAAATATGGGCCTAACACCAGATTCCCAATATGCCTCAATGGGCGTGTAACGGGATCCTTTACTTTTTTATAACGCCGCTCACTGGTATAGCCACCTCACTGCACTATTGGATGGACATGAGGTATAGCATGCATATAAGTGTGAGGTGGCAGGGATACAAACTCATAAAAATAGCTGGCTGAAGTCGGATATGTCGGACCGAAAGGCGCAGATAACGCAGCATAGCTATAAAGTACGATACGACACAACGTACTTGTGTCAAAAATAGTCTTGTTTTTATGTAAACAAAATATGCCCGGCTATGTTCAGCGACGGTTCTGCCCTGTAATCTAGCAGAGAAGCCCCACCCTGATTTACTATATTAAGCCCAGGAAGATGAGGGAAACTGCGCTAAGACATGGAATACAATGGATGGGTATGGAAAAAAAAATCTAAAAAAGGTGACTCATCTTATGAGGACAAAAGACAAAGAAAATATTCAACGTTGCGGCCACAAGACCTTCGTCAGGGAAAGGAGAGAAAGTGAGAAATAAGATAAGAATCTAAATAAATATGAAAATAAAACCTGGGTACTTCTCTACAAGACGCCACCAGGCGTGATGGCCACTGACTGCTTTGACTGTCGGCGGCTAAAGATCAAAGAAGAAGAAGACTTCTCTAGAGGCAGCTAAGACCTAGCACGTCTGTCGAAGGAAAAGTGCATCACAAGAAAAGGAAATGACTGCCACTTCCGGATGTACACCGTATATACTAAGAATCTAAAAAACGAAACTGAACAAGAAGCTACCCAAAGGTAATAATAATGAGGACTGGAGATAGAAGAGGACAGAATGGGGTGGAGATAAATAAATAATTAACTCAAAATCGAGACACAAATAAAATTTAATTTATGGGCGATGGAGAAATAGAAAAAATTGAATAAGAGTGCAAGGGGTCAAAATAGAATAGGAGTGGAAAGGGTGACTTCAGACAAAGGTGTGTAAGGTGTTAAGACCAGCTGGTGGGGGATTGGGGGAGGCCAAGAGTGGTAGCAACTTTGGGCAAGAGCGGTCGCACTGGAGAACTGAACCAGTGGCTCAAACTCACTGGTCCACCTTGACCTTCCAAGCTTGACATATGGCTCCCAGAAGCCACAAAGACAGTGGCGGCCATCCCCTGGTAACAGTCTCGACCGACTGACCAAACTATGTTGAGCGCCCCTGCAAAGCCCTGCTTTTACCTGTGACTGTCCTCCAACTTGGAATGGCACAACTACAAACCATCCACAGCATCTCATAGTGAAGGCACCAGGGTGCACGATGTGACGATCCTTTTGACCAACTAGAAGCGCTAGTGCTGACTAAATAGCTGACAAATTATGGATGTTTCCAGAAAACAGCGGTCATTTGGTGGCGGGGACTGCACAACGGTGAAATCCACTGAGGTGGTGCAACATGGTATTGGGGCTGTCTACCCCCAGGGGGTAGGACAGACATCAGGCGAACAGGACAGCAGTGGAAAATAATACTTCCCCACCGATGATGGTACAGTGCCCACCATGCCTTGCACACCCCGCATGGAAAAAGAGGATAACTACCGGGATGAAAGAAAGTCATCACAACCCCCACTACTCATGATGCCATGACACTAATACAACCTAAGATATACGAGCTCGGACGTCGCCTCGCAAAAGGTCCGCGCCTAGCAGGTCGCCTCTCGGCTGCTCCTGGCGAAAAGTGTGCTACCGAGGAGTATATTAACATTCTACAGTTAAATGTAGATGGAATAAGAACTAAATCGTTAGAATTAAAGAAACTACTGAAGGACCAGAAAGTTCACATTGCACTGATTCAAGAAACCGTTCTTAAGGACAAATCCATCAACTTCCCAGGCTACACAATGTACAAATGTAACTGCCATAATAATTGTCGAGGAATCCTAACCTTGGTAAGGAATGATGTACAGGCAGAGGTCGAAAGTCTTCGAACCGATGATGAAACTGACATACAACGAGTGACAGTCTGGGGAAGTGACAGATATTTCCAAATCTTTAATGTCTATAGACCCCCCCCCCCCCCTCCCCTAGAGAAACTAATTGAATCTACTTTGATGATATCGAATACAAGAGAACAATCATAGCAGGGGATTTCAACGCCCACTCCCCACTCTGGGGATACCAGGACACCAACACCTCAGGCCAGGCAGTAGAAGAGCTATGTAACACTTCTAACCTTATAGTCCTCCAAAACGAAAGATCCCCACCAACCCTCTACCATAAAGCTAGCGGAACCAGTAGCCGACCAGACCTAACACTTGTGTCTGCAGACCTCACCAACCGGTATAAATGGAGGGTATTGGAGGACATAGGAAGCGACCACCTACCCATCCTCACAACCATCTCGCAGGGTAAAACAAAAACGGAAACCAAAAGACAGCCGAAATGGAACTATGCTCGAGCAAACTGGGAACACTACAAACTCATATCAGACCAGCTCCTCACTGAAATAGACATGAACCAAGACATTAATACCTTGAACGATCAGATCTCTACAGCCATACTGCAGGCAGCCAAACAGGCAATCCACAAAGGCAGTCGTGTCAAATACAGCATCTTCTGGAATGAGGAATTAGAACACCTAGTACAACTAAGACGCAAGGCACGGAAAATCGCTCAGAAAAATCCTAGCCGTGAAAACAAAACCACATACAACAGACTCACTGCACAGGTTATGCTAGCGAGCAGAAAAGCCAAAATGGAAACCTGGAAAGAAAAATGCGAAAACCTAGACCTAAATAAAGAAGGGAAGAAAGCATGGAAACTCATTGACAGCATGGCAGGGACATCCCAGAAGAGAAACCCAATCCCTATAAAACTTCCAAACAGTAACACAGCTACCTCCAACAGAGGGAAAGCACGAGTCCTAAATCGATCCTTTGCTGAAGTCAATAAAACATACAAAAGAGCCAATCTAGATAAAGCCATCAAGACACTTACAAAACGCATGCTAAAAGCACACAAGGCTGTGGACAGCATCTTTGATCAGGAATTTACGCTAGCTGAATTGCAATCCAGTCTCCTAAAGACCAAACCCAAAAAAGCACCAGGGCCAGACCAGGTTACCAACGACATGATAGTCAAACTTGGGGGAAAAGGCTTGCTGACGATCCTGGAATTCATAAACAAGACGTGGAGAAGCAGTACTGTACCTACATGATGGAAAACGGCTAACATTATCCCAATACTCAAAAAAGATAAACCACCAAGCGAAGTCAGTAGCTACCGGCCCATTTCCCTGACTTCGTGCGTTGGGAAAATGGCAGAACGTATGATAAATGCACGCCTCTACTGGTGGTTAGAGAAAGGAAAAGCCCTCCATCCTAACCAAGCAGGATTTAGAAGAGGAAGACAGACTGTTGACCAGGTAATCCGATTGGTACATCATATTGCCGATGCTTTCCAGGATAAAAATCATGTGGCCGCAGTTTTCCTCTCTACCCCTGGAAGCCACTGCTAGCCCAACACTCAGACTGAAACTAGATCGCATACAAAACCAGGCACTCAGATTCATCTGTGGGGGCTTGCGAACTACTCCGACCAGCGCATGTGAGATTTCCGCCAATGTGGAACCCCTAGAACTAAGGAGAGAGAAATCAGTCATTATCACGGCAGAAAGATTCTTCGAGCTGACAAAGATGACCCCTGCAAAAACGTTATCGGTGACCTCATCTCCAGGTACCGAATTAAAAAGACATCTTTCACTAGAAGGTACCAAGAGCTTTCAGGGAAGCACTACATACCAGAGACTAGACTACCTACTCAAGTTGTGCCTGACCTACCACCTCACGTAGAACTAAAAAGACCAATAATACGTACAAACCTTCTACAACCCGCAAATAAAAGCCTCATACCTACGCTGCTGAAAACACTTGCTATGGAAACCATCTGTCAGTACGATGAAGACATTATCCATGCCTATACAGACGGGTCAGCTTTCAAAGCAGTAATAAATGCTAGATACGGGGCCATAATCATCCCACCCAGTACTGAAGAGCCCGTCAAAATTGCAGGTCCCTGTGGTATCTGGTGCACAAACTACGAAGCCGAAGTAGTCGCCATCCAGAAAACCCTAACTAGAATTTTTGAACTCTTTGAATCAGACGAAATGGAACCAAATGATGTTGTAGTGTTCTCAGACTCGCAGGCTGCCCTCTTGGCAATAGGAAACTAGAAAAACCAACTCAATCAGTACTATCAAGAAGGTTCAAGAAACATGCCACAAAATTATGAACTTGTACGGAACAGAAATATACATGCAATGGATACCTGGCCACATAAACATCACATTAAATGAAGTTGCTGATAGACTGGCAAAGAAGGGAGCAAAAATGCCACAGATTGATCACCCACTGAGTATGTTAACAGTTAAACAAATAGTCAAAAACAACTGTAAAGAAGTTTGGCTGAACACGTGGGCACAGGCTAAAACAGGAAGAAGACTCTTCATTCACCAAACAGCCCCAAATAAGAAAGATGCTATGAACGATATCGAACGAAGATACCAAACCAAAATCTTCAGATTGAGAACAGGCCATTCTACACTAAATGGCCACAGAAACAGACTAAGTTCACAAAATATAGCAAAATGTAGACACTGCCCTAACCCGTTGGAGACAGTAGAACACCACCTACTACAGTGCCCTGCACTTCAGGGACTGAGACAACAACTGCTACCACACAACCCATCCATAGACAATACACTGTATGGCAGCTCAGAACAGCTTATACGAACTGCGCAGTACCATATAATGGCATCAAGGTCACCAAGAGCTGACGCTCAGTGACAATGGATCAAAGAAGAAGAAGAAGACCAGCTGGTTGTAGACACCCCATACTATGGAAAAGACGTTGCTCAATCTGGACTCGGCTAGCAATGTCAGAGGAGCAAGATCTGATCGAAGTGACCTGAATGTCGATAGGACCACTGTGGTCAGGATCATTAAAGTGTATGGCACAATAGCATCATCATCCCCAGCATTAGCATTTATAAGCTGATCAATTTCCAGCTCTGCTCTACCATTTAATAACTAACAAGATGTAAAGCACCATGCAGACATATGAGGAACAGAGAAAGCGCATATGTCCATAAGTACACGCTCAAAACTAACGGCATTGTAAGACAGAGATATGGCCGACAGCGAAGGCAAACAACAAAACAACAAAATCAGTTTAAAATAAGTAATCTTGTCCTACAATTTTTAATTCGTCTATTTTGCGCAAGCACCCTTTTATGAAAATCTGTATCTATCTTGTTGTCATGGTCGTTTTTCTTATTATTTCATTTTATTTGTTCATTTCTCTTGTTCATTTATCCCCGACGATCATGTTGTCTTATTAACAAGGCCTTTTTATTTGTCCTTTTTTAAGTAAAACGTTCACTACCTATTCTCGTTCACCACACTATAAGTGATGTAGCGTGAATTATCGTTCATACTGTTGAAATTCCAGAAGCTGTTACCTTGTGCCCGAGATTCTAGGATTGATAGATGTTGCTGTAGAAGTTAGTAGTTGGTGTATTTATGTGACACTTAATGTTAGATATTGATTTTTCTGTTTGAGTAATCATGCGTGAAGTTTGGATTTAAACGTTCATCAAAAGCAATATTCTTTTTCCAGTTACAGTGACGATAAAGAACGTAGAGATTATTGTATTTATATTATTATTATAGTTGTTATTATTATTATTATTATTATTTGTGTTAGTTTCTAGGCAGGAGGACAAACATGGCCTTACTGTGGCATTGTTAACAAATAAAATATACACTATTTTTGGTATTTTAGTGCAGTATTATACTTTCATTGCCCCACATAGTTTCGGGGGGCGGGGGGCTTTGAAGAAACAAAGAAATAATAGCGGCACCGAAGAAACAAAGAAATAATAGGGTCACAGAAGAGACAAAGATAGACTAAGACCAGTGCACCTTCAGGCCATCAGTATGAGGATATGCAAGATGTTGGCAACATCATCACGTAAACAAACGTTGCCACAGGAACCACTGCCGTAAGAGCATGTAACTGCTAGGTGAGGGCTTCCTGTAATGAGCTGTAAGTGTGGCTTCATGAACAGTAAATGACCCAAAGTAATATGCTGCTGATGATGATGATGATACATTCATAAAAGGATACTTAATAAGTAGAATAGGAAATAAATTGTATGACAAGATCACCAGTGCGGAACTGATGACAAAACACTAGACACCAACCAGTGAAATAGAGGATGAGAAGAAAACTCTAGCGATGGCTAGACACACATTGATGAAACATGTTGATAACATTATGTGAACGCTTGGCATATACTACCATTTATACGTGTTAAAAACTACATACAATGAGAATAACAACGTTAAAAGCAGTTAAGACATTTGTGCACAAAACACAGTATCATGAAAAGTTCACGGCCTTGAGAGAAGCATTGTAAAGCTGTCCCAGAACAAAACAATAGTAAATGCATGTTTTTGAATGGAACATTTTGTGAAAGTAAGAGTTGCTAATCTGGGTTTTTTCCGTTGCTAGAGAGAGAGCGAGAGAGAGACGTGTGGGAAAAGTCGAAAAGCTGAGACAGCGTGTGCAAATGTAGATAATTGTACCGTGTGGAAAAAGAAAGCTTCGTGTGACAATTGGCGGGAAAAAAGAAGAAATAGTATAAAAAGGAGAGACGTGGGCGATAGACATGTTTTTACAGATTTTTAGGATTCATTAAGCGAGAAGATTTTACAGAATTTTGTCTTTGAGATTATCAAGACAAGATTTTTTTTTTTTAACTTGACAAGTTTTCAAGTTAGACAAGTTAATTTTTAAGTAGACAAGTTTGTATTTTATTCTATTGGATACATTATTCCTGTGGATATACCCTTTCATTTTGGATACTCACTACTGTGTGTGTGTGTGAGAGAGTGTGTGTATGTGTGTGTGTAAGAGAGAGAGTGAGAGAGAGAGAGAGAGAGAGAGAGAGAGAGAGAGATTGATGTTCCTCATCTTCTTCACTCACTGTCATACATCAACTTGGATAAGTTCAAAGAAAGGTTACAAAACAGGGAACAGAAAAAGCACATTGAGCATCAGAAAAATGAGGATAGATTGGCGATACGTAGATTCAAACCCATGCAATCCAGTGACAATAACTGTTTTCTGCTCGATACAATCTCTGAAGGACCAAGGACTAGAATGGAACTAGGCCAGGAGGGAGACAGCCGATAGGATAGTATGGCGTTCTCTCTTCCTAACCTCGACACCTCACTGTAGAAGAGGAACGACTAAGTAAGTTAGTCTCTGCTCGAAACAGAGACACGAGGAATTCGCCAAAGTTGAGAATTTAAATTTGTATAGAGCGTCCCACCAGCTAACCGGTTAGAGCGCTTTCCTTTCACGACACATTTACCGGGTTCCTGAATCGAAATCTCGTAGCGTCACGCACCAGTCTACCCAGCAGTTAATGGGTACCTCACTCTGCTCTTGAGTTTGGGTAGCAAAGCCAGCGAAGGAGGGAACTGATCACCTTATCTGATAAAGCTGGACCTAGCATAATGAAGGACCTAGAATTTGAATCCACTATTGCATTATCTACAATGATATACCATAACGTTTATCGTTTTATAACTTTGATAGAAGCAGGGTACATAAACTCGCTGATAAAATGGGAGAACGAACCCTTGCGTTTGCTGTCAACTTAGTCTAACAGTTGAGATGTAACGCCACCATTATTCTGTTTGCATAAAATACAGTATTTTATGCAGTTGTAGACAAACAACACACTTTTTTTTAAAATACTGACAATGGATATAGTGAGTAATAACAATATTACTGAAATTGTAATGGAACAAAATTACAATTTTAGAGATATGCAAATCGCTCTCAAAAAGTCGGAGATAACGATCGTGAAAATAAGCCCAGTCATCATGTTGTATTTCCATCTGATGAAGAGCCTGGCAGAAATGCTAATGATTCGTTATCAGTATTATCAGCCTGGTATCTCTTAGCCAATGAAAGTCCATATTTGATTAGCGCGTAATAGTTATTTAGCACTTTTGTTTTTTGTTTTCTTGTGTGGGTCCTGGAGGACAATGATGAGACACAGAAAGGAAAGTACCACTGTTTGCACCAGGGATGTCGTCACATGTGACTAAGTTAAGGTTGTGCATTCTTATTGTTAATCCGAATCGACATCATTGCACTCCGGGCAAACCCACAGGTGCTCAGTCTCCTCAGCAAACGTTGAAGGGTATGAATGCTAATTGTTCCTGTTGCGCGCTGGTTGTATATACGTCGGATGCATTGTCTCATACTTTGACCCCTGCTGATCTTACGTTTAATGCCAAATTCCAGAAATCTTTGCCTTGATGATTCATCGATTGCAGTGTCATTTTCTAATAGGCGATCATTAATTCTCCTCAGTATGTCTCCCTTATCCATATCCAATGCACATACTATAGATGCTCTTGAGGCTAGTCTATCAGCTCTTTCCTTGCCGTATGAGGATGTGCATAAAGTTAGCAACCCCATCATGTAAAACGGATTGCTACAGAAGCTGCCATTGTAATTGAATGCTTTGGCGCAGGTTTCCTGCAAAGAGGTTGCTGCAAAATGAGGTTGCCTGGCTCATGAACAACCTCATATTACTTGTCTCATGCGACACCACTGCGGAGATAAATAAATAAATATTACACACATAAAGGTATGTTTCAGGCACTCGTGACAAATAAAGAAGTAGAAAACTAGATAACAGAAAAACAACAGAAGTGATAGGCTCGCCGGAGAATCGAACCCAGGAGCATCCGAACAGCAAAATCACCTACCTACACAAGCGAATCACACTATCGTCGCTACCAACTTGGCACCACTGAGGAAGCATTATTCCTATTCTTTGCCTGTATCTTCAGAGATACACGAGAGCTACACGTGGCAGTAAGCAGAGACACCCAAGAGCTACACCTGACAGTAAGCAGAGATACACGAGAGCTACACGTGGACAGTAAGCAGAGATACCAAAGAGCTACACGTGGCAGTAAGCAGAGATACAAAGCGAAAATTATTGTTTGTTTTATGTTTTACTAGAGGAAAATATATTTCCTCAAACTTAGAAATTACTAACAACTATCTTCAGTGCTAGAGAATCGAGAAGCTGAGTGGCTAGAGCGCTTGCTTTTGGTGACAGATTTAAGGGGGTCAAAACTTGATATCGTCACGCTCCAGTCCACCAGCTGTAAATGTGTTCCTGGCTCTGATCTGGAATTGGGGACGGCAAAATTAGGGAGGAAATGACTCATAAAGCCAAGACGTTTGGTTTAAAGTACTATCTTCATTACACACGGACAACTCCATCAGTGCTCCAATCTCCTCCCGTAGATCACACAAGGAGGATCTCAGCACAGTGCACGAACTCAATTGCAATGGCGAGAATCCCAATGTGTGTATACAGTAATCACACATTCTACAAATATTTTTGTGGTGTGTAGGTTTCTAATTTTTAAATTTTGCCAGGGCAGCGGCCTTATGGCCTACTCTTTACGGTTTCTAACTACCGTGGGATTTTTAACGTGTGCAACTTGTACACCAGACCTCCTATACTTTCGCCATTATCCGAGAAGTCTAGGCATACAATCTCACTACCTAGGAGACCGGGGGAGGGGGGGGGGGAGAGAGCATGACATCATGCTGGTTCTGACAATTGGTTCTGAAAAAAAAATTTCCATAAATTATATTTCCTCTACTGGGAAACGAACCCGGTACCTTTAGCTGAGACATAATACAGTGAAATCTCTGTCACTTCGCGCTCATGGAGTATCACCTAATATAAGACTGACATTACATTTTATCTCCTATGTTATGTCAAGCTGTGTAATATGCCACATATGCCAAACCAGAACATTACACACACAAAAAAGCAGGATAAAAAATCAAATCTTAATGTACATATACTATAAAAAAATACGATTTACTCAGAGTAGTACAAATAAAATCAGATACATTAATAATTAAATACCGAAAGCGAACTGTCAGGTACCAGCGATGACAGGGTCTAGAGCAGTGTTTCTCAGCCTTTTTACCAGGACGAGGACGGAACCCCCTCAATTAATTCTACCCCTACGACACAATTCTATTACCGTTAAATTTGTGCCAAGAAAATATATGTGTAAAGAGATGCTATCTACATATGTTCACTGTCATTTTGAGAAAAATATGGAGCTGTTCTCACTATCTGTTTAAAAAAAAAATGTCTGGAAACGTGCGTCTTTACAGGCATTTAACAAATGCTGTAAGAAACAAAAGTGTGACATATGAGAAACCAAATTTTAATTAATGTCAAAATTTAATAAAAGATGAATGGAGTATCCGGTAATACACGAAAGAAAAGGTTACAAAAAAGTGTCATGGTATGTTTTACGATTACCGTTTACAGGCGATGTGTGTCATGGTATGTTTTACGATTACCGTTTTCAGGCGATGTGTGTCATGGTATGTTTTACGATTACCGTTTTCAGGCGATGTGTGTCATGGTATGTTTTACGATTTCCGTTGTCAGGCGATGTGTGTCATGGTATGTTTTACGATTACCGTTGTCAGGCAATGTGTGTCATGGTATGTTTTACGATTCTCGTTGTCAGGCAATGTGTGTCATGGTATGTTTTACGATTACCGTTGTCAGGCGATGTGCCCATCAGGGGCGAGAAAGGTAGCCTGATGTTTATGTTTGAGAACGATGGTCCGTTTTTATGAATTCTGACCGCACAATCCGATCACGTGACCACTGATGCCGATGGGAATGAGGTCAAAATAGGGACATTCAGCGTTGCCACTCCTAGATGGATTTACGTTTTTTTTTTTTTTTTTTCGGTCTCGCCCATCTAAGTGTCATTTTCCTTCATCAGTTGAAGAATGCCACCTAGATCAACTTCAGGATTTCGGTTTTTCGCCCAAAGTAGCCCAAAATGGCCTTAAATAACACAAGTCGCCCAAACTTCAAACTCTAGGTGTAACTTGTTTTTTTTAAGGTACCATCTAGGTTTTTTTTTTTTTTCAAAATTCAGCGTGGCAACATGGGGGACATTCACGTTAATGCTTCCATTGTGTGCGCATGACGTTCTCTGCCTATCTAAACTTAAAGGCCGTATTCATTCTCATATGCAAAGGCTTTGTTTGGCGCTTGGGTATAATGTTCTTACATATTTCCATACAGTGTTCCATCAAGTGGGACTCTAATGTACTTTTTTCATGTGATATACTATTGTGACATCTCTTTTACATTTATCACTTCGGTATTGCTGAAGATGAGACAGGTCTGTATTTCAGAGCTGGCATTTGCTGATGATGTTGCCCTGATTGCTAAATCAGAGGCACATCTCCAATCCAACCTGCAAGTCTGGAAGGAAGAGCTGGAGATGAGAGGGATGGTCATAAGCAGCTCTAAAACAAAATCCATGGTGATATCACGAGAAGAAAGAAGACATCAGATTAAGCTGGGAGAACAGGTCCTGGAGCCGGTCGACCACTTTAAATATCTCGGAGCTATTATAGACCGAAAGGGAGAGATCAAAGACGAGTTGGCCACTCGAAAAGCCGCGGTGTGGTGAAGTGGGATGTTATAAATATTTATAGGGGACTTAGTGTACTGACTGAGATCAGCTGTGAAGGTATCTATATCTATTAAGAGTAGTGTATTATAGATAACCTTACTTGCTACCACATATCTCTATATCTCAGTCAGAATTATTCTGGAATAGTGTGATGCTACGTTATGTGTCTAGGGTATGAGTATGGTGAAGTGTAAGTCACAACAACAGACAGATAAACAATTTAATTTAATCCACTACTCTTGACAACACTGTGACACTCACATACATATAACACTCTATGAGAATATCTTACAGGAGACACTCGTAACTTTTCAAATAACAATATGTATTCATTTCTATCATAAAGGCATATGTGTGTCCTGATTCAAAGACAAAGGAACCAGGAATCACAATCAATGTTAATTACAAGTTATGTACAGAATGTATTAATATGAATCTGGTAGTGACATATATTATTAAAAATATCCTATGTGTGTCAGTTGTGTAATAGTAGTATGAGGTAATACTGGTTTTGTTTTGTTCAAGCTCTGTTGGTAGTTGTCATCATGACTTCAATAGTTTGTCTTAAGGAAACTAGTATTGGAGATGTTCTCAGTTCCTGATATTAAGACAATTAATTTCCCCTCTTAATGTTAATTTTACAAAGTCATTTCAAGATGAGGGGACATAATGTTGAGCTCAGCTGGCCAATTCGCTTATCTGGCGTGATGGCGGCAGGAAAGGACTCCTCTGCTCGAATTCTCCTCTGGGTTCAGGAGACACCTCACTGATAGCTAAAAAGACCAAGGAGTATGCTGTCCGACTCAGGATTCAGCAAAGCTCTGACCAGGTGCTGCTCACTACCATCAAGACCACGGTCCCTGAAATCAAGAAGGATGTACCTTCTACTTCATAACTAACTTAAACTCTCTTGTTACACTGATCACAACACAGCACAAACATTGAGTTCAGAGCATTAGGCCAACTGTCAGCTTCATTTGAAATACTTTATTCCAGTATTACCCTTCTTAATGGTTACTACGCCTCTGCAATTCCAGCATTATTTCTTTCTATTCAATCATCCAGGTGTCAGTGTACTGTTTGGCCATTCCATGCCGTTTTACTTCTCTCCGACACCCTCTGTTCAGGCTGGAGCATTACAGGCTTTACCTCACGTTTGCCACTGAACTACACATATATATACAGGCATAAATCAACAATTCACATTCAATTTTCATTAAAAGATATTGAATGGTTCAAGCTTACCACAATTCATACGAATAAACACAGATACGTTGATTAGCAATGAATTCTGGCACAAACTGGCACAAATTCCCATCTGCTTATCTTCCAGGCTTTTATTTAGCAAAATATAAGCTGGCTTCAACGCACTGATGCTTTATCAAGCTTATTTAAACAAGTGGTTTCGAACTAACGCTCCCAAGTGTGTATATCAGCGAGTCTGACCAATGAGCCCCGTTTCGACAAGTGTTTGAAAAAATGTTACCCTTCCCCGTCTCCCCTGACAACGAAAGATAGTATTTATAGTCCGACCAATCGTGGTTAGGCTTTCATTTGTTGCGCTCCAATCAATTTGGAGTTTACATGGTAGGCTATTTCTGTAACGTAAATTTTTTTCAAACACGTTATAAAAAAAAATCTTATGAGCAGAAATGATTTTATGCTGTCAGGCACCCCCAATATTTTATTCTGGGTATAATTTATTAATTCCTGGACTATTTGCGTAACGTTTTACATATTCTTTGTCAGCAAGCCCTAAGGAACCCAAAAATACAAATTTAAAGGAGCTACGTGGCTGCGTTCAAAATATGCAATTTCTTCTACCTCCTGTTTCGAAGATGTGCTGTCTGGGTACTGTTATGTTTTCAAACGTAAACCCATCTATTGTTATCTTTCCTAATAAGCGTTTTTTATGATTTTAAAACCTAACTCTGGGATGGTTAATGTATTTTATCACTGTCCGTCTGAAAAAAAGTTAGTGCATGGCCTTACACGCGTGATGGCAGCATTTGTGTATCGCGCGACGCGTGTTTAGTGTTCGGCTTTCTGCCTCTCCCTTCTCTTTTTATCCTTTAGTCCATCTGTTCGTTCGTTTTGGTAACGCAGTATAATTAATGTTAGGATTAATTTAGGTCATTACGCAGGGCCTCTCAATGCTTTTCCAAGAAATACAGCACACGTTTCATTGAAGAAAGCGGGTAATAATACAGTAAGCTTTTACTATCAACGTGAAAGCGTTACAATTTGCAGACGTAGCAGAAAACAAGGGGGATTTCGAGTACATTTATTGTGACAGCACTGTTATTTTTCCATTGCTCTTTTCTTTATTAATTTTATTTGTTAGGCTTCATATTTACCTAATAATTTATATATGTGGATTAGAATATTCCACGACACCTCCCCTCTTAAAACAGACATTATATGTCAGTCCTTTATTCTATATACACATAGAGAAATTTATTATTATTTCTGGGGTTTACGGTGATTCTCATCACACGGATGGCGGCTTAAAAAATCCGCTCCCAAATTGGTTTTTCCAGATATATACTCAATGCTAAAATTATATGGAGCCAGAAGCAAAGACCATCGGAGTAACCTAGAGTTCTCATGCTTAGCCTGTGCTAAAAACGATAAAGGTTTGTGGTCAGTTTGCAACTTAAATGCCTTCCCATATAGATAAATATTGAATTTCTTTATTGCCCATATTACTGCAAGACATTCTTTTTCGCTAGTTGAGTAGTTGATTTCAGCTATATTCAACTTTCTGCTAGCATATGCCACTGGGCTTAATTCCCCATCCAATGCATCTGATTTCTGTAGAAGAGTTGCACCCAGCCCAATATTACTTGCATCCGTCCTTACTATGAATTCTTGACTTAAGTCAGGTAATTTCAAAATGGGTTTACTTGTGAGCTTTTCCTTCAACTCTTGGTAAGTCATTTCACATTGTGGAGTCCATGTAATGCGATCTGGATGTCCTTTACGTGTCAATTCAGTTAACGGTGCACATATGGAATTAAAGTTTTTGATATACTTCTGGTAGAAACCACATAAGGAGACAAAGGATCTCACGTCCTTCTTGGTTTGTGGTCTCGGGGCTTTCTGTAGTTTCTCTAAATTCTTTGGGTCAGGGGTCATGTTTCCCTGATAAACTGTGTGTCCCAAAAATTCCAATTCTTTACATCCAACGCAACATTTGGTTGGTCGGGCTGTTAAATTTGCCTCCCTAAGTCGATCAAACAGCATGTTCAGAGAGTCAATGTGTTCCTCAAATGTTTCGGTTGCTATAAGGATATCATCCATAAAATTTGTTATACAGGGATTATTCAGAGGATCCAATAATTTTCTCATCATTCTAGAGAAGACACTAGGCGCATTCTTCAATCCAAATGGCAATCTATTAAACTCATAGTGTCCTTCTGAGGTACTAAAAGCTAGGTATGGTCTAACCTCAGGCTTTACTGGAATCTGATAGTATCCTTTACTCAGATCCACTTTTGAGAAATATTTAGCTTTATTTAGTCTGCCAAACAGCTGATTTGTATCCGGCAATGGATCCACCTGTCCTTCTGTAATAGCATTCAGTCTCCTGTAATCTATACAGAGTCTATGTTCTCCAGAGGGCTTCCTTAAGAGTACAACACCGGAACTATACGAAGATTCACTGTGCGAAATAATTCCTTCCTTCAACAGATAGTCTATCTCTTCCTTCAAAGCTTTCTCCTTAGCAAACGGAATCGAATATGGTTTCATACAGACAGGTGTGGAGTCTATTAGTTTCATATCATATTCCAATAGGTTTGTATGCCCTGGTCGGTCTGTTAACACCTCTGCATGATTATTTAGAACCTGTTGCACTCTCTCTTTCTGAGTTTTCGTTAAATGTGTACTGATTTTCACCTGTGCTGCTGTCTCACACGGGTGTAATGGATATTCAAATGATGAAAGTGGTTCCTTTTCATCTCCATGGCGATGGACAAGGTCAACAAGTGTGTCTCTTCCTGATGTTCTCTTTCCAAATATTTCTTCAGGAGATTCACATGATAGATTTTTTCTTTCCCCTTCTTATCTATCTTATAATTTGTTCTAGACACCTTCTCTAAAACTGTATATGGACCCTGCCATCCAATTTGTAACTTATTCTGACTCCCGGGCAAAAGAAGCAGTACTTTCTCTCCCACAGCCAAATTTCTGTCTTTCGCCTTCCTGTTATAATAGGCAGCATGTTTCTTCCGGGCTTGTTTCAAATTTTCATTGGCAAGTTTCCAGCCAGTTTTTAACCGAGTGGTCAGCTCATTCACATATTGGTATGAAGATGTAATGTTTTCCTCTGCCTTTTCATCAGTCCACGTTCTTAACAAAGCTACATATGGACCTTTAATGGTGTGGACCTATTTGTCCATGCACCGGTATGGTCTCTTCCACTCGAAGTTTTATAGTGATGATTTTTCCTCCCAGAATTATCATTCACAAAACGACCGCTACCAATTTTTTTCTCGGGGCTTTCTCCCCACTTAAAATTCTTGATGAGAGATTTCCTCTCTACATCCTCTTCCTCCAGTTTGTTTAAGTCCGATTGAGGGATTTTCGGCTTATCCTGGGATAAGACATCTCTTTGCACTCTCCGCATAGTGGCCATTGTAAAACAGTTAAGTGAAGCTTGTCCGTGAAAAGGGGCTTCCCATTCCATTTGGTCCACTTTATCAAATCTATTTTTCTTTTTATTATCAGGCCTAATTTTGCCCCGGGGCGTGTCCAGGTCCTGATCCATGTTCCCACTTGTGGGTGTTCCCTCATGTGATATGCTACACCTTTCTACAAAATTCTCAATGTCCCATCTTGCTTTGGGCCAATAATAATTGTGAGCCACCTTTTGAATGATGGTACCTATCTTCTCATGGTCCCCATCTGGTTTCACATGTAGGCTCCTTATTAATTCTGTCCTGTATCTTTTTGGAAGAACCAGCTGTCCGTGACCATGGGATCTAGTTCCGGCCTTCCTATACATCAACTTGTTTTTCATGTAAAAATCTCCCTTGCCTGGAGTTGTATGACAAGTTGACAATTTTCTGAAACAAGGCTTGAGTGTTTTATCCCCAGCCTGTGCCTTCCTCATCTCTTCTGGAGTGGTATCTAACATAATATCCTCCTCCTGTCTTGAGGTCGACCTGACCTGAAGGGTTGCCATATACACAGGTTTCCTTCTACAATGGTCAGTGTCATGATTGTCCATCTGACAATTCTTACACCACCTTTTTCCTCGGTTGAAAGATTTTCTTTCATCATATTTCCTTTCATCGAATTGTGGGAATTTATTTTTATTTTCATACCGTGGCCTATCAAATTGGTGCTTACCTTTATTTTGATCCTAAGGATCAAATTTATTAAAGTTCTGTGGTGCCCTAAAGTTATCCACTTGTTTCTTTTTATTACCTGTTACCTCTGCTTGAGCTGCTTGATACCTTTCAGCAACATTTAGCAACTCACCCAGCCTCTCTGCACCTTGTTCCATGAGAAACTTTCTCAGGTCTGGAGCCATGGACTCTCTTAGTTGCTCTATAAGGACCATTTCCTTAAGATCTTGGGTTTTCCCCAGAGAAGTCCATTTCTCCAAGTATGTCTCTATTCGTGCAGAGAACTGGTGATAGGTTTCACCTGACAGTAGTTTAGCATTCCTAAATTTTTTCCTATAAAATTCTGCATTCTTTTCATACCTTAACAAAAGAGCCTGCTTTAGCATGTCATAATTTTCCTGATCACCTCTGCTCATTTTTGCAAAAACTTCATAAGCTGCCCCACGAAGTCCCTGAGATAACTTTAAGCTCCACCTTTCTCTCTCTAACCCATACGTGGTAGCTAATAGTTCATACCTATTTATATAGCTCTCAATATCATCGTCTTTCTCAACAAAATGATCTAAATGAAAGTTCATAGCTGAGGTTGAGGCTCCTTGAGTAACCGTAGCATCAGAGGCAAAGGGACTGGCACCATTTTCAGGAGCATGGCCTTGAAACTCAAACTCCCTTAGTCGTAACTCATGTTCCCTTTGTAATCTTTTCTCCTCCTTTTCTGCTTCCCTCTCTGCAGTCAATCATCTTTCTTCTGCAGCTAATTTCTTCTCTTCCCTTTCTGCAGCTAATTTTTTCTCTTCTCTTTCTGCTTCCACACTTTTTCTTAGCCTCAGCCTCAATCTGCAACCTCTTAATTTCCTTGTCAGCCTCTAACTTTCTTTCGGCTTCAAACCTTCTTTCTTCGCGTTCAATAAATTTGTCACATTCCGTCGTGACATAAGCAACCATAACTTGCCCATCTAATCCTAACTCTTTTGCAGTCTGAACAGCGGCAGATCGAAATTTGGCCAGGTCCGCCATTGTCTATCAGGTAAATTTATATAATGTCTAACCAACAATTCAAATTCTAAATATATATAATGGACAACACAGGCACCGTGAGCTCAACCTTATTTAATTCCACCCAAGGATACCTTTTAATTCTTATATTCCCTGAAGTGAATTACCCCCAATATTTTTAATAGTTAAAGATTCAAAATCCCAAGAGCGAGACCCCAATATATGTGGTGAAGTGGGATGTTATAAATATTTATAGGGGACTTAGTGTACTGACTGAGATCAGCTGTGAAGGTATCTATATCTATTAAGAGTAGTGTATTATAGATAACCTTACTTGCTACCACATATCTCTATATCTCAGTCAGAATTATTCTGGAATAGTGTGATGCTACGTTATGTGTCTAGGGTATGAGTATGGTGAAGTGTAAGTCACAACAACAGACAGATAAACAATTTAATTTAATCCACTACTCTTGACAACACTGTGACACTCACATACATATAACACTCTATGAGAATATCTTACAGGAGACACTCGTAACTTTTCAAATAACAATATGTATTCATTTCTATCATAAAGGCATATGTGTGTCCTGATTCAAAGACAAAGGAACCAGGAATCACAATCAATGTTAATTACAAGTTATGTACAGAATGTATTAATATGAATCTGGTAGTGACATATATTATTAAAAATATCCTATGTGTGTCAGTTGTGTAATAGTAGTATGAGGTAATACTGGTTTTGTTTTGTTCAAGCTCTGTTGGTAGTTGTCATCATGACTTCAATAGTTTGTCTTAAGGAAACTAGTATTGGAGATGTTCTCAGTTCCTGATATTAAGACAATTAATTTCCCCTCTTAATGTTAATTTTACAAAGTCATTTCAAGATGAGGGGACATAATGTTGAGCTCAGCTGGCCAATTCGCTTATCTGGCGTGATGGCGGCAGGAAAGGACTCCTCTGCTCGAATTCTCCTCTGGGTTCAGGAGACACCTCACTGATAGCTAAAAAGACCAAGGAGTATGCTGTCCGACTCAGGATTCAGCAAAGCTCTGACTAGGTGCTGCTCACTACCATCAAGACCACGGTCCCTGAAATCAAGAAGGATGTACCTTCTACTTCATAACTAACTTAAACTCTCTTGTTACACTGATCACAACACAGCACAAACATTGAGTTCAGAGCTTTAGGCCAACTGTCAGCTTCATTTGAAATACTTTATTCCAGTATTACCCTTCTTAATGGTTACTACGCCTCTGCAATTCCAGCATTATTTCTTTCTATTCAATCATCCAGGTGTCAGTGTACTGTTTGGCCATTCCATGCCGTTTTACTTCTCTCCGACACCCTCTGTTCAGGCTGGAGCATTACAGGCTTTACCTCACGTTTGCCACTGAACTACACATATATATATACAGGCATAAATCAACAATTCACATTCAATTTTCATTAAAAGATATTGAATGGTTCAAGCTTACCACAATTCATACGAATAAACACAGATACGTGATTAGCAATGAATTCTGGCACAAACTGGCACAAATTCCCATCTGCTTATCTTCCAGGCTTTTATTTAGCAAAATATAAGCTGGCTTCAACGCACTGATGCTTTATCAAGCTTATTTAAACAAGTGGTTTCGAACTAACGCTCCCAAGTGTGTATATCAGCGAGTCTGACCAATGAGCCCCGTTTCGACAAGTGTTTGAAAAAATGTTACCCTTCCCCGTCTCCCCTAACAACGAAAGATAGTATTTATAGCCCGACCAATCGTGGTTAGGCTTTCATTTGTTGCGCTCCCAATCAATTTGGAGTTTACATGGTAGGCTATTTCTGTAACGTAAATTTTTTTCAAACACGTTAAAAAAAAATCTTATGAGCAGAAATGATTTATGCTGTCATGGCACCCCCCAATATTTTATTCTGTGTGTATAATTTATTAATTCCTGGACTATTTGCGTAACGTTTTACATATTCTTTGTCAGCAAGCCCTAAGGAACCCAAATATCCAAATTTAAAGGATCTACGTGGCTGCGTTCAAAATATGCAATTTCTTCTACCTCCTGTTTCGAAGATGTGCTGTCTGGGTACTGTTATGTTTTCGACCGTAAACCCATCTATTGTTATCTTTCCTAATAAGCGTTTTTTTTTATGATTTTAAAACCTAACTCTGGGGATGGTTAATGTGCATGCCTTACAACGCGTGAAATGGGCAGCATTTGTGGTATCGCCGCACGCGGGTTTTTAGTGTTCGGGCTTTCTGCCTCTCTCCTCTCGCTATCCCTTTTTTCTACTTAGTCCATCTGTTTCGTATCGTTTTGGTAACTATGTGTTTGTTTTTTGTGTTTTGGTGTGGGGGGGGTTGGGGGGGGGGGGGGGGGGGGCTAGGGTATATGCAATAATGGAATAAGATAAATAACTAAAAGATT
>JAMPIV010018490.1:0-12141 GCA_024509875.1 Oreohelix idahoensis
TTTAGACCAGGTTTTCTGCACAGGAACCCGCTTTAGACCAGGTTTTCTGCACAGGGAACCCGCTTTAGACCAGGTTTTCTGCACAGGAACCCGCTTTAGACCAGGTTTTCTGTACAGGAACCCGCTTTAGACCAGGTTTTCTGCACAGGAACCCGCTTTAGACCAGGTTTTCTGCACAGGAACCCGCTTTAGACCAGGTTTTTCTGCACAGGAACCCGCTTTAGACCAGGTTTTCTGCACAGGAACCCGCTTTAGACCAGGTTTTCTGTACAGGAACCCGCTTTAGACCAGGTTTTCTGTACAGGAACCCGCTTTAGACCAGGTTTTCTGCACAGGAACCCGCTTTAGACCAGGTTTTCTGCACAGGAACCCGCTTTAGACCAGGTTTTCTGTACAGGAACCCGCTTTACACCAGGTTTTCTGCACAGGAACCCGCTTTAGACCAGGTTTTCTGCACAGGAACCCGCTTTAGACCAGGTTTTCTGCACAGGAACCCGCTTTAGACCAGGTTTTCTGCACAGGAACCCGCTTTAGACCAGGTTTTCTGCACAGGAACCCGCTTTAGACCAGGTTTTCTGCACAGGAACCCGCTTTAGACCAGATTTTCTGCACAGGAACCCGCTTTAGACCAGGTTTTCTGCACAGGAACCCGCTTTAGACCAGGTTTTCTGCACAGGAACCCGCTTTAGACCAGGTTTTCTGCACAGGAACCCGCTTTAGACCAGGTTTTCTGCACAGGAACCCGCTTTAGACCAGGTTTTCTGCACAGGAACCCGCTTTAGACCAGGTTTTCTGCACAGGAACCCGCTTTAGACCAGGTTTTCTGCACAGGAACCCGCTTTAGACCACGTTTTCTGCACAGGAACCCGCTTTAGACCAGGTTTTCTGCACAGGAACCCGCTTTAGACCAGGTTTTCTGCACAGGAACCCGCTTTAGACCAGGTTTTCTGCACAGGAACCCGCTTTAGACCAGTTTTTCTGCACAGGAACCCGCTTTAGACCAGGTTTTCTGCACAGGAACCCGCTTTAGACCAGGTTTTCTGCACAGGAACCCGCTTTAGACCAGGTTTTCTGCACAGGAACCCGCTTTAGACCAGGTTTTGTGCACAGGAACCCGCTTTAGACCAGGTTTTCTGCACAGGAACCCGCTTTAGACCAGGTTTTCTGCACAGGAACCCGCTTTAGACCAGGTTTTCTGCACAGGAACCCGCTTTAGACCAGGTTTTCTGCACAGGAACCCGCTTTAGACCAGGTTTTCTGCACAGGAACCCGCTTTAGACCAGGTTTTCTGCACAGGAACCCGCTTTAGACCAGGTTTTCTTCACAGGAACCCGCTTTAGACCAGGTTTTCTGCACAGGAACCCGCTTTAGACCAGGTTTTCTGCACAGGAACCCGCTTTAGACCAGGTTTTCTGCACAGGAACCCGCTTTAGACCAGGTTTTCTGCACAGGAACCCGCGCTTTAGACCAGGTTTTCTGCACAGGAACCCGCTTTAGACCAGGTTTTCTGCACAGGAACCCGCTTTAGACCAGGTTTTCTGCACAGGAACCCGCTTTAGACCAGGTTTTTCTGCACAGGAACCCGCTTTAGACCAGGTTTTCTGCACAGGAACCCGCTTTAGACCAGGTTTTCTGCACAGGAACCCGCTTTAGACCAGGTTTTCTGCACAGGAACCCGCTTTAGACCAGGTTTTCTGCACAGGAACCCGCTTTAGACCAGGTTTTCTGCACAGGAACCCGCTTTAGACCAGGTTTTCTTCACAGGAACCCGCTTTAGACCAGGTTTTCTGCACAGGAACCCGCTTTAGACCAGGTTTTCTGCACAGGAACCCGCTTTAGACCAGGTTTTCTGCACAGGAACCCGCTTTAGACCAGGTTTTCTGCACAGGAACCCGCTTTAGACCAAGTTTTTCTGTACAGGAACCCGCTTTAGACCAGGTTTTCTGTACAGGAACCCGCTTTAGACCAGGTTTTCTGCACAGGAACCCGCTTTAGACCAGGTTTTCTGCACAGGAACCCGCTTTAGACCAGGTTTTCTGCACAGGAACCCGCTTTAGACCAGGTTTTCTGCACAGGAACCCGCTAGACCAGGTTTTCTGCACAGGAACCCGCTTTAGACCAGGTTTTCTGCACAGGAACCCGCTTTAGACCAGGTTTTCTGCACAGGAACCCGCTTTAGACCAGGTTTTCTGCACAGGAACCCGCTTTAGACCAGGTTTTCTGCACAGGAACCCGCTTTACCAGGTTTTCTGCACAGGAACCCGCTTTAGACCAGGTTTTCTGCACAGGAACCCGCTTTAGACCAGGTTTTCTGCACAGGAACCCGCTTTAGACCAGGTTTTCTGCACAGGAACCCGCTTTAGACCAGGTTTTCTGCACAGGAACCCCCCTTTAGACCAGGTTTTCTGTACAGGAACCCTCTTTAGACCAGGTTTTCTGCACAGGAACCCGCTTTAGACCAGGTTTTCTGCACAGGAACCCGCTTTAGACCAGGTTTTCTGCACAGGAACCCGCTTTAGACCAGGTTTTCTGCACAGGAACCCGCTTTAGACCAGGTTTTCTGCACAGGAACCCGCTTTACCAGGTTTTCTGCACAGGAACCCGCTTTAGACCAGGTTTTCTGCACAGGAACCCGCTTTAGACCAGGTTTTCTGCACAGGAACCCGCTTTAGACCAGGTTTTCTGCACAGGAACCCGCTTTAGACCAGGTTTTCTGCACAGGAACCCGCTTTAGACCAGTTTTTCTGCACAGGAACCCGCTTTAGACCAGGTTTTCTGCACAGGACCCCGCTTTAGACCAGGTTTTCTGCACAGGAACCCGCTTTAGACCAGGTTTTCTGCACAGGACCCCGCTTTAGACCAGGTTTTCTGCACAGGAACCCGCTTTAGACCAGGTTTTCTGCACAGGAACCCGCTTTAGACCAGGTTTTCTGCACAGGAACCCGCTTTAGACCAGGTTTTCTGCACAGGAACCCGCTTTAGACCAGGTTTTCTGCACAGGAACCCGCTTTAGACCAGGTTTTCTGCACAGGAACCCGCTTTAGACCAGGTTTTCTGCACAGGAACCCGCTTTAGACCGGGTTTTCTGCACAGGAACCCGCTTTAGACCAGGTTTTCTGCACAGGAACCCGCTTTAGACCAGGTTTTCTGTACAGGAACCCTCTTTAGACCAGGTTTTCTGCACAGGAACCCGCTTTAGACCAGGTTTTCTGCACAGGAACCCGCTTTAGACCAGGTTTTCTGCACAGGAACCCGCTTTAGACCAGGTTTTCTGCACAGGAACCCGCTTTAGACCAGGTTTTCTGTACAGGAACCCGCTTTAGACCAGGTTTTCTGCACAGGAACCCGCTTTAGACCAGGTTTTCTGCACAGGAACCCGCTTTAGACCAGGTTTTTTCTGCACAGGAACCCGCTTTAGACCAGGTTTTCTGCACAGGAACCCGCTTTAGACCAGGTTTTCTGCACAGGAACCCGCTTTAGACCAGGTTTTCTGCACAGGAACCCGCTTTAGACCAGGTTTTCTGCACAGGAACCCGCTTTAGACCAGGTTTTCTGCACAGGAACCCGCTTTAGACCAGGTTTTCTGCACAGGAACCCGCTTTAGACCAGGTTTTTTGCACAGGAACCCGCTTTAGACCAGGTTTTCTGCACAGGAACCCGCTTTAGACCAGGTTTTCTGCACAGGAACCCGCTTTAGACCAGGTTTTCTGCACAGGAACCCGCTTTAGACCAGGTTTTCTGCACAGGAACCCGCTTTAGACCAGGTTTTCTGCACAGGAACCCGCTTTAGACCAGGTTTTCTTCACAGGAGCCCGCTTTAGACCAGGTTTTCTGCACAGGAACCCGCTTTAGACCAGGTTTTCTGCACAGGAACCCGCTTTAGACCAGGTTTTCTGCACAGGAACCCGCTTTAGACCAGGTTTTCTGCACAGGAACCCGCTTTTACCAGGTTTTCTGCACAGGAACCCGCTTTAGACCAGGTTTTCTGCACAGGAACCCGCTTTAGACCAGGTTTTCTGCACAGGAACCCGCTTTAGACCAGGTTTTCTGCACAGGAACCCGCTTTAGACCAGGTTTTCTGCACAGGAACCCGCTTTAGACCAGGTTTTCTGCACAGGAACCCGCTTTAGACCAGGTTTTCTGCACAGGAACCCGCTTTAGACCAGGTTTTCTGCACAGGAACCCGCTTTAGACCAGGTTTTCTGCACAGGAACCCGCTTTAGACCAGGTTTTCTGCACAGGAACCCGCTTTAGACCAGGTTTTCTGCACAGGAACCCGCTTTAGACCAGGTTTTCTGCACAGGAACCCGCTTTAGACCAGGTTTTCTGCACAGGAACCCGCTTTAGACCAGGTTTTCTGCACGCTTTAGACCAGGTTTTCTGCACAGGAACCCGCTTTAGACCAGGTTTTCTGCACAGGAACCCGCTTTAGACCAGGTTTTCTGCACAGGAACCCGCTTTAGACCAGGTTTTCTGCACAGGAACCCGCTTTAGACCAGGTTTTCTGCACAGGAACCCGCTTTAGACCAGGTTTTTCTGCACAGGAACCCGCTTTAGACCAGGTTTTCTGCACAGGAACCCGCTTTAGACCAGGTTTTCTGCACAGGAACCCGCTTTAGACCAGGTTTTCTGCACAGGAACCCGCTTTAGACCAGGTTTTCTGCACAGGAACCCGCTTTAGACCAGGTTTTCTGCACAGGAACCCGCTTCAGACCAGGTTTTCTGCACATAAACCCGCTTTAGACCAGGTTTTCTGCACAGGAACCCGCTTTAGACCAGGTTTTCTGCACAGGAACCCGCTTTAGACCAGGTTTTCTGCACAGGAACCCGCTTTAGACCAGGTTTTCTGCACAGGAACCCGCTTTGGACCAGGTTTTCTGCACAGGAACCCGCTTTAGACCAGGTTTTCTGCACAGGAACCCGCTTTAGACCAGGTTTTCTGCACAGGAACCCGCTTTAGACCAGGTTTTCTGCACAGGAACCCGCTTTAGACCAGGTTTTCTGCACAGGAACCCGCTTTAGACCAGGTTTTTCTGCACAGGAACCCGCTTTAGACCAGGTTTTCTGCACAGGAACCCGCTTTAGACCAGGTTTTCTGCACAGGAACCCGCTTTAGACCAGGTTTTCTGCACAGGAACCCGCTTTAGACCAGGTTTTCTGCACAGGAACCCGCTTTAGACCAGGTTTCTGCACAGGAACCCGCTTTAGACCAGGTTTTCTGCACAGGAACCCGCTTTAGACCAGGTTTTCTGCACAGGAACCCGCTTTAGACCAGGTTTTCTGCACAGGAACCCGCTTTAGACCAGGTTTTCTGCACAGGAACCCGCTTTAGACCAGGTTTTCTGCACAGGAACCCGCTTTAGATAAGGTTTTCTGCACAGGAACCCGCTTTAGACCAGGTTTTCTGCACAGGAACCCGCTTTAGACCAGGTTTTCTGCACAGGAACCCGCTTTAGACCAGGGTTTCTGCACAGGAACCCGCTTTAGACCAGGTTTTCTGTACAGGAACCCGCTTTAGACCAGGTTTTCTGTACAGGAACTCGCTTTAGACCAGGTTTTCTGCACAGCAACCCGCTTTAGACCAGGTTTTCTGCACAGGAACCCGCTTTAGACCAGGTTTTCTTCACAGGAACCCGCTTTAGACCAGGCTTTCTGCACAGGAACCCGCTTTAGACCAGGTTTTCTGTACAGGAACCCGCTTTAGACCAGGTTTTCTGTACAGGTGTTACGGTATATGATATTAACGCCGTCTGCTAAAGGTTACCAGACGTGCAATTGTAAAGGTTAAGACATTTAATATATTGCGATAGATGTTTCAATTACTGAACGCTTCATACACGATCGATTATGACGTGTATAGCGTTGTTTAGGACACAGTCGGTAACTAAGAAACGCTACCCTTTTTACATTGACCGTCAAGCTGTTAAGACGCGTCTGACTTTCCTTCCAATGTTGGGCATGGTATTGCCATACAGATATATTTTATGCAAGTACGGACATGGGTCAGTCCATTGCTATTACGAAGATTTGAAATGATTAAAGGTCAGTACGAAAGTGAAAATTAAGGAAGGATGAATTACAGTCCATAGTATTTGATTTTGCCAGACTCATAGACTCACTGTCGGCCGTTGGAAAACCCCAACCGCGCGTGCATACAGCTATGACAATCTGCATACAGTAATTTGATTATTGGACAAGGACTGATAGGATATCTACATATCTATGCCATATATTTTCAAGTTATAATATGTACCTTTGTGATCAACATGCATGAATCGTCTTGACGTGTAAACTGTATTAAATATTTGTGGACTCAATGAACCGACTTATCACATCAATGGAATTACAATTCAATATTCAACTTTCAAATTTTTCAGAATCTTCCTCCCCCCCTGCATTCGCGTAATCAACACCATAGAAGGCACGATACAAATCACTCAATGAAAACCATCAAGAAGATAAAACAATGGCCAGAATTTATAACACTTTATTGACATTATATGGAACATTGTTTCAAAGAATGTAACCAAACACCTTGCACAAGAAGATCGCCTTCAACAGATGGTGTCCATTGATTGGGGATCGAAAAAACCAAAAAAAAAAAAAAATTTTGAATGACTTTCGAATGAAATGTTTACGATTGAAGGACGATCACATGATGTGCTGAATTATGACCTATGACGCAGTACTCAGTATAATCCCTAACAACGTGACGTCACCGAAAGTTCGTGTAGGTGAAACTATCGGAGAAACTGCAAGCCGTTTCTTTTAAGCCTAACCAAGGGAAAAAAATAAGTCATTTGAAGCAAACACATGATATGGACTACAGGAGCAGACAGTCAGGGGCTTTAGCCTAGCTGTTGACGACCTATAGCACTGATCGAAGCAACGGAAAAGATAAGTCTAGTGTTTAAATTGTCGTCATTGCAAAACAGTGTAATACTGAGTCCATTTTGCTTTGATTAGGCATGTCTATGTATTTTCATGTATATATGTTAAATTTGTTTTCCATCGGATGTATTTGTTGTTAATTAGTGGGCCGGGTGGAGGGAACTGAAATCTCAGGGGAATGTCGCGAACAGCTGACCACCGAGATTTCAGTCGGGCTTAGGGCAGTTAAACGAGTGCACTTTTGGAAACCCCATTGAGGCTTGCCATTGGACTTGTTGTCCAAATCTGCTATCGTTTGACGATTTGCGTTAGCTGTACTGTCCCGTAGATAATTGGTGTATTTTATTCGTATTCAGTTAATAATTTTATTCAGTTCTGTACCATGTTCGTTACTATTCGTCCATTCTCCTCTGACTATCATTTATTTGATGATTGTTAAATTTTTGTCCGTTATGAGTCCTGTGACGTCATCATTTTCGCAGTCATTTTTTTTTGTGTGTACTTTGAATATTCAGTTGACCTCGGGTCAAACCTTGACCCTTCATTTGGTCTGTGACATTTCCGCTTATTTTATTTAGTTCATAAATTCATTTTTAATTGTGAAAATGTCTTGTTTGCGTCTTAACATTGTTTGTACCCCTTAGTTGCATCATTGCTTGTCTGTCCTCATAATATATATTAATACTACATTAATAATATGTTATTATATGCAATAATACACTTGTAATTTAATTTGATTAATTTTTAAAAAAATTTAAGGTTAATATGGGACATTGCATAATTATGCAGTGATAGTCCAAGAAAGTAGCACTACAATTTATAAGAGATGCCTAGGGCATAATAATATAATATATATATTGACAAAATAAAATAATCTTATAGCTACCTTTGAGGTAATAGACCCATTGTATATTATTTAATATACTTTTCTGGTACTAAGAGAGTGACTTAGTACATTGAACAATATAATTACTAGGAATTATACCCAACATTATTGGATATTGAGATTAATTGTGTGATATAATTACATTATATTTAACAGATATCATAACTATTTATGATATAGTATTATTTAGATACAATATTGTTACAAAATATTGTCTATTAGTTGAACTTAGACATTAAGTTCAGTACTATTGTGATTACTTATATTGAATATTTCTAAGTTGAGTAAGTATAATAATTACTCTGAAGCTACTATTGACTATTTTAATCAGTAATTATCAATAATTACTTACAGATAAAAGTCAAAATGCTTACTATAGACCATTTCGTTAAATTGGTCGGGAATATGGTTATAAATCTCAAGAACTTCGTCAGTTGCTGAATCAGAACTGGAAAAATATGAAAGAAAAGAAGAAGAGAAAAAAGCTGCATTAAAGAAAGAGGAAGAGGAACAAAGGGCTGCATTAAAGAAAGAGGAAGCAGAACTTGAGATGAAGCAAATTGCCAAGGAAAATAGACTGAGAGAGATTGCTCAACGTGAAAGAGAAGAGCAAAGAACAATCGCCAAACAGGAAGAAGAGAATAAATTGAAACGAGAGGAAATTATTTTACAACAAGAAATGGAATTGGCGCGTATTAAATTGGAGACAGCAAGATTACAAGCACAAAGTGCTGATGCAAACCAGAATAATAACGCACAAAATGGATCATCATCCAGCCAACCTAAACATTTCTACAACTTTAAATTACCCATTTTCAACTTGAACGTCGACGACCTTTCATCGTTCCTGGCACGTTTTGAACAGACTTGCAAATCTAACCATTTGCCTGAAGAGTCATGGGTACTCAAATTAAATGAATTCTTGGTTGGAGAACCACTGACAGCTTCTCAAAATGCTGACCCATCAATAGCAAATAACTACGGTGCTATTAAGTCCTTGCTTTTACGAAGATTTCACCTGGACGAGGAACACTGTAGGTTGAAATTTAAGGGAATTTTACCTGAATCTCCAAAGGATTTTGCAGGATTCATTGCGAACATACGCAATACATTTAATAGATGGGTTGAACTGGCAGAAGTCAACAAATCATACGACAAATTAGTTGATTTACTACTGCGGGATAAGGTATTATCTTCAGTTAGCCAGCCATTTTTTGCATATTTGCAGGAGCGTAAACCAGGTACTATGGATGAGTTAGAAAAAATTTCTTTAAACTACTGTTCGGCACACCCGAATGCAACCATTTCTAACTCCTCATTAAGAGAACCTCTACCTGTGGCGTCTAATATGGCCTACAATCACAATAACAAACAAAGACATCACAGTGTAGACAGAAGCAGGTTCCAAAGAAATCACAATGTTACTTTCAGAAGGGACATAATAATGATTTCAACAATAAAAATGAGTTCAACAGAGGTAGATCACGAGATAGAAATTATTCACCTCAAACAAACTACCACAATGGTCAACATAACACTCATTATAATCGATCACATACTCCCAATAATAATAATAACTGGAATGGTAATAATCATGGCTCGAGACATCGAGATAATAGTTACTATAGAGGACGACGAGATAATTCTAACAATTATACTCGGAATCGATCTCATTCTCGGGGATCATCTCATTACAACCATAATACAGGGGCGGCAGTTACAAATAATACTACCCCTATAGCTCAGGTCCCACTTGACAATAATACAACACAGTCTTCTGCTGCATGTTTTGCTATTAATTATAATGTGGCAAATAGTTGCCAGCAATGCAATCTTATTTTTCAGAAGGCGAAAGAAACAGTGCTTAACTGCGGACATATTACACCAGAGGTAGGTCTTGCAGTCAACGATGGAACAGGCCTACTAATTTTTAACAGGGGATTAGTTAATGGATCCGTCGTCTCAGTGTTGAGGGATTCGGGATCCACAACGATTGGTGTACGACAGTCGCTGGTACATCCCAGCTGTGCAACAGGGGAATATGTCCGTTGCATGACTTTTGGTGGAACAATAGAGTTTTACCCCACAGCTATTATTCATGTTAACACTCCTTTCTTCACAGGGAAACATTTGCAACCAAACAAAAAGAGGATAAATCTTTAAAAAAATTTTTTAAGTTGGTTGATAAAATTGACAATCTATCCTCAGGTAATAATAACAAACATTGTTTTGTTATTAAAAATGACATATTGATTAGATGTTTTCATGACAAATCACAAATGAAACAACAAGTTATGGTCCCATATACTTTTAGACGGTACATCCTTCAACATGCACATGACTCACATTGTGCTGGACATATGGGATATACTCGAACACGATCTCGAGTACTGTCTTCATTCTTTTGGCCAGGGGTGTCAAGAGATATTTCGCACTATGTACGTTCCTGTACTACATGCCAAGAAGTGAAAGCACGTGGAGCTTTTCACACGGCGCCTATTCAGGCTTGCGATATCTCAGTGAGACCTTTTGACAAGATGGCAATAGACATTATTGGTCCATTGCTACCATCGGCCAGAGGACACAGATTCGTCCTTACGTGCATTGATTTGTGCACACGATGGCCAGAAGCTATCCCATTAAAGACCACCACTACCACAGATGTAGCTGATGCACTACATCTCATCTTTTCTAGAATAGGGTTTCCTAGAAAACTGTTATCAGACCATGGGTCACAGTTTATATCTGACACCATGAAGGAAAATATTGAATGAAACCATATAAGAACTCAACTAACATGGCCAGAATTTATAACCACTTTATTGACATTATATGGAACATTGTTGTCAAATTGAATGTTCCAGAACAACAGAGAAGATCGCCTTCAACAATAACACAAATAGTGAACACACACAATGGTGTACACTAGACATACCAAAAGCAATGAAAACACACCAATACACATACAACTATTGGTGAACCCACACATAGACCTACCACAAACAGTGAGCACACAAACGTAGATGTCAGGAAACTATTTATACTGTGGATTTCAATACATGATAAATATGTACTCTTTGGCTCATCATCTAAGGATACGACCACAGCATACAATAGCTGACAATAATTAAACATAACACCTGTAACAGGTAAGTTCCCTTTTATTAACCACTGCACACACGGAAGCCACACACGGCTAGCAATACATATGAAATACAATGCAACAGAAATGCCAATATAACTTGCAATAACCAACACCTCAATCTATCAGCATCATACCCACTGATATGTTCCTACCGAGTGAATAAAGGTGTTGATGGTATAAATTTGTTTGTCATTCGTGATGACAAAAAATGTAAACAAAGAATAAATGTTCACAAACATTCATTCAGATGCTCAAGCGTAAGATGGAAAAGAGAACACATCTTGGGAAAAGAGGACAGACTGTCACACTACATTATGGCAACAGCTCGCTGGACGAATAGATGTGAACAGTAACATTGTTTTCTTTTGTTTGTTTTTTCTTCAGCTGTTTGCTACTTTCCCTTGCGTAGCACGTTCCTTTCAACAATGTTGTAAACATGATGTAGAAGGAAATGGTGGACATTTTGACAACAAATACTTTCTTATGAGATTTTCTATTTGATGTGCACAATACATGAATCTCATGTTACATGTGCGAAAGGCATCGCAACAATCATACTGCTTTTGACAACGTAGCAACGAAAACAGTGTTGATGGTATGTAGCAGGTTTAAAAAGTTTTCTTAGTCATTGTTAACTGAAAGTTGCAAGGACAATCAACATTTTTCTTAAGCAAGCCTTGATGCAGTGCATGTGCACAACATATCACCAACCTCAAAAATTTACTTCTCAGTAAACACACTTGAAGTATGGCAATATGTGCTGGTATAAATTATAATTACCTTAAATAGAAAATATTGCTCTCATTATTAAGAAAAATAAACATCAGACCTAACACTTTGCCTCCAGCTTTCGTTTCTGTTAAATATGTATAGGGACCATTTATTGTTTAAATAAGACTATACTTTATTAATATCTGCTATATAAAGTGCATTTAGCGTTATTTTCTGCTGCATAGACTGCATTTGACGATATTCAGGCATCAATGAACATGTAAGTGGACCTATAGACTGTCACATAATTATTATATTGGTGAACAGTTAAAACTAAAGCAGTTTATATTTAAAAGCAGCCTCTGCGCTGTTACAATGATAGATGTTTGTTCAGGTGGTAAATAGAAAAATATGAGTTATTTGAAACCCCGTTTGAACACTGACCTATCGTACATTTAAGATTAGGCGAGGGATAACTGGCGCAGCATCTCCCCTCTTTGATAAGCAA
>JAMPIV010018491.1:0-27500 GCA_024509875.1 Oreohelix idahoensis
TGAGGGGGGAGATTAAAGGGGTGAAAGTGGTTGAAGGGTTGTTGGGGGGATGGGAGATGGGTTAAAAGTTGGTTGGATTTTTGGTGGTGTGGGTTATGTGATGGATAAGGTTTAGTTTGAAGTTTTTTGGGGGGGTGTGGTTGTGTTAAATTGTGGTGTGGTGAATATAGATAGTAACAAGTTTTGGTTGTATTGATAGTTATCATGCGTTAAGTAAGTAGAGTAGAGTTTAATAGAGTATATATTAGCAACTTCTATCCTAAGGAATAGCACTTAGCTTACAAGATACCTTGATGATTAAGGTCTTTTCTTTTCCCCTTGTCACAAATTGTTGAAAGCTCATGAAAATAAACCATGATTCACGTTAAGTCCTGAGTGTGAAAGGGACCCTGAGCTTTACAAAAGCCAAAAATTTGGGATTGTTATATTTTTATATAAGGCAGGTCTCGGGTAGATTCGCTAAAATTAGAATTATATAGTGGTATGTAAATTAGATTTTAAATTAATTCTATTTATACATGTACAAACATGGAAAAAATTTATTTGACAATGTTAAAGTAGCAAAGCTTACTTTTAGACAAAAAAATCATAAATGCCAAAAGCATATGTAAAACAAAATATAGCCCCTCGTCAACTGGCCCTACCACAGCGTGGCGGCTTTAACGATCGTTCTGGTAGCGCTAACTAAAAAATGAAAATCACTCTTACAACATCCTTTTCAACAACGATCTCCTTCCCGCGGAACCCTAATAAACGACCTTCTGGTAGGAACTCAAAGGGTTCCGTGGAAACCCCGTTTGAGAAACCGTACGTAATGTTTTTTAACGAGGAACAGTACCCATACTAGAACGGGATACAATACACTATTTGGCGGTGCATGCCACAGTTTTTAACATACACACCATTACAAAAACCGCAAATAAACATGATCCCAACATTCCCATAAACACATTAATGAAAAGTAACCTTGACCCCCCCTCTAGACCATGGTATCTCGTATGGCAAACCATCATATAAAACACGCCCCCCCCGCGGTAAAGGCACTCCATCTAACCCACATAAAATTCATAAACCACCTCACATATATCCAACTACACGAACACACACAGTTATATTGGCTAACACGGTTTAAAAAAAAAGAAAAAAAAAAAACTAACCCGTGAGGTTTTTTATTTCCGATGAATTCAACTCTTGCTAAATTCTTGGCACTGAACCTTCCAATGTATTACCGTTTCTTATTTCCTTGCTACATTCTAATTTCAACCAGGCAAATTCTCCCTGGCTGAGAGTGGGTCCCTAGGTTTAAGCTGAGAGCAGGACCTAATATACGCGTCGGGAATTAGCTGAATGTCCTTTGCGATTTTAATGAAAGTGCCCTGTGATACTCGGTGCAAGACATATGTGTCCATGCTGCGGCGAGTGTAAAAACTCGAATTGGAAGAGAAGAAATAATCACCCTGTCCCCTAATAACAAACAGCAGAAATATTGGCCGGAAAACAAAAAACAGCTGTGCTATATGATATACTAAATGGTTACATTATCGTCTGGGAATGGAGATACAATATAATTCAACGTTCTACAAGATGGGTTCTGTAGAAAGAGCATTATGGAAATTAAGAATGTCACTGCAGAAAGACAACGTTGAAAACTAACACTACCCGCATGCCCATACCAGCTACATCCTTAACCTGATACCATCGGTTTCTATTTCAACATTAAATAAATAATAGAGAGGAAAGTATTGCAAAATGTTTTATAACAAAATAATTGGAAAGCCGATAATGTTTAGAGTTACAAACACAAAAACTGTATAATGCCTTTCCCGCTGGGATGTCACGCTTGCTTAGTGAAGACCTGATTGTTAGCTTGTATAGAGACTAATCCCCCCCCCCCCCCCCCCCCCCCCCCCCCCCCCCCCATTTTGTTTCATTTCTATGCCAAATTCATCAAGCGAACCCTTAAGGGATAAAGCATAGGCTTAAATTTACCAACAAGACTTTTCTTTCGAACTGGAGAAGAAGACATTTGGAGACAGCTATAACTAACAATAATCGGTGATGGGAAGACCAAGAAAGACCATGAGCCGGATGGTAAACTGCTACCAGAAGAGGTGTGTCTTTTTTTTTGTTGTTAAGACGATTTTACCTCCTTGTGAGAAAACTAAAAGGGGACTAATGAATGGACATATACTTAAAGTTATGAAGCCGTACCAAATATGAAAATTGGCAGTGTGGTAGAAATAAGCCTTTGCCCTTAAATTGCAGACTCTCTCAAACATGACAGCCCATTTCCTCGGGCAGAGGGAAACCTGGTCTTTGAACGTCACTCCCTCAGAAATCATTACATCCCAGTTCACAACTTAAAAGGGAATAATTAATCTTTCCTTACGCCTATAAAAATCTTTTGCCCGCCTACTTCACATGCAGTAAGGTTCTACCCAGCGATATAACAGGAGATACCATGCCCGATTTAGAATCTATCCGTTATTTTTAACTGTCGCGTAACCCACGATCAAATCTGATCGTTGTAAAACTGCGCGTACTGATTCACACCTCAAATCTTACCCAGTTGTAACTGGGTACCCTCTCCCCCCTCCTAATGGCCTTTAAAGCGCCCAATGAAGACCTCAAAGGCATGCGAGGAAGCGCAACTGCACCCGTATATACCCCACATGTCTGCATTAAAGCTGGTCAAATATTCTACAGACCTATTTAAAAGTGAAGTCCCCCCCTTCTAACACTTTCACTCCAGAATAAGGGCAGATTATTACCTGCTGTGAGACTAACCCTTTCCCCTTTCTTAATTGCAATCCTTTTGTATAGTGCGCGTAATTTATTATAAAGTCAAGCCCTGACTCTTTAGTATTTCCGCCACTTTGTTTTGTAGTTTTGGTTACAGACTCGTGGGAAAGGTTTTCTGATTTTGATTTATAGCCACTCGCCCTGCCGTCCCTGTTAGACTGTAACAGACTTGAAGAACTAATGAATATCCTGAACACACAAAATCTAAAATCAAACCTATCATTCTTACAACGATATTCGCCCCCCACACCCCCCCGCTTTATGTCCATTCATCATCTTCCTAAACTCCTCAACAAGCTCAAGCATCCTGTTACATTCTCATGCTACTATAGACCTGTCGGCCACACCCCATACCTTTGAATGACCCCATCGACCCCCAATACGCTCCCCGACTTAATGTCTTAGATTCGTTATTTTCCATTAGCTCGGATTCTCACGTCTCTTTATCTCAATGTATAAGTTTTTTTTCTGTCTTGGCTCCACCGCGTCTAAAGAGAAAATCCAAGCTGTCTTACCAGAGGATTCAACAAATAAAAGAAAAACCCTGTAGTGCTAGCATATTTGTTATTTAAAAACCAACCTTTTCCCCAAGTGTGGCATACTGTTAATACTAACATTAAATACCCGATGCTACAACTACTTGAGACTAGAGGGGCGATTAGTAAATATGGAAATTGTGTCATGTTGGCACCAGGTGTGATGGGCGGTTTATCAATTTTCTCAATGATGTTCTGTGGGTTTTGGGTCTGGAGATGAGGGCGCCTGCAGTGAATGAAGGGTAGGGTGCATGGATTGTTTCTCCTTCAGGCATGGTCCTTTAAGTGGCGACCAGGGGTATTTGATCGTGTGGTCAGCTTGACACTAGACAAGGGTCAAGTTGCAAATGAGAAAGTGTTTGTTTGAAGATAAAGCGCTGCATTTGGGTAGCACATGCATTTGTTTTTTTGGTTGAAGTGTTGCCTGTGGAGGGGTCTAGTTCATTGGGATTGGTTACCCCAGTGTAGTAAAAGTGTAGAAAAGGAAATTGGAAGAAGTAGATGCGTCCGGGGGTAGCCAAGTAGCTGTGGGACTATGCGTTGGGCTTACATGGATACCTGATTTTTAGTGGCCAGTCATATGGTCTTGGCATGTCCCCCCCCCCCCCCTGTTAGGCTAATAATGGCGTTCTTTCGTTGAGAGCCAAAGTTGTTGTCCCCCCAAATTGGCTCCTGATCCCCTCTAGACCCTGTGTTTTGAGTTATTAGTACTATGTGTTGTGTTGTCTTGTTAGAACTTTGTGTTTTGTTGTAGATCTTTTTGTGTTTGTTGTAGAATTTGTTTTGTGTTGTTGGAGACTGTATCGTGTTTTGTTGGTTTAATCAGACTTTATTTTTGATATTTGTAGACTTTTGCATGTTTTGTAATACTTTTGGTGTTGTTGTAAGAATTTGTGTTGTTTTGTAGCTGACTTTGTGGTTTGATATAGGACTTTATGTTGTTGTAAACTTTGTATTGTTGTAGACTTTTTTGTTTTGTGTCGTTGCTATAGACTTGTGTGTCGTTGTAGACTTTGTCAACTGTTGTTGTAGACTTTGTGTTGTTGTCAGACAGGTATGTTGTTGTAGACTGTGTGTTTTGTTATAGACTTTAGTTGTTGTAGACTTTGTTCCCGTGTGTGGACTTGTGTGTTGTTGTAGACGTTTTATGTTGTTCGTAGACCCTTTGCTGTTGTTATAGACTTTGTGTTGGCTGTGTAGACTTTGTGTTGTTGTAGACAAGATTGTGCGTGTAAGTTTGTCTTATCTATCAGCCAAGGTGGGGACTTCTTATCTCTCCCCACGTCCCCTGGAACCACAGTATTTACTGTATGTAGGCGCGTGTCTTGCGAGCTTTGGCATTTATCGGTCTCCGATTAATAATGAATAAATATGTCGAGATTACACGTCCTAATAAAGGTATGTACCAATGGATAGGGTATGAAAAAAAAAAAAACGGAAAAAACGAAAATAGGTGATTCGTCCCTTACGAGGACTCAAAAAGACAAAGAAAATAGTCTACGTTACGGGCCACAGAGGCCTTCGTCCAGGTAAAGGAAAGAAAGTGAAGGCCTGTAGATAGGGACACATAAGAACTTAAATAAACATAAAAAATAAAAATAATAAAAATAAAACCTCCGGTACTGTCCCTGAAAGGCAAGGCATAAATCCTATCACTGTTGCTGTCCACTGATGGACCGCGTGATGTTGGAAAGGATAACGAAAGGAGATGATGAAAACCAAATAACAAGCAACTTTCATTGTCATCAGATCATTGTCCCATCATCATTATCATCCCCATCATCGTTCAAATTCAGACTACTTCATTAATCCATCATCATTGTCATCATCCTTGTAAAATCATCATTCATCATCATCCATTGTCATCATCATTGTATCACATCATCATTGTCCCCATCATCTTCATTATCGATCTCACATCAACGTTATCATTATCATTGCCATCATCATTATCATCCATCATTATATCGTCATTAGTCCCCCCCATCATCATTGTCATCCATCTTATTGTCCAACATTGTTTATTATCATCATTTATCCCCCCCCTATCATCCATCATTGTCATCATCATTGTCATCATTCAAATTGTCATGCATTTTTTGTATTTGCGCTTTCCTTGCGGAGCAAGAGCATAGCCCACTCCCGCGACCCACGTTGCAACCAATGACAGTAAACCTAACCAATCAATCCAAACCAGTAAATACATCTGGTCTTGTAGCAAATGACGTTCATGTAGCCAAATTTCTCTGTTATGCAAATTCATGAACTTGGCCCCACGTCCTGGGTTCCCATCTGGCTGTTGCCTCACCTTGTATTGCCACAGGAGGTGAACCTTGCGGGCCCCCATGCACATGCTCAATATAACTTTGCCATGTTTGTTTGACCTGCCCTGAAGGAGCAGTAATCATATTCTGTTAATCTGTCACTTCAGATAACCTGGGGGAGATACCTGTGACTACCTGGGGCTACCTGGGTACAAGAAGTACTTATTGTTCAGCATTTCATTTCTGCAGGGAAGACAGTAATATAAGGTCATTTTGCCCCTGCTTAAAATGTAAAATAGAATCCCGGTAGAGGTTAGATTATTTTTACGTGGCATGTATATTGTTTACCCCCTGAGTTATAGAACTCATGCCGCGTTAAATGTAAACAGTCCATAAGAGAACTCCACAATATAATTAAGTAGTATTTAACAGTAATGCGACAGATACTAACTTCTAAACAGTTTTTTGACCGTCAACAAAAAATTCAAACTGAGAAATCATCACAATGCTATATATAAATAATCTCGTCATAAACTGTAAAGGTGTAGAAACTTGAACAATTGAGACAAGAAAAGCCAAATTGCGAGAAGAACCAATTGAGCGCCCGTTTTGAGATGGGTGGATATATCAGAAGATTGGGCTGTCTCGTGGGAAAGAGAAGAAATCAAATAATGAAGTCCTAGAAAACATAGGAACTTGAAAAAAAGAATTAATGAAGGAAAAATATAAAATTAGATAGCCCTAATTTTGTGGCCGTGTAGAAAGACATAACACCTTCATTGAAAACCTGCAACAGAAGGCAGAGTTGAAGGCAAAACGTTTCATTCAGGAAGACAGCCCTATAAGTAGGAAGATAACATCAAGAGATGGAGAGAAAGGAGTTGGAGATTCATTGCAGCAGACCTTCAATGTCACCTGATAACGATGATTTACCAACGGAACAAACGATAATATATTTAAAAGTATAATTATAATGTATGTAAAAGTTTCGTAATATTCTAGTAAAGTGAGCTGCTCAACAGGAAAATGGTTGCGTAAGGATTAAGAAGATAAAAGTGGCAGAGTGAAATAACTATCGAATGGAAATAACCGAGTGAATGAATTAGCTGTTGAGTTTGATGGCATGATTACAATAAAACGCTTAACCATAAACCAGATGTCATATGTCAAATGCACAATCTCTGAATTTCATCTCGGATGTTAAGTTCCAGCACGGGTCTGATTTATGTCATGCAACAACACATGCTAGTGGAGACTAAATGTAAACCACTTGTCTCCGCCATATTTTTAAGATGGCAAATCATGAGGTTTACAGAAAAAACCGGAAAGTCGACATCACTTGTTAGGGATGTTAGAGTTTGTGCAGTTGTGAACCGTTTGAAGTTTCAGGAAGCATTAGAAGAATGGCAGGCATGATGCGTATACTTTTTACATGATCGATCATCAGACTGTAATTTACGTACAAATGTATTTGTTTGTGTTTGCGTTTGTGTGTTGCATGGTATGTCTTCTTTCTGTTCCTTGTGTCTTACAATCATCGTCTATATTTTCCCTTTCGCTCTCTATTGAGCATAAAGCCTACACTACAACTGCCCCCCCCCCCCCCTTTACAGTAAGCTTGCACTAAGCATTCACATGCTCTTGTAGGGGTGTAGCAATTTGTTTTACATGACGAGGTTTGCCAGCCAAACGCACAACCTCATTATAGTCGCCTTGTATGACATTGCCTGAGGTTGCAGCTGTCCTTTTCGTTGTGTGCCTCATCACAGAGCCCAGGAACTAAACAGGGCCTTCTTTCTCACAACAGCTGACACTATTTTTTGTTCACAAAACATCTATTGCTGTTGTATTGTTCCACTCTAACACTGATTCATATTTCATTTTATGGCACGTAATTACTTATTGTTTATTGTTGACCAGAATTGACATCACTGCACTCCGGGCAAACCCATAGGTGTTCAGGCTCCCTCGGTAAATGTTGAAGGGTATAAGTGCTAACTGTTCCTGTAACGTGCAGGTTGAATACGCGATGGATGCATCTTCTCTGTGACAGAATAAACTCGAACGTCACGCTTACCTGTGCAATCCTATAATTCATTCTGTGCTCTTCACTGTAGTTTTCACACCTCCGACAGTATTTGGTATTTTTGATTCATTGTTTACGCCTTCCCTCGATTATTGTTATGTGGGGACTTCAGAAACCATCTTTTGCTGAATAGGGTAATCCATCCCTTTCGTTTGAAGCCAGATTGACACCTGGGATCGGTAGAGAGAAGGGTGGTTTACTAATATGTAACACATTTTCCTGCCAGACCAGGCACGTGCAGGGGAGCGACCGGATTAGTGAGTAAACAACCTTGGGACGATTACAGTCGATTATCTCTGATAATAGTTCTGTCTGCCCAGTTATTGATTGTTGGCTAAGCCCGGGGACTTTGGGTCGTCCAGGAGGTCTGGATCCCTGGCTCTTAGTTTCCCATGCTTGCCGTGGAAGCCGATCTTCTCCCATTCTGCAGACATGGTTAAAACCATCTTAGTGGGGGCTGTTCTACTTAGGTCTGCTAGGGTTGGGTTTTTAGGCCTTGAAGTATCATCTGGTTGCGGACCATGTCTCTTCTTGTTACTTCAACCACCTTCCTCGGACACCTCATTTCTGAGGTTTGGATCTAGCTTTTGTGGGTTGTAGTCATTGCCCATGACTCGCATCCATACATCAAGACTGGGACATAGATGGAGCGGTATACAGTCATCTTCGTGTTCTTACCAACTTCTCATTTGCTTGAAAAAGTCTCCCAGCAGCTGCTCTTTGGGTAGCCAACTCTTCTTTGATGCCTCACTTCCGGTCTATGACAGCTCCAAGGTATTTAAAGTGGTCGACCTGCTCCAGGACCTGTTCTCCCAGCTTAATCTGATATCTTCACCATGATATCACCATGGTTTTTGTTTTCGAGCTGCTTATGACCATCCCTCTCTTCTCCAGCTCTTCCTTCCAGACTTGCAGGTTGGATTGAAGATGTGCCTCTGATTTAGCAATCAGGGCAACATCATCAGAAAATGCCAGCTCTGAAAAACAGACCTGTCTCATCTTCCAGTACTCCACTGAATACTTTCTTGTCCTCTCCTTACATGCATTGATGACATCGTCCATGAGGAGTATGAAAAGATAAGGTGACAGGATATCACCTTGTCTTACACCAGTGGTGGTCCTGAATTCTTCTGACTTATGGTTTGCCGTCCTCACATAATTTCTGCAAGACTTGTAGAAGCTCTGAATAGCATGAATCAGAGGTGTTGGAGTATTCTTCTTTGCCAAACAGTCCCAAAGTTTGTTCCAGGGGACCTTGTCAAATGCCTTTTCCAGATCTAAGAAGCAAAGATGGATCTCACTCTTATACTCAAGAGCCTTTTCACTCAACTGTCTGAGTGTGAAGATTAGATCTAGAGTACTTCGATTTGCTCGGAAACCACACTGAACCTCATCCATATGTAGCTCAGCTAGACGTCTGAGTCTCTGCTCCAGTATTCTAGAGTAGATTTTACCAGGGACACTGAGAAGGGATATGCCTCTATGGTTTCCACAATGTCGGTTGTCACCCTTTTTGAAAATCGGTGTTATTATGGCCATCCCCCAATCCTTTGGTATTGTCTTGTTGTACCAAGCTGCCTGTAGGACCCTTAGGAGTAATAGGTCGCCTGCTGCTCCCATGTACTTAACCATTTCTGGTGTTATGCCATCATGTCCTGCTGCTTTGCCCATCTTAATTTTCTCCAGTGCGGCCTTCAGTTCTTCCATCTTTATGTCATCTTCATCACTATTGTTTCCCTTTCTGTGTCAATGGTTATCATTCTGATGCTTGACCTTGCTCACCATCCAGGAGCTCTGAAAAATATTCTTTCCATCTTTCCATTACTTCTTTTGTGGCAGTAAGCAATTTGCCTTGCTTGTACTTTATAAATTTAAGAGGGCACTGTTTTTCCTTCCTCATTTTCTTTAGGGTCTTTTAGAACAATTTCTGTTTTTCTTGCGCATCGCTTTCTAGCTTTTCTCCAAATTCTTCCCGGGACTTCTATTTTGCTGCTAGCACCTAGTTCTTTGCTTCTGTTCTGAGTATCATATATTCTCTGTTTTTCCTGCTGTGTTATTAGCTCCTAAGTATTGTTTTCATGCCTTTTTCTTCTCTCTTATTTTTTCTTTAACCTCATATGTCCACCAAGGTGTCCTCTTTCTCTTGTTCCCAAGTCGAACTTCACCACATGCTTCTGCTGCAGCTGTCTTTATGATGTTTTTGAATTTCAGCCAGAGTGTTTCCAGGTCATCAGGTTGTTGTTCTGTGTTTCTCACTGCTGTAGCAATAAGCCCCTGATTTCTGGTCTTCATTTCTGGCTCTCTCAGCTTGTAGGTCTTAATGCTTGTTTCCCCTGTTCGTTTACTTAGCTTCTAGCGTGATGTTAGGCAGTTCCTAGGCCGAGTAGCTCTTTCAGTCGTTCTTTTAATTGTTAACAAGTAATGGTCACTTCCAATCTCTAGCATCCTCCACACTCTAGCATCCAGGACATACTTGAATGAGCTCTTCCTAACTATGGCATAGTCGATCACTGACTTTTCATTTTTTGTTGGTTCACACCTAGTATATAAATGTATGCGCTTATGGGGGAACTTTGTGTTTGTAATGATCAGATTCTGCTCAGTGCAGAATCTAAGGAGTCGCTTACCATTGTCATTGAGAGTATCTTCTCCATATCTTCCGATAACTCCACCCCATCTAGCATGGTCATTTCCAACTCTGGCATTGAAATCTCCTAGCAGGATTACTTCATTCAGGCAGTCGTCCACTGTCCTTTGAAGCAGCTCGAAGAATTCCTTCTTGACCTCTGCTCGTTCATCTTCATTCGGCCCATACACAATGACAAGGTTGACAATGGTTTCTCCTTCTTTTAGTTTTAGGACCATAATGCGTTCCGAGACAAAGTTCCATCACTTGATATTATCCCTTTGGTTTTTGGCCACAATACAACCCATACCCCCTTTAGCTCTTTCAGATGTGGGGACACCATTGTAGAGCAGCGTGTCGCCATCGAGATCCACAACTCCTTGTCCTTTTTTCTTTGTTTATGTTAAATCCAGGATTTCTAATTTGGCTTTCCTCATCTCTTCCACCAGCTCCTCTTCCTTCCCGTTTATACTTCTTGTGTTCTATGTTCCGTAAGTCGTAGTCCGTAGTCCGTTCCAGTTCGTCGCCTTTAGAATCAGTACGGTTTTCTCTCTTATGTTTCTCGTAATCTGGTTTTTAAGACAAACAGGTGATTGGCCTGTTGTGCCTTTGCATGATGGAAGGGCTGCCTCCTTACGGCCTTTATGCAGGCCGCCCTCCTCCTTTTTCAGCCGGGCTTGGGACCGGTCTAGGCGGAGTTTAAGCCCGGGTAAATGATATAATCGTTTCCGAACAAGACTTGGCGGAAGAATTATTATTTATCTTGAAAGAGTGTCGTAAATTTCCGATAGGTGATTAAGAACAATGTTAGGTCCCGTCTGAATAGAACTGACAAAGATGATGACTCAGTGCGAGATAAGGTAAACAGATAGATTTTCACTAGTGAGTTGGTGAAGGGTAGAGTCTGTCCCTGGATTTGAGAAGCTACTCTAGTCCAGCCTATCGGTTACGACTAAAAGTTGTTGTTCAGACAGTTCCCTTTCTATATTAATATATATATATATATATATATATATATATAAATATATATATAATATATATATATGTATATGTAATATGTATATGTAAAATGTATTGTATATGTATATGTATATGTATAATATATTTATATATATATAGATTATATATATTATATTATATAATTTTTATATTTATATTTTTAATTTTTTTTATTTAATTTTTATATATATATTATTATAATATTTTATTTTTTAATTAATAATAAAAAAATTAATAAATATATAAACCAAATAATAAAAAAAAAAAAAAAATTAAAAATATAAAATTTTTTTTTTTTTTTTTTGTTATCAAAAATTTGTAAAATCAAAATATCAAAAAAAAAATTAAATAATTTTAAAAATAAAAATATAAAAAAATTTTTTTTATAAAATATTTATTTTTTTTTAAAATTTTTTTTTTATATAAATAATTTAAATATATTTTTATTTTATATAAAAAAAAAATATTTATATTTTATAAATAAATTTATATTTTAAAAAAATAATATTTAAATAATTTAAAACATATATATAAAATAAAAAATTTAAAAAAATAAATAAATAATATGTGTTGTGTAAAAAAAATTTTTTTTAAAAAAAAAAAATTTTTTTTTAAAAAAAAAAAAAATTTAAATATTATAAAAATAAAAAAAAAAAAAAATTAAAAAAAAAAAAAAAAAAAAAAAAAAAAAAAAAAAAAAAAAAAAAAATAAAAAAATTTTTTTAAAAAAAAAATAAAAAAAAAAAAAAAAAAAAAAAAAAAAAAAAAAAAAAAAAAAAAAAAATAAAAAAAAAAAAAAAAAAAAAAAAAAAAAAAAAAAAAAAAAATAAAAAAAAAAAAAAAAAAAAAAAAAAAAAAAAAAAAAAAAAAAAAAAAAAAAAAAAAAAAAAAAAAAAAAAAAAAAAAAAAAAAAAAAAAACAAAAAAAAAAAAAAAAAAAAAAAAAAAAAAAAAAAAACCCCCCCCCCCAAAAAAAAAAAAAAAAAAAAAAAAAAAAAAAAAAAAAAAAAAAAAAAAAAAAAAAAAAAAACCAATGGGGCCCAGAAACTAAACCCAAAAACCAAAAAAACAAAAAAATTAAAAAAAAAAAAAAAAAAAACCAAAACAAAAAATGTTTATATATCTATTATATATATATGTATATATATTTTATATATATATGATAGGGCTGGTCAATAATATATATATGTATATATATATGTATACTTATATATGTATATATAATATGTATATATATAACGATATTATATATAATATATTATATATATATATATATATATATATATATATATATTATAATATATATATTATATTATTCTATATAGGATATATGTATTATATATTTATGTACTATAATATATATGTATATATATATATGTATATATATATATATATATATATATATATATATATATATATATATATATATATATCTTTTTTATATCTATTTGATAGGTCATATTATCTATATCTTATAAATCTGTATTATATGTATATATGTATATATGTATATATGGTTATATGTATATATGTATATATGTATATATGTATATAATATTTATATATATATATATTATATATATATATATATATATATTATATATATATCACATACCACTCACTACACACGGACACAATAAGTGACGAAAATTAGACGCACAAACGTGAAAACTTATTAGTAATGGAGTATGTGGTATGGGACTAGCTTGACCGACAAGTAATTAAGTTTTATGTTTACTTTTATTTACCATAAGAAACTTCACAACCAGTTATTATAAAAAAATATCAGAATATACAAATCATAGGTTACAGGAATTAATAAAGAAATAGTCTCATAAGTGTAATCTCCCCTGTTCCTCTGTTGAGACTACAAGATCCCGTTAGAAGTATAAGATGTTAAACCCCAAAAGGTCAAAGAGTTTTGTTGCTATGGTCTAGAATTTGCCTATTCTGTAAAGAGACAGAGGTTCTGAGTTAATCTATTCTCGAAATGGAACAGTATTAGTAAAATAAAAAACTATTAAGAAAGGCACAGCAAAGTGAGTACATGGATTATACAGTTATGGGAATCTATTCATTCTTTAAGAATTTTTTCTCTTCTCAGACGGTAACCGTGGCCACGTTCCTTTCGTTTCTTACCTAATTGTTGATTAACAACGTCTGGAACATAGTTTTCATGGGTCACACAGAAAATCCAGTGTTATTTTCACGAAAATAAAATACCCAGTCATCCAAAGGCTGTTTTTTAAATCATTTTTCTTCTTCGGGGAAACGTTTATTTCGTTACTGTTAGTTGGATTTCAGTTATGTCACATTAATTAGTCAGATAAACTTAACAGTGCTCATAGTGCGAGTAGCTTGAGATTTCCAATACATAAAAGGAATGTCAGGTATGTAACTTCTCTCAGTATGGAGTAAAAATTCTATGTCAACCACAAATGGTCAATAGTCGGAAAAATGTCAATGTTTGATTATGTTCGCCACAACGGGCTGAATGTATATTGAAATTTGGGAGGAACAAGAAATCTGGAGCTTCTATAGGTCCATGTTAAAATTTACTTCTTAATATTCTTTGGGGTTGGTATTTCTCTGTCTCTTTTTGGGTTGTAAACAAAAGACCAGAAAGGTTCACCTTGAAAACCCCGTAGTTACTATAAGAATGTTCTTTGTGTATTTGTTGGACTTAGGTCCGTTATTCTCAGATTAGACCGCTGGTAGAATTTGGGTATCGTGACCCAGTACGCAAACACAGGAATTAGATCTTCTCCAATCGAAAATACCTAAGAAAAACCACTTTAACAATGGTCTAGCAAATCGAAGCTAGTTGGTTTCTGAAAAAATCCTGTGGGTACTGAATAATGGATTTAAAGGACGCTGTATATATCTTAAACTTGGTGGAAATTCACTAGCACTTGCTAGTTTTGACACCTTTGCTCAGATTTCGGAGATTTCTAAACGGTTGATCTGCGAATTCAAAGTTAAAATTGCCACCTTTCCCACCTTGCAGACTCTGGGAACGAGCGAACGGTCTTTTGAATCTGGCGGACTCTCACCGTATCTAATTTACATTCGCAACGAACGGTTGAGGGAGGGGGGGGGGTAACTGTAATTATCTCCCTTGGTTTCAGGATAATTCCCCCTGATCCAATTACTAACACAAAGTTGTTCGCAAAATTGGTTCAAGTCATTGCAAACGCGCAAGTCATTGCAGACGGTTTTCATGTAGATATTGTTAAACCCCCGTCAACGATCGATTGTTCCGCTTTCAAAATGGCGGCGTATCAGCGAAATGTGTATCAGACAGAGGAAATCGCCAAGGATAAAATAACAGCAGACGGGAATCAGTATGAAAAGGATTTTACATTTCAGTTCAGGGAAGGATTGTGTATAATTGCTATAAGAAGGAACGGTAGGATGTTCTCATTTACGGGAGGGAATTATGCGTATTTCGGCTGCTCCACCACAGGTATACGCTAACAGGATGTAAACCCACTTCTGTTCTAAATATTAAAATCAACAAATAACAGTTTGGGAAATTACATGGATAGGAAGGTAGAGAATTATCAACTGTATTAAAACTAGATAGATGAACAATAATGGGTTATTATATATGCGAGAATGAAAAAGGCAAAATTTCCAGTCGACGCACAGAACGGCCGAAATCACTGTTCGGGAAGGATTTTTTCGGCGTTTGTTTAAGCTGTGGACGTCGGTACCCTTCGATACGTCCGCGCTATACGTATTTAAAGGTATCGGTAAAACTGGGAGGGATAACAACGAAAAGAGGGTTTGAAGCGACAGACTGGAGGCTGAGTTTCGCACACTATCCATGAATTGTGAGTGGATCGCCAGAAACATTTTTAAGTCCAGTATCTGAAGTCTGAGGGTAAGCGAAATTATGATAACTACCGTGTATAATATTTGTTATTTCATGTTCATATAGAATTCACAAAATATGCCTGTATAATAGTAGTCAGTTGAATATAATGTATTTTTGTATTTTTATTAATATGATCAAACATGTGCATTTGTGGATGATTGTTGCTTTGTACAAAAATTAATCACAAATAGTTTATCATATTGCTTTATCGCTTACGAGATTATAAAGGCAGTCCCATGGCAGAGATTGTCATAGGAAATGAAGTGTTAGTAGAAACTTCTAATCTATGGAAGATCCCAGTTTACAGAGGTTAAGGTGACTAGTCCCCTTCCTCGCTGCCTTTGGCCTCCCTTGCCTTCCTACAAGTTCGAGCGCGCAACTTTGTACCCATTTACAGCTGACTTGTAAACTGGAGTGTTCTACAGCCAGTTTCTATGTAATTTGAAAGCAAGTTTAGTATAGAACGTGATCACGTTTTGGTCACTCACTTTATTTATTTTATGTATTAATTTTGGGTAGTTGCTAAGATAGCATCAGTATTCGAATTCGTACTTGATATGATTTGGAAGGATCAAGTTATAGAATATGAAGGGATGTATAGGAGCGGAATAAACCAGATGATGTTTATTACTGATAGGTTAATATTAATTCTGTATCATTGAAATGATGTTACTTGCTGCTATGACTGTATAAAACTTTGACAGACCTGATGACTGACTAGTCTCGTGACTTATGTGCTAGTCAGTTACACTGTATTGAGATGTTAAATATTAATGCTCTATCACTGCAATGACGTCCTTGCTTACTATGATAGTACAACGGTGCCCTCTGATGTCTGACTGGTCTCACATCTGTGCTAGTCTGCTACAAGTCTAGCCGGATACTAGCCAAGGCTGATATGTTGCAGGTTTCATTAAAGAACTCAAACCAGACTGTCCAGTATCAGAAGCCTGTGTCGTTTCATCAGAGGCAATCCCACAAAAGTGCAGGAACCCCAAAGAGTGAACTTCAACTGGTCATTGGCATCCCTACTGTTGGGCCAACCAAGTCTGATATCAGCAAAGGACCGTTCAGTTTCGGCAGTATCAAGTTGAACAGATAAGTTGTCACTGTAGGACACTGACTACCACAATATATTGAAAACACATTAAAATAGTCAAGTGATGACATTTATCAGAGGACTCAAAAGATTGAACAGTGATACTTATTTAAAATGAATGCAGTCTAACAATAGACATCCCATTTAATATGAGTTGTGTAACTCAATACATACAAAATAGTATATATATATATATATGACTATATATATATATATTATTATATATATATATATATCATATATATATAGTATATATATATATATATATAAATATATATATATATATATCATAAATATATATATATATATTATTATATACTATATATATTATATAATATATATATATATTATATATATAATATCATATATATATAATATTATATATATATATATATATATATACCCCAATATATATATATACTTATATATATATATAATATTTTTCAATGCTCTTTTTCCAACTAGTAGCAATAACAACCCATATTACAGTGTAAACAAATTATTAAACTATTTTAACATCACTGTACCTGAGGATTTATTTCACTTCTTTCCATTTGTGGGTTCAGTGAATGTACATTTTACTTATCCCCTAGGATAGAAGTAATCATAAGATAGGCACAGGGAGGAGACACCTTAAATCCTGGTACTACTTCTTACCAACTGGGCCAGGGTTTTCACAGTCTGACTATTTTTTGATATAACAATGCACCAGTGCTTATTTCTAAGACTGGGGTAATTATTACTTGTAAGGTCAAAACTCTTTACTGCCATAACTTCCTTACATAAAAATAATAATTTTAAAAAACCTCCCGCTCCCAGTCGGGGCTCGGCCTGTCTGCCGGGATAATATCTTTGATATTCCTGAGCCGGAATGCCTTTCTATTTCTGCTGTGTAGGAAGAAATTTTTTTTGTAAATTTTTTTTTGGAAAGAGTAATCAAACCATAGTAGGGAAAGAATATATATAAAAAATTTTTGTAGTGAGTACCATTGAGTACAGATAAAGAAAGCTGTTTCATATATGGTGAAGTCAGTTTAATTAACTTTAATTTTAAATAAGTTAATTATATTGTAGTAAATTAGTTTGAGTAAGATCGCTTGCCCTACTAGACTACAGATACATCATGGCTGACTTGGTCAAATTTAGGTCTGCTACACTGCAGGTGGGAAAAGAGCTTGGCATGGAGGGTGACGCTCTGATCCGGTATGTCACGACGGAATGTGAAAAGTACACCGAGAGAGAAGCAAAGCAATTAGAAGCAGAGAGAGAAGCCAAGAAATGAGAAGCAGAAAGAGAAGCCAAGAAATTAGATAGCAGAGAGAGCCCCAAGCCAAAGAAATTAGAAGCTGAGAGAGCCAAGAAACCTTAGAAAGGAGCAGAGGAAGAGAAGCCAAGAAATTAGGCTGAGAGAGAAGAAAGGAGGTTACAAGCAGAGAGAGACCATGAGCTGAAAATGAGACAGCTTGATCTTGAACTTCAGGCTGGGACTATCACACCATGGTAATAGCTCCACCTCATTCTGCGAATAGCTCTTTTCAGAACACAGCAAATGGGGCCATGAACTTCCACCTAGATCCATTTGTTGAAAAGGAGGACGCAATTGAGTCGTACCTGGATACGTATGAAACGCTTCCTTCTACATATGGACTGGAAAAGGAAAAATGGAGTCTAAAGTTATCCCAGGGATTGAGAGGTATTGCATATGATGTGTTTCTGAAACTCCCCATAAAGAAGATCAGGAAAATTATGAAATACTAAAGCCAAGCCTTACTGATTCCGGTATGAAAAGAACTCTGAGGCATATAGGAAGAAATTTAGAACTTCTAAACCTCTACCTGGAGAAACATATAACCAGTTCTCAGCTAGGCTAGAACGTATTTGTTGAAATGGAGTAGTTTAGGTAAGTATCAGAAAACCTACGAGGATCTGAAAGAAATGGTTATGTTAGAGCAAGTGAAAGATTCCATGTCTCAAGAAATGAGGAAATTCCTTATGGAACAAGGAGCAGAGAGGCTGGAAGACATTTTGAAATGTGCAGAGAGATACCAAGCAGCTCAAGCTGAATTGGTAGGAACAAAAAGAAAGCAGGTAGAAGGATATAAGCCACCCACCGCAGAATACCCAGTTTTGACCAAATGGATCAACCGTACAGAAATAAGCCAAGATTTGATAATAAGGACAAGAACCCTCAGACTCAGGAAAATAAACCCTACAAACAGGGAGATAAGTGGTATGCAAATTTTGTAAGATGAGCATGAACCACAATCAACACTGATGAATGTGGGAGGAAAAAACCCCTTCATTCATGCTGCATGTCTACAGGTGAGGACTTCTGTTAGGAAGGAACTGACTGTGAGTCAGAATAGCCTCCATCACCCACCTACCCAGGAGATAGTGACTGTGAATGGCAAACAAGTCACAGGAATGTATGACACAGGTTTGTCCTATGACGCAGTCTAGTCGTGTGTGTGTGCATCTCTGGTGTGGCCCTGAACAAATCACCAACAGAAACAGTAGAGAATTCAAGGGCCACTAAAAGGAACATCACCCCTTACTTATTACCCATAGCAAAGATTCATGTCAGTTGTCGCTATGTGGAAGGGAGATAAATAAATGCAGCTGTGATAGATGATCCCTTTTACCCCCTAATTGTTGGGGCGTAAATATGTTTTTCTTAGGAGACCCTGTAAAAAACCCTATGGTTATGCAGAAATCCAGACCAGGTCTGACTCCAGGAACATAGAGAGGGAAACCAAATTAAAATTTCATTCGACTGAAATGAAAAACGGGCTCAAGAAGCAGACAGCACGTTGAAGCCTTGTTTTGGCAAATTATCAAAAAAACACATAAAGCTCCAAGGAAAGGACATTTCTATATGGAACATGGACTCTTGTACAGGAAAGCTGGCAGAGGGACGAAAAGTCATGGTCAAATTGTTGTACCATCCACCTATAGGAATAAGGTTATAGGCTGGGGACACATATCAACTTTGATAGAACACCTGGGTAATGGTGCCACAAAACAAAGAATAGCCACCCAGTTCTACTGGCCAGGTATTACGGAAGACATAAATCAGTATGTAAATTCCTGTCCAGAGTGCACCTATGTAGATTCAGAAAGTCGACGGAAGAGTCTTCATCAAAAATCTACAAGCAAACCAGCAATCAGGGGTACTCCCGAGATTTGCACGGGAGGGGAAAGGAAACATCCCTTACAGGTTCAATTGCAGTCTGAACCCCATGCACTAGAAAAAAGGAACAAATCACGTAACGAAAATCAAACACCTACGGATTTGCGAGGGAAAACCACCATCCACCTAACCCCTATAACCATTAAATAAGAGGGCGGTAAACTTCATGGGAAACCTACCGACCGCGTTTCACCAGCACAAAAAGAGCCCGGATGAAAAGCCCGAACAGGAAGGAGAGAGATAGTAAAGGACCCAATATATACACCTTGGAAAAACAGAGACCATGTGGGCGCAGATTTTACTAGTCGTAGTCATCCCACAGAGCTTGAGGAGGATAGAAAGAAGGAAAACTCCTACCCTGAGACGATGTCATCCCTAATTTCGATTTGCAATTGTCCTTGTACCCAAAGTTAAGCTAATATCATAAATTCCCACCTTCAATATGGGGGAGCTATGTCCCCTAGCAAAATTGGTTTCAAGTCATTGTCAAACGCATATAAGTCATTGCCAATTGGGGACTTATGTGGGGAGGTTTTTCATGTAGATTTGTAAACCCGTCGAACGATCGATTGCCACTTACCTTTCAAAATGGCGGCTGTACACGCGTGAAATCACGTAATGTGTATCAGACAGAGGAAATCGCCAAGATAAATAAAAGCAGACGGGAGAATCAGTATGAAAAGGATTTTACATTTCAGTTCAGGGTCAAGGATGGTGTATAACTGCATGCATATAAAAGGAAACGGTAGGAAGTTCTTTTAAAACCCTTTACGGAGACTATATATGCGTATTTCGGACTGCCCACAGTTACGCTAACAATGGTAAACCCACTTCTGTTCTAAATATTAAAATCAAACAAATAACAGTTTGCTGAATTTTTTATCGGAAATTACACTGTGTAGGATTGCCCTAGTTATAGAGAAAACATACAATGTGTATAAAAACATAGATCAGTCAGATGGAAAATTAAAACACCGAGTATTATATATCCCCGATCCTAAAATGAGACCCAAAGGCAAAATTTCAGTCGACGCACAGATCGGCCGAAATCACTGTTCGGGAAGGACCCAGCCGAATTTTCAAGGCGTAGGTTTCAAGCTTGTGACGTCGGTACCTCTCAGAGTTTAGCCACCGACCCTAATTGTGATCGCATAATTAACTCATTCCGCATTGCTGATTACTGTAAATAAAAGCGTATCGGTAAAACTGTAGGGATACACAAGAACCGTGTATTTTCCAATCCACCCGAATCCCAAGAAGGTTTGAGACAGACCACGGAGGCCAGAGCCATATCCCACTGTTAACCTACCCATAAGAACCCCCATTGTGAGCGGCATCACTTCCGCAATACCAAAACATTTTTAAAGATCCAGTACATCTGAAGTCTGAGGGTAAGCTACCAAATTATGATAACTACCGTGTATAATATTTGATCGAAACTAACCTTCATGCATGTTTCATATAATAAACACTAAATAATATGCCATATAAATAAGTCATTGTCACAGAATAATGTATTGTGAATTTTTTTATATATGAATCTAAACATGTGCATTACGATGGAACAATGATTGTTATTTTGCTTGTACTTAAACTTAACCCCCACAAAATCTATTAAAGCCCCACATGCCTTAAGTTGAAATATAGTTATCACTTATTGCTTTATCGCTTACGAAGATAAAGACCAAGTCCACAAGCTACAAATGGCAGAGGATTGTCAATAGGGAAAAATGAAGTGTTAACCTAATTTAGTTTGTTACATGATGAGAAGATCCCGTACCCAGGTTTACGACGGGTTAAGGTGACTAGTCCCTTCCTCGCTTGACACCTTTGCCTTCCTAGTTCGAGCGCGCAACTTTAAATCAACCCATTTACAGCTGGTAAACTCCAGTGTTCTACAGCCAGTTTCATCGCTCATGGCTTTTCTTTCACATCCAATCTTAAATCCACCGGGACCTGATAGTCCAAACAACTACCGCAAAAGTGCAACAGTTCACACATTTACTCTTATTTTATGTATTAATTTTGGGTAGTTGCTTAAAATAGCATCACCAAACGTATTTGAATTTGTCCTTGATATGATTTGGAAGGATCATCAAGTTATAGAATACAATCCCCATTATAGGTGCGGAATAAACCAGATGATCAACCAAAACTTATTACTGATATGTTTCATATTAATTCTGTATCATTGAAAATTAATGATGTTACTTGCTAAAAATCTAAAACCTTTGACACCTGAAAATGACACGAAACTAGTCTGATTATATACCTATACTAAAAGTACACCCAGCTGTACACTTAATAATTGAAATGTTCCCCAATATTAATGCTATATCCTACTGAAAAACCATGTAACACCTTACCAACTATGATTGTATATAACGGTGACATCTACAAATGACCCAACTGGGGTCTGACATCACAAAACTAGTCAGCTACAACCAAGTCTAGCCAGATAACCCCAAACCCAAGGCTTGACCCTCAAAATACAATGTTGCAGGTTCCATGAAATAACTCTCAAACCAGCCAAAAACCCACAAAGTCCAGTATCAGAAGATCCTGTGTTCGTTCATCACGAGGCAATCCCACAAACTAGAAAAATGCAGGACCTAAAACAAGAAAAAAAGAGTGAACTTCAACTGGTCAAAATTCCCCAAAACAAAAATGTTGGGCCTACCAAATGTCTGACATCAGCAAACAAACTTCAGTTCACCTCAAACAGTAACAAGTTAAACACCCAAGACAGATTAATGTGTCACTTAAGGACACCATAAAACTTACCACAAAATAAAAACCACATTAAATAGTCAAGTGATGACATTTATCAGACCCAAAAATGCAAACTTAAAACAGTATATATTTAAACAACAAAAAATGCAGTACCAGACAAATAGACAATAATAGGAGTTGTGTGAAACTAAAAACACTATAAAATATACACCCATATACCCCAACAACACCATAACAAACAATCATAAATACACACTAATAATATATATATATACTACTATATATATATATTAAATATCAAATAACACCAATAATATTAAAATTATATACAAAAAACATATATATATATCAAAAAATACCCCAACATACCCCACACCATAAAAATAACAACACCCCACCACCCAACCCAACCAATATGTATAAAAATACCTATACCAATAAATAATGATTACATGTTCTTACCAATACAAACAATTATGCCACAAATACCATTACAATATATATCCACAAACAACGTATACTCATGGAAATAAATGTTTCTACCTATACCCCCACTAACCACCCGAACCCACCCATACAAACATTAAATCAACACACTTCCAGTACGAAAAACCCCCTGACAACTTATATTAACTACCCACATGTACACACCCAACACCCAAAACCATATATTATAACCCCAACCCCCCCCCCAAAAAAATATGCCAAAATACCGTCCACCAATAGAACAAATGTACCCACGACCCCCAAACCACCCCCCCCCCCCCCCCACCTAGCTTAACCCCCCCCCCACCCATACACCAAACATATAATGTTAAAAAACTATAAACCCAACCCCCCCCAAACAGCCCACCAACCAAAAAATACCCCCAACCTCCAAACCACACCAATGGTATCCCCCAACCAAAACCAAATAAAAATACAAAATATTAACAACCCCCCCCACCCAAAACCACACCCAAAACAACCCACCCACTAAACCCCCCCACACTACCATACCACCCCACAAACCCCCCCCCCACACCACACCCCACCATACCCCAACTACCCCCACCCCAATATATAACCCCTACCAATGTCTACAATGTACAGAAATATTAACCCAACCCACCCCAAATCAAACCCCCCCCACCTATACCCCCCCCATATAATCAACCCCCAAACCAAACAACACAAAACCCCCAAAAACCTGAAAATAACCCCACCCCAATCCATACTCCATGCAAACACCCCACATAACCCACCAAACCCCCCACCCCCCACCATAACACACCTCATATACCCCAACACACCCCCACCCACACCCATTACATATATATATATATATACCACTAGTGATTATATCAATATACCATACCACCTCTATATATATATAATTTCAATGCTCCTTTTCTCTTATACCAAACTAGTAGACAATAGAATATTAGTGTAATTATTAAAACTATTTTAACTCCATACCTGAGGACACATATTCTCTTCTTCCAATTTGTGGTTACACCCAAGTGAATTGTCCTTAATTTTTACATTACATCCCCTAGAAAATATTAGTAATCATCTCCACCAACACTATAGTCACATAGGGAGGAGATAACAACCTTAAATCCTGTACTACTTTCTTACCTAAACTGGTAACCAGGTTTGATTTTTTCACCAGACAACTATGAGGGGACTATTTTTATGATAACAATACACCAGTGCTTATTTCTAAGACTGGGGTATTACTTGTAAGGTCAGAACTCTTTACTGGCATACTCTTAAATATAAATAATTTTAAATAACCCCACGCTACAAAAATTGTACGTATTTTTTGACTAAACGCTCTTGATTTATCCTCGTAAGCCTATCTCCCCCTGAGAAAGTGCAATCTACATCACATGTAGACTTTTTGAATAATCGCCCTAGGTTCATACAAATATTCAACCCGTCCCCTCCTCTAGGTGAAAAACATAGTCTGTATGTAAACACCTCGAATACAACATAGAGAAAAAGAAAATGTGCGTGGCACAAATTTAGAGTTTGACAGATATAAAGAAGTGAAGGGGTCTGCGTTTAAAAAAACGTGCATAACCTCCTAATAAGGACAGCCCGGTGAAAGCCAGGTGGAAGAAAAATGTAGACATATGAAATCTATTTTCATATCCTCTGTCACAAAGAGATTATCTCTGATAAAGTTTGAAGTCGTGAGTGTAAACATGATCGATGATAGACGGAAGCTGGAATACCATATATAGTGACTGTAAACAACACATTTATTTGTGCGTTTGTTACGCAGGAATTTTTTTCGTGAGAGAAAGGGAAATATACACATATTGCATGCGATTGGCTTCGCATTAGAAATGTAAAAATACAACATTTCTGATTGGAGTCTTGTCATATAGTAGCAATGTGGATGCATGGGCCGAATGTTGCATTATAATCTAACGCCTTGTGAGTTTACAGCACTGTGAAATTCAACTCGTCAAGAATAAGCCAGACAAGCTAGAATAAGGAATAGGATCAAGATTCCACTTTAAAGGACCGGACAACTTGTTTGAGCATCTTGTATCCCAGGAAAACTCTAATTTTATTAATATGGAAAGCCCGGAATCCTAGGAACCTGAACACTAAGTCATCGTGGGAGTCTATTTGTAAAATACACCCCTGACAACGTGTAAGAGACATAGTAATCAAGTTGCCGAAATTACTTCTCTGAGCCAGTAGTCAGTCCCTGTATTCCCAAAGAAATTGGGGTAAGTTGTACATTTTATAATTCTATATTTTGCATTTATTAACACATGTGAAAATTGCTGGTGGATGTCCAGGTCATGCGAGGCTGGCAACCTCCGCATATATAGAAATGATTTCATGAACCACCACTGCAAGAGCTGGTGACTGTTTTATACTGGTTTCTCATAGAAAACCAAAAGCATTCTGGGTAGTCTCAAGTCCCGTATGGAGCAGGGAGTGGATTGATGATTGAACTGATGTACATACTTATTATATTAACCTTTTCAACCAGTGCAAATGTAAATGTAAACATGTTCAGTATAACTACAATGAACGTTTTAGGCTCACTGGATTAAAACATTAATAATATATACACTCAGAGAGGGTTAAAGCTCTGATGCAGATGGGATGGTGGAATGAAAAGTTTTCCACATTTAATGGACACCTGATTTTGTGTCAGGGAACCCAATACTCAAGAGGTTATTTGTTTCTTTATTTTTCATGATACTAGTCGGGGGGACCAATTGGCGGTGCTATGGTGGCGACAAAAACACAAGTGCGTGGTATAAGTAGCCTTGCAGTCAAAACTAGACACATACAGCAGACGGGTCTTAGAAGATGCTGGACCATCTTCGCAATTAGTCCACGTTGCTACGAACAACGTGTTGCAGCCACCAGACCTGACCAGTGACGAGAGTGAACCAGTCCATAACCTGCAAAGAACACGCATCGGCTGGAGCAGAAACCAACCGACATCGTACTGGCAGCTAAATACCCACTTAAAGCTGCCAAGTGAACTCTGTTTTTATTTATATTCGAAAGACCAAAGCACGCTGTCCAGATCATCCCTAGTTATGAAATGTTATATACATTCACCCCACCTTATTTATTTTAATTTGTTAACGATTAATTGACTATTTAATGTTGTTATCTTGTGCTAAATTTACAAATTTAGTCACTTTTTTGAGTGAACTGCACCCAAATGTCGCAGTCATTTTAAATATTACAACAGAGCCATTTAAGTAATATTGTACTGGGTTAAATCAATTGGAGTCTCATCAGAACCAGCTAAATCCTAACTCATAGAAGGTCGGGAAAGATAAAAAGGTTACACGGGACTGGATCCTATCAGCCGTAGTACTTGATTTCTTTAAATTTCCTATCAGGCTCCCTAGAACTGAAGCATCATTCTTCAATTCACATCTCTGCCAAGAGTATCTTTGACACTTTAAAGACCCTTTAAATTCTATTTGGCCACTGTTGGATCATCACTGCAGAGCAATGGATGGATTAAATCTGACGTTGCATCACTCTTCATGAGCGAAAATCATACTTTGCCTAAGTACCTCAATCTGCGAGATAATCCGTCACTATCATGTCCATAAGATAAAATCTGCGGTAGATAGCTCCTATGATAATAAATAATCCCGCCCGCATGTGTTTGACTATAAGCATCTCACACGCCAGCATCGCGCTGAATTTTGGGCCATGGTAATGCTTAGAAACGATCCCGCCGTATAAACCTACTCGCTTTCCTTGTGACGTACAATAAACATTTTTAACATTTTGCCCGATCTGATAGAGACTGCGGCAAGACTTATAATTAACGATCTTCCAGAAAGGTGCCGCCAAGTTACTGTCTGAATTAACGTAATACTTTAACTTTAACGCCTCTAATAGTAGTAATCCTTACATTTTTTGGTAGTGTAACACGAGACAACAGTAATAATTAACGCCATTAACGCCAATTCTAACACTCACCGCGAAAAACCCCGCTTCGCTTGACACGCGGTGGGATTGGCCCGATGATATATACACACAGACAGTTTAAATTCTCGCCAAGTAATGTATTTCTGACGTCACTCAAACAAGTTAGTTATTTGAATAAAACATGGTAGAGAGAGATGGGGGTGGGAAGATGGCCGACTTGTGTAAAATTTATATTTGACGATTGACAGTGACAAAATTGAAAATCTACACATACTGAAACTGACCATAAAAAAAATCATATGGTAGTATAGCTTAGAGTCCCTGAGCAAAAATGTGTTTTTAAAAAAATATGGTAGTCCAAGTATTAGCCAAGTTATTGAGATAATACAATATGTCGAATAACACTAAGACGGACAGACTGTGGTTCCTGCTTGTTTTTTTTTTTCATAACGTTAGTGGGGACGCCAGCTTAAAAAGAGGCATGGTAGTAATTCAAATTCTATTAGTTGGTATAGGAGTGAAAGGGGAGAGATAGGAAAAATGTAACTAAAAATAAAACATCTATTTCTATTGGGCATAACTAACGCAGACTGACCAATCGACTACCAGACACAGAGTTTGTTTGGAATTTTCTTTTTGTTTTTCAAAAAACTACATTTGAATTCTGGTAGTCGCAAGTTTTCCATTGGCCAGTACTAATAGATATTAGCAAAAAGCTTTCAATGCTCATCGCCAGTTGACCAAAACTTTTTCTATCAAATACGCTGAGATCAGCTGTGTTAATTTATAAAATAAAGAATTAATTCGCAGTCTGGGCAGGGCAGAGAAAAACTGAGGCCATTCTTTGCAAGTCAGCGTTATTTGTTATAT
>JAMPIV010018491.1:32500-68800 GCA_024509875.1 Oreohelix idahoensis
ATGGCAAGGCAGCCATATTTTTTTTATCATCGCGCCTCAACATCCGGGGACACTCGACGAAACACACTGATGTTGCGATTTGACTTTTTTTTTCATCATGACTTCTGCTGCGACCATTTTCAAGGTTTACGTAAACGTTGTGGAATGATTTTCTCAGGTGTCCTATGTACTTTCCTAGTATCTTTAGAAGAAAATAATGGTAGTGATTATGTACAAAATGATCGTAATATGAATGCTTTGATGCCTCGAATTAACACGTTTATTTTCAGTTTCTGTCTTTGGGTTTCTTCTGACAGGACATAATACAAATTTAGCTTTCTTTGCTGCATAGTTTTACTTCTTTATATTGCACATTAAGACGTGTCGTTTAAAGTATGCGGACTGAACTGTGATGTTGTTCACTCTGTGATGTTGTTCACTCTGTGATGTTGTTCAATCTGTGATGTAGTGAACACATTAAACTTTAAGACAGTTGCTGCAGTTTGGAGAGGTGTGAAATTAGTAGAAGAAAATAATATGAAAATGATGAATGATCAGGAATGGTGGCAACGGTAATAATATAACTTCACGAGAAGTAGTAGCAACACAGGCACTATTATAATAGCTGCCGCTGGCACATAAATAGATGAATAGGTAGGTATACTGACAAACAGACTGATAGACAGAAAGACAGAGATTAGATAGACAGACAGATCGACAGATAAGCAGGCATATAGACAAACATATAATACATAGACATAGGCAGACAGATAGGTAGGAAGGTAGGTAGGAAGATAGATAGATAGACAAACAGACAGAAGGATCGATGGATGAATGGATGGATAGATAGCTAGCTAGCTAGCTAGCTAGCTACCTAGATAGATAGATAGATAGATAGATAGATAGATAGATAGATAGATAGATAGATAGATAGATAGATAGATAGATAGATAGATAGATAGATAGATAGATAGATAGATAGATAGATAGATAGATAGATAGATAGATAGATAGATAGATAGATAGATAGATAGATAGATAGATAGATAGATAGATAGATAGATAGATAGATAGATAGATAGATAGATAGATAGATAGATAGATAGATAGATAGATAGATAGATAGATAGATAGATAGATAGATAGTGTGGTAAAGTGAGATATTATAAATATTTATAGGGGACTTAGTGTACTGACTGAGATCAGCTGTGAAGGTATCTGTATCTAATAAGGGTAGTGTATTACAGATGACCTTACTTGCTACCACATACTTGCTACCACATATTTATACCTCAGTCAGAATTATTCTAGAATATTGTGATGACTACGTTGAATGTCTAGGGTTTTGTAAATGATGAAGTGTAAGTCACAACAATAACAGACAGATAAACAATTTAATTTATTCCACCACACTTGACAACAGTTTGACACTCACATACATATAACCCTCTATGAGACTATCTTAAATGAGTCACTGGTAAATTTTCAAAAATAAATATGTATTAATTACTGTCACTAATATATATGTGTCCTGATTCAAATACAAAGTGAACCAGGAATCACAATCAAGTTTAATTACAAGTTATATGTACAGAACTTATCAATATGAATCTTATAGTGACATATTTTATTAATATTACCTTATGTGTGTCAGTTGTGTAGTGGTGCTATGAGGTAATACTGGTTTTGTTCTTTCAAGCTATGTTGTTATTTGTCATCATGACTTCAAGTGTTTGTTTCTGTTGGAACTAGTATTGGAGATGTTCTCAGTTCCGTTCATTAAAACAATTAATTTCCCCTCTTATTTTTACACAATGTCAGTTTAAGATGGGGTTACCTAATGTTGAGCTCCGCTGGCCACATAGGCTTATCTTTCGTGATGGCGGCTGGAAAGGACTCCTCTGCTCGATAGCCTCCCTGTATTCTGGAGACACCTCACTGTTTGCTATATGGACCAAGGAGTATGCTGTCCGCCTCTGGATTCTGCAAAGCTCTGACCAGGTGCTGCTCAATAACTTTAGGACCACAGTCCCTGAAACAAGAAGGTTGTACCTCCTACTTCAGAACTAATTTATACTCTTTTTCTACACTGAGCACAATACATAACAAACACTGAGTTCAGAGCGGTAGGCCAACTGCTATCTTCATCTGAAACAATTTTCACCAGTATATTCCTCCCTAATGGTAATTACGCCTCTGCAATTCCAGCATTATTTCTTTCTAGTCAATAATATAGGTGTCAGTGTACTGTTTGGCAATTCCATGTAGTTTTACTTTCCTCCGACACCTTCTGTTCAGGCTGGAGCATATATAGGCTTTACCTCATGTTCGCTACTGAACCACACATATACACAGACATAAATTATCAATTTACATTCAATTTTCATTAAAAGATATCAAATATTTCAAGCTTACCACAATTCATGGAAATAATACAGAATTACGTTGACTGGCACTGAATATAGCACAATTTCGATCTGCCGATGTCCCAGGCTTTTATTTAGAAAAATATGCACTGGCGCTCAACGCACTGGTTCTGTAGTAAGTTTATTTGCAAATGTGGTGTTGACCTGACGCCTCTAATTGACTATATTGGCAGGTCTAACCAATCATGCCATGTTTACACAGCTTTTCAAAAAAGGTACTCCTACTCACGTTTCCCCTAACAACAACGAAGTAGTATTTATAGTCCGACTAATCGTGTTTAGCCTTACATTTATTTTCCGCCAATCAAATAGGAGGTAACATGTCAGCATATTTCCCGTACAATGGTGTGTTGAAACTCTGCCACTGAGCGATTCTGATTTGGGTGTTGTCTGACATCCCTCACTATTTCTTTTGGCTATAATTTGGTATTTCCCAGACTATTTGCGTAACGTTTAACATATTATTTGTCAGCAAGTCCTAAGGAACCCAAATATACAAATTTAAAGGAGCTAAGTGGCTGCGTTCAAAATATGCACTTTCTTCTACCTCCTGTTTACTTCGAATACGATGTGGTGTCTGGGTACTGTAATGTTTTCAAACGTAAACCAGTATAATGTCATGTTTCCTAATAAGAATTTTCAGGTTTTTAAAAACTAACTCTCGTATGTGTAGTGTTTTTTATCACTGTCGATTTGAAAAAAAGCTAGTGCTTGTGGCCTTACACGCGTGATGGTAGTAATTGTGTATCGCGCGACTGTGGTAGTATTTCCTGCGTCCCTGCTTTCAGCCCTCCCTTCTTTCTATCCTAATTCCATCTGTCCGTTCGTTTATGGTAACGTAGTGTAATTAATGCTAATATTAATTTAGGTCATTAATCAGCTTGCGTATCTCAAGGTTTTTCTTAGAAAGGCAGTACACGTTTTATGGAAGCAAGCGTGTAATGATGCAGTAGGCTTTTTCTATCAACGTGAAACGTTACAATTTGCAGACGAAGTAGAAAACAAGGGGGATTTCGAGTACAGTCATTGTGACAGCACTGTTCTTTACCATTCTTCTTTCCTTTTATTGAAGTTATTTGTTAGGCTTTATATTTACGTTTTAATTTATATATGTGGATTAGAATATTTCACGACAGATAGATAGATAGATAAGATAAGATAAGATAAGATAAGATAAGATAAGATAGATAGATAGATAGATAGATAGATAGATAGATAGATAGATAGATAGATAGATAGATAGATAGATAGATAGATAAGATAGATAAGATAGATAAGATAGATAGATAGATAGATAGATAGATAGATAGATAGATAGATAGATAGATAGATAGATAGATAGATAGATAGATAGATAGTTGCTTATCCTTTACAGGACGTGGCAATCAACCCCATCTTTTATTGGCTGTTTGTGATTTTTCTAGGCAATTTTTTTCATTCAGTAGTTTGCCATTGCTTTCTGAACGGTACGGCGCTTATACCATTGTTAAAAATCCACACAAAGCGATCTGCTACCAAACCGCCTGCAGCAGGTTTCGAACCTGGTATATCTGGATTATGAAACTGCATTCATATCCATTAGGCCACAGACGCCGACATAGATAGATAGATAGATGTTAAAACATTGACCCAGCTGTTACAGCTAACTACACACTTCCTAAATATAAAAATGAATATGCTGACAATAAAGTAAATCACAAACAAATAAGACGAGACTGGCATCAGGAACTTGAAGAGCACAACATCTTTTGACAATCCACTTCGCCTTGAGCAACCATTTCTCCACAACTCACACACATTGTCATATCAATATTTGAAAAGTGAAGATACGCAAATAACTTGTAACAAATTTACGAAAGGGCGGTAAATGATAACGTGCAGAGTTTTCATCTATCCAATGAAACCGAATTACCTGTCCTTATCTGCGTGGCTACAGTTCAGTGTTAGCGACACGAGAATTGTTTATTTTGTACATTTCTTGTGTTTGTATGTGCTGGCTGATTTCATTCGTCCGACGTACATGACTGACCAAGGGTACGAAGGTGAATGTTAAACTTCAATGTCTGAAAGTGCAGGAGTGTAGTTTTCCTTGTCTTATCCCCCCTTCCCCCCCCTCCCCCGCCCGCTGCTAACTCTTAGGTACAAATGGCATTACAAGCACGTGATTTGTATTTTGTTGTTGTTAATGGCATTTGTTTAGGAATAATAAAACAAAACGTTTACATAAATGTATTATGGATATACAGAATCTTTATTCTCCATAAACTGAGAAATACTGATAAGGTATAGAAGCATTATTAAAATTTGCAACACAGTGATAGACGTCACATATACAGTAGTGCAATATGGGTGTTGTTATATCGAATGGTCTTATTTCCTGTATATACATATCGGCATCTTTATTATCCGTTAAATAAATTCACATATAGTGGCACGCTCCAGTTTACCCAGCTGGAAATGGGTACTTGACTTTGCTCTTAAGTTAGGGAAAGCAAAGGCAGCGACGAAGGGAACCGGTGATCCCCGCCTCATAAAGCTTGACATTTTAATGAAATCTCTAACATGTCGCTCCCCTAAAGCAGTATGTGATGTGGGACTTCGTATTACCATCTACTGTCTACTAATCATCTTACTAAAACGTCTGCAACCAACAATGACAACATCCCGCCATCATTTCTTGAAATGCAAAAACGGAGCAAAAGGTGAAAGCTAAATTGAACACCTATTAAAAGAGCTCGCATGCATATCAATTTTTGCCATGGTTCCATCACCATTAACCGTAAATCATTGTAAGTTTGACTACAAAGAATCAATGAAGTTGAAATAAAATGGAAAGAAGTAAACCACCACAGGAATTAGCAAACCCATTAACTACTTACAGGATAAGGAAAGGCAAAGAGATTTAAAAAAACAAACCACTAATACAAATTAAAACCAAGTGCAAAAGACAATAGCTATCTATATACAATACAAAAAAACTGAAAATAAAATGACAAATACTAATATAAATTAAAACCAGCGACTGCAAAAGACTAGTCATTTAAACTTAATACAAAATTAGTAAATAAAATGACACTAAATACACCAATTATAACCAATTTTCAGGTTGAACAGGGTAGACCAAGATGGAAGAGGCAATAATGGTCATCTGTTAAGTGCCCGCTCTCCACTCATCACCGTTTCAAAACAACAACAATGTGGTGGATTTGATGTTAAGAAATGGTGTTGTTATGTACTCTTAGTGTACTGAATGAGGTCAGCTGTGAAGGTCCTTGAATATAATAAATATTATGTTAAGTTACAGGGTACCTTTCTGCTACCACCTTTATGATCTCACTCAGACTTATTCTTTGACTAGAATGTAAGATGATGTTGATGACTACGTTTGATGTCTAGGGTTATGTATATGTAGTGTAATGATGCATTAACCAACTAAACATATACACAAGTATTTTATTATCCAACACAACACAACAGTACTACAACAATCACATAAACACTACACTTTAAAAGACTATCTTAAGTAAGTCAGTGGTTGAATTTTGTGTAACGTTAATAATTTTTTTCAATTTATTATCCTGACTCTATTTTGTTTGAATCAGGATTGACAATCAAAAGTGAAATCAATGAAATTATTTACAATATCCAATTTATACAATGGATCTTCTGTCCATAATACAAGTATTAATATAATAAAAGGGTGTAGTTGTAGTTTTCTAAATAGGACAATACTGGTATATGTATAATGGAAGGTTGTTTGTTATTATCACTCCCTATCGTTTATTTTCTTTTCATTTGTCACAGGTGAAATTCTTTTATTTGATAATTTCAGTCTTTGGGGTTAATAACTGAGGTTCATAGAGGTTGAGACTTTCGGTGCCGAACGGGCACTTAACTTCGAAGGAGAACCCTGGTAAGTCTTGTCCTAGGCTCGATGGACCATCTGGTTCACTTCATAAAAAACAATGGCCTCCAGTACGTGCCAGAATTATGCAACAATGTCAGGAATCAATCAGTTCCCACGAGCCTAGTTTTATGTGACTGTCAGGGCCACAAAACCCCACAATTTCAATGAATATTACACACAAACAACGATGACTGGCAGATCTGGCCCCAGTTTATCACTGCCCTGTCCAGAAGTTTATAATATTTGTATTTAGAATTACACTTCTGATCTCATCGTCTCGCGGCAAGACTTTTTAAAGAAATGACGTCCTAGCCTAACAATTTTTCCTCAATATCAACTAATCTGGCTGTCGTGAAACATTCTAAATCCACATATATAAATTAAAAGGTAAATGTAAAGCCTAAAACATTAATTCAATAAAAGGAAAGAAGAATGGTAAAGAACAGTGCTGTCACAATGACTGTACTCGAGATCCCCCTTTTTCTACTTCGTCTGAAAATTGTAACGCTTTCACGTTTGATAGTAAAGCCTATAGCAGCATACACGTCTTTCAAACAATAAAACGTGTACTGTATTTCTAAGAAAACCTTGAGATACGCAAGCTGATTAATGACCTAGATTAATACTAGCATTAATTTCATTTTATACACTACGTTAACATAAACGAAAAGACAGATGGACTTAGGATAGAAAGAGAGAGGGCTGAACAATGGACGTATGCAAACCTAACACGCGTCTCGCGATATAAAATTAATGCCACCCCCAACGCGAAAGGCATGAAGCACTAACTTTTTTTGCAGATGGACAGTGATAAAAAACACTACCCATACGAGAGTTAGGTTTAAAAACCTGTAAAATTCTTATTAGGAAACATGACATTCTACTGTTTTATGTCTAAACTTCTGACATTAGTCTGACAGTACAGCAGACACCATAAAGTTTGGAAGTGAGGAGGTGGTAACAGCACGACTATCCTAGAAGAAAATACATATTTTGAACGCCGCCACTTAGCTCCCTTAAAACTTATATATTTGGGTTCCTTGGGACTTGCTGACAAAGAATATGTTAAGTGTTACGCAAATAGTCTAGGAAGTAACAAATTATAGCCAAAAGAAAATAGTGAGGGTGTCAGACAACACCAAATAATAATCGCACAGTGGCATGTTTTGAAACCACCATTTTACGGGAAATAGGTCACCATGTTAAATCCAATTTGATTGGCGGGAATGATATGTAAGGCTAAACACGATTAGTCGGACTACAAATACTAATTTTTTTTTTGTTAGGGGAAAACGTGAGGAGGGGTAAAAAAATTTTTGAAAAGCTGTGTAAAAAACATGGCCCGATTGGTTAGACCCGCCAATTATAGTCAATTAGGAGGCGTCAGTTCAGTGCCACATTTTAAAATAAACTTACTAAGAAACAGTGCGTTGAGAATCCGGGATCATATTTTTCTAAATAAAAGTTCTGGGACAGAGGCAGATCGGAATTTGTGCCATTATTCATCGCCAGTGTAACGTATTTGTTATTTATTTCCATGAATTGTGGTAAGCTTGGCATATTTTGATATCTTTTTAATGAAAATTGAATGTGAATTGATATAATTTATGGCTGTATATGTGTGGTGGTTTCAGTAAGCGGAACATGAGGCAAGGCCTAGATAGTGCTCCAACCTGAAAAAAAAAACTTGTCGGAGAGAAGTAAAACTGCAAGGAAATTGCCAAAACAAGTACACTGACACCTATCTTATTGACTAGAAGGAAATAATGCTGGAATTGCAGAGGCGTAGTAACCATTAGGGAGGAGTATTTTTATACTGGTTGTAAATTGTTTCAGATGGAAGCTAGCAGTTGGGGCCTACCGCTCTGAAAACGTAAACCAAAGTGTTTTTATTATGTAATTGTGTTCAGTGTGGAAATAGATTTATAAATTAGTTCCTGAAATAGGAGGTACAACCTTCCTTTGTTTCAGGGACCGTGGGTCCTAAGTTATTGAAGCAGCACCTGGTCTGAGTTTTGCAGAATCCAGAGGCTGACAGATACTCCTTGGTCCAGATAGCGACCAGTGAGGTGTCTCAGAACACAGGAAGCAATCGAGCAGAGGAGTCTTTTCCTGCCGCCATTCACGAAAGATAAGCTTCTGTGGCCAGAGTGAAGCTCAAATTATGTGCCCCCCCCCCCTTCTAAATTTGACATTATATTAAACACCGAGGGACAATAAATTGTTTTTTCAAATGACAGGACAATCTGTGAACTTTTCCCAATACTATTTCAAGATAATCAAACACTTGAAGTCATGATGACAAAACAACAACCTAGAAAAAAACAAAACCAGTATTACCTCATATAACTACTTCACAACTTACACACATAGGATAAGAATAATAAAATATGTCAATACAAAGATTATATTTATAACTGTGTACATACTACTTGTAATTACATTTGATTGTGATTCCTGGTTCACTGTGTAGTTGAATCAGGATATCTATTTATTGACAGGAATTATTACATAACATATTTGAAACTTTACACTTGACTCATTTAAGATAGTCTTATAGAGTGTTATATGTGTGTGAGTGTCACAGTGTTGTAAAGTGTTGTGGAATAAATTACATTGTTTATCTGTCTGTTGTTGTTGTGACTTACACTTCATCATTTTCATAACCCTAGACATTTAACGTAGCCATCACAATATTCCAGAATAATTCTGACTGAGGTATAAATGTGGTAGCAAGTAAGGTCATCTGTAATACACCACACTTATTAGATACAGATACCTTCACAGCTGATCTCAGTCAGTACACTAAGTCCCCTATAAATATTTATAACATCCCACTTTACCACACTGGCCAATAGAAGCAGACGACTATGAATTTTAAATCGAACTTTTAAAAAAAAAAAATTCCCAAAATACTACGGTTACTACTACAAGTATATTTTTACCTTGTTAGGTTAAACCATTCCCTCTCGCCTTCCTTTACAAACTAAACAGCCAATCAAAATCTTGGTACCTTTTAGTTCCTATTTACCCAAAAGCTTTTTCAAAAATTATGTTATGAAAAAATTAAGCAGGCGTGATCTTTTTTCTCGTCATTCCGTCTTAATCATACATAATTTTATTGCCATTAGTTTGGTTATTTTTTGTACTAGTGGGTAAAACTGGACACCATATTATTGCTCAGGACATTCATAAGGCATCCGTAATATATAATCACTGGCCTATGTATTTTCGTTCATAATTCCATATTTTTTTAAGTTTTGTAAGTTAATTTGGGAAACGTGCCCCAAGGGCTATGTTCTGAGGGCTTTTGTGCCAAATCAACGCGAGAACGGCGTTCCCTAGGTTACTGTCATTCTAGCCCTCCTCTTTTATTCTTTTATTCTTTCACTCTCGTCTTGGCATCCGACTTGACCTTGCAAAAGTGTTATACATTTAAATCTGAAGGACGAATTTTTTTTTCGAAAAGACAGTATCTTTCATTCAGCTATTAGGTTTATTCAAAATCGACATGCGGGCGGGCGTAGGAGAATACTTAATCTCTCTGGACTCAAATTTTTATTTTCTATTCTTATTTTTGACTTTATGCACTAGGAATATTATCTAATTTAGCTATTGGTATTGAGAATATCGTCACAAAAACAAAACCACGGGAAAATTTAGGGTGTTGCCGTCATCAATTTAACGCAGCTGAGGACGCACAACAAAATTATCTCCCCCCCCCCCCCCCCAAACCACCCACCCACCCCCCTTTTTTCCCGTGCGTCATGTTTTGCCGGGTTACTCCCTCGTATACTAGATCGTGCTAGCAAGGATTTCTGAAACGAGTCCGTGAGTTGTTCCTGAATGTAGATAAGTGTGTGGCCCGGCTATTTCCTTGTCACAAATGCTTTATCCATCTAACAATTTATAATTTAATCATTTCTAGGTTTTGGCACTTGCGATAACCATATGAATCTTCGTCAGAACTGTTCGCTTAGTTCTCACATAGGGGGAAGGGGAAAATTCCTTCTCCGGTGGCCCGGTAACCTCAAAGCTTTCAGCCGGCGCTGATGTACGTCACGTCACTCATTATAACATAACAGAATAATGACTTTATTGGTTGAGACTGGTTGGAAGAGAGAAAAGGCAGATAGATGAAAGGGTGGATGCGAAAATGATTGATAGTAAGACAAGACGTACAGATTGCAGCGATGCACTTAGTGCGATTGATGCTCTGATATGAGCTCTATACCAGGGTTCTCAACCTTTTTTTTTTCCTCATGGTCCCCCCTTCTGAGCCTATTTACCTATGTGACCCCTCTCCATTTTTTTTCATAGTCGTTAGCTGGAAAAAAGTACTTTATCATCTGCACTGTTTATTAATCTAAACTGTATCATATAAAGACAAAGTATTTATAGTAGCTAACAAAACCGATCAATTCTATGCAGACATAATTGTGTGACAGCAAACAAAATTCTTAAGGACATAAAATGACTAACAGCAGCATAAGGCCTGCAAACAGAACAGATTCTAACAATCAGTACTTTATTTAAGTGAAGTTTGAGTGGCTTCCTCAGAAACGTATTGTGCCCCCCCTAGAAATATGGCATGGCACCTTGTGGTGTCATAAGGCCCCACGTTTAAAATCACTGGTCTAAATTAGCGCTTCCGAATTCTACGTCAAGGAACCCCTGAATTAACATTTTTTTTTCGTATCTCGCAACATGTTAAAACACTTTCATGCGAGGAAGGTTGATAGCCAGGAGCGCTGTCTAAATTAATTAATGCTAAATTAATGTCCAGAAAACATCTGTGTACAGAAATTTATGTGCATATATATTCACACACACATACATGCACACACATATTTTCCCATACACACCCATATTCACAACCCACCAATTCACATACACAACACATTTACATATACAAACTTACACACACCCACACATACACACATTCACAATAAAAACACCATACACACAACTTCCATACATTCCCACATTGAACCCATAACCACATACACACATTGACATACAATTAAACACCTTCACGTAAACACACATATATCACAACTCGACCACATTAAACCCCCCAAATTCAAAACCACCCACACCCACAACCCAAAACACAAAATGCCCACACATAACACAAACATTCACAACACAAATACACACACATACACATTAACATACACAAAATAACATTCAACACACATTCCCCACACGCACAATACAACATACACATTCACACACAAATCACAACATTACACACCCCCCACGTACCAAAACATTCCCATACATTCGCTCACCCCCAAAACAACACATTCGCACATGTTACACACCATTCACCAACATTCACATCCCACTTTCCATCACATTTTTACAGGATGGTCAAAAAAAGAAAGAAAACCCAATTTGAGATTACTTTTATTTAAATCTAGTCTTGATTTCGTGCAGTTTAAGAATGTCACGTTATGAGACACAAAGACAGATTAGGCTTACTACTCTCTCAAAACATGTCGTTATAAGGCAACTAATATGAGGTTGTGCATTAAGGCTGGCAACCTCATCACATATAAAATTAATTTTACCATAGAAACCACCACTGCACGAAACATGTGAATGAATTGTGCCAGCTACAATGGTATCTCTATGCTCCATAGGGAGAGAAAAAGGCAAGTTAAAATGATTCTTTATAACCATCATCATCATGTTCCTTTTGTACCACATACGGAGCACTGAAGTCACTATTGTAGCTAGTCCTCTTGCAGGAGGCCTGCATCCAAGCATTCATATTCTCTCACAGCGGTGGGTTTTGTTGTAACAATTTGTTTTACAAGAAGGATGAGTGTTCTATTAGTAGCCTTGTACGACATGCATGAGGGGACAGTAATCCTATTCTTTCTTTGCCTCTTCAGCGGGGACTTTGTTTCTATAATCAGGGCCTAGTGGAAGTTAAAGTCGAGTCGGGAGTTGGAGTCATGAAATCGGATCGGTCGCTTTTAGTGGAGTCGGTTTTAAACAAATGTCCGCACTCCGATTCACGAATGTTATATCATGTGACTTGTAATTAAAAAAACTGTAGTCGGAGTTGTAGTCGGATTTTCTGGACATTTCAGAAGTCGGAATCGCAAAATTGTTATGCCGGCTCCAAAACCCTGGATTGATTTCGTGGAAGGGACGACGAATGCTCCTTGCGGAGCTAAAGGGCATTGATGATAATCTGTCATTTTACTAAACACTCTGCTGAATTATTAATTTAAAAGTATAATATAAATACAACTTGCCATTTTCGGATCTGATTTGAACAAATAACATGCATATGATTTTTACCATCTATACTCCTGACTTACATTGTAGTAAAACATGAAAAATGTCATCATAATCATCATCAAAATAAATAATTGCCGCCGTAAGTACTTGGTCGGTCGGTCGGTCAGTCCCACTTTGCACACCGTCATTTGCGCACTTTTTTTTATTTTCGAGAGAGTGCACTAAATTTCAAGCACAGCTAATGGGGTGCAAGTGTGGTTGAAAGTTAGACAGTAATTGTATTGTTTTCCCTTATATGTACTCTCGCGAAAATAGAAAAAAAAAAGTGCGCAAATGAAGGTGTGCATGAACAGTTTGATTATAAAAAGAAGCCAACAACGAGATTGATTAACAGTACATGAACTGGAGTTTCGTCAAACTTCAAACGTTGTTCTCAGAGGCAGTAAGTCGACCAAGGCGTCTCAGAGGCGGTAAGTCGACCAGGACAAGATTTTAAAAGATGCGCAAACAATTACGAGACATGTTGTCATAAAATAAATGTTAGTTATTTAGTCAATTTACGGTCCATTAGACCATTATCACTGCTCTACATGTCATTTAGGTAAGGTTACTCCATGTCTTCATATTTAATACATCTATATAATTTTCACTACAAATATCTAAAGACGGACGTCTGCAATGAAATGACCACAGTAGTGAAAGTACCGTCTGTAATACATGTAACAGAAGCAACACACTATAATTAAAAACCTGCCAATTTTGGTGGGTTGTTGCTAGTGATATCATAATATGTTTACTGCGTTGGCAACTGTGGCGCCCTGTAACAGCATAACAATTGGGTTTTATATTATTAAATAATAATATTGCAAGCCTTACTTGGAAGCAATGGTCCTGTTCTTTGTTTGTCCTCTCAGAGACCCTCGGGTCCTAAAGGAAGCTTGGACACCCATTAACACCTATTAATTGTTTACTGTAACTATACCGTTGTAAGAAGATGGCACTTGTTCATTCCACTTGCTGTCAATAAAAGAAACAATACTTCGTCAAGAGCAGCCTTTAAGGTAGGATGCTAAAGAAGACTGATCTGAATTGTTTAATTTCTCATCTGTATAAATTATCCAGACCAGTATTTATATTTCAGAAATAGAATTCACGTTGGTTGCATTCTTACATTGGCAGTTGTCTCACGTGACATTTGCAGTCTCAATAGTTCCTCTTTAGTTGGTAGTACCATCTGAAGGGTAGGCCGCATATCCAATAAGATAAGAGGTTTAAGTCGGTTTACGGTTTCCCTGCACGCGCAGTGCCCCTGGGGGCCTTCTTTCTGTTATCTTCTCTTATTTTTTTTCTTTACTTGGCATCAAACATAATTTAGGTGGAAGCAACATGCACATGATTTTCTTGTTTTGTCGTTTCTAGTATGCATCTTCTGTGAGTTCCGCGCGTGCCGTGTGTGTTGTATTATTATTGTTAAACCAGATGTGTAAATATTGGTACAAGCTGCATTCATCCTTTTTGTCTGTGTCTATGACAAATAAGTAGATAATGCGCGCCGTGAACTAGGAAAATTATGACATGGTGTATTCTAAGAAACTGAGTAGAAAAAAGTTTATCAAGTCCATATGCACATTCTGTATTCACTCTCATTTTTATCATTTGGTACATACCTTTATTTCATAAGCGTTCGATTGACAGAGTAGTTAGAGCGCTGGTCTCTTGCGGCAAAGGTGCCTGGTTCGATTCACGGTATTGATTAGGATGTTCTTATATATAATTCGGGACCAAAAGATGCAGCAATAGAGAATGCACTCAGCCACCCCATAGCTTGACTGCTTGCAATCAGGGGTCAGCGAACCAAAGCTGATCAAGACCCTACTCCACCTCCACGTGATGGTCCTGGAAAACAGGCTGCATCACTGCAGTCTGCTGAGAGAGTAGTAGGGATCGCATAGGGAAGGCAAACCCGGTCCCCAAAAAATACCGTGCTGGAAGTCGGATGTGTCGACCGAAAAGGTGCAGATATCACAAGCTCCGGCGTAAACAGACACAACGCAACCAACGTCCTTTTCAGGACGACGAGGAAGAGAAAATGAAGATATACAATCCTTTAAAAGACTTTTGTCAAATCTTGTTATTACTGCCTCTTGAATCCGTTCATGTTATTTCTTCTATTACTTCTAAAATACCCCAATGGTGTGAAATCCCCTCATATAAGTCCCCATTTCTCATCACTCTATGTGTTCTTTAGTTTCCTTCGTATGTTCTTCTAAAACATACAATGGCTGGTTTGTGTTCTCTTGCCACTTAAATTATGGTGTTTCCTTACATTTGTTTACAATGTTTGTTTGTTTTTTAAAATTAGAGTTTTATATTCTTCTTTGCCGTGTTTTTTTCTTTTGTCGATCAACTGTAAAATCGTATCAGTCACCTGTGTCTTTTTTCCATGTCCTCTGTTTTAACTTGTATGATTTCTTTTTCAGGTACTTGATTTCCTATACATTGCTCACACAACATTTCCAAAATATTAAATTGGCTAATGAAAACTTGCAAAAAAACACTTGTTTACATCAGCAGTTTTTACTTTTTTTTTTTTTCTTTCACAGACATGATGCGCTCCTGGTACTGAGGCTCACTTAGTATGTTGGGGTGAAAAACTGGCCAGTTCTTTGCTGGTATAGGTACTGCTTTAAACGTCTACCGCTTTCAATATTTCATAGTAAACTAATTTAGTGCTTTCCACCTGGGACGAAGACCCTATGATCGTAAATGCATGTGTAGTGTACCGTGTCATTTCAAGATTTATACTTTCGTAATGTATGTTCTTACACAAAATCGTTCAAGTTCGGTCTTTCTGATAAATCCTCTATGATTTTCGTGTCAGTCCCCCCCCCCCAGTTTAAGATTTTCTTGTTGTGGTGTCTTGTCCCCATGGTCCTCCCACATTGTGAACAAAGAAAAAAAAGGAAATGCTGTGCGGAGGGGATAGAAATTTTGCATAATAACTACCTATTTATGTTGAGCTTTGATTTTAATCAACCTAAAACACTTTCAAAATTAATGTGACAGGGGCTGGCTCGTGGGTTAAAGCGAACTTTTTGTCGAAGTGGCTACGTCGCATCCAAAGAACCCACGCACTAAGAAAATTTAATTCAGGATCGTTTGACCAGGGTTTGTAATTATTGGTTTGCTTACTACCTTTTCAGCAGCAGACTTAGTGATTATCAGGCAACATAAAGTGCTAATGTTGTAAGAAAATTTAATTCTAACCGACCACCCAAAACAGTGTTTACTGGACGTTATGTCCAAGCCAACTGCAGAATTTCAACTCTGGTTCGGCGCGACTTTGTTCTCTCTTGGCGTCTTGCGGATGGAAAAAATGACACCAAAGAATGTTAAAAGGCTAAGCCTTGGCGCGTTTCAATAAAATTCGGGCAGTTTTGTGTACCTCTTCGCGGATTGGCTGCGTTCAGTCAGCTGGCCTGGCTCGCTGTTCTATTGTTAGACGTCCTGACTAACGCTATAATGGCGCGGCCGTGGCGAAGAAAAAGAGAATGACGGAATGGCGCTGTCACATTTAAGATGAGCGAGCACTGGCCCTTTGCTCGTGAAGACGCAGCATTCACTCGCCGATTTGTGTGGCATTGATAGTAGTTGAGCACGGACCAAACTGTTGTTCATCATGGAATAAAAATTAGAACAGCTCTCATTTACTTGTACACTGGACGACAACTCCCCTTCATATTATGTCTACCAGATTTCTTTTCTTGAATGTGTTCTTTAGTTTCCTTCTACCTCTGTTACCCTGAGGATTCTCAGAACAAGGACTGTTTTGTAATGCTATCAACATGTGTACTTCATTGCATGTCCTTTCTATTCCCAGCGTCTTCTTCTCATCCTCTTGTTCCACTGCTGACATTTTTTTCTAGTTCTTGTCATCAGTTCCACATTAGTGCTTTGTCATTACGCACGTACAATTCTTCTGTTCTATGCAAAAAGCTCATTTAGGAAAGTGTTTTGTTTTTTTTTTTTTTTTTTTTTTTTTGGGTGTGAGGGTTGTTATTTTTTGCGGTTTCTCACATTGCCTGGCCAACGCAAATAGGAACTGACGACATTTGAATTGAAATTTCTAATTTTTGTGTGCGTTTTTGACTTGATTTTTATATTACATTTCCAAATACAATGAAAGCCCTTCTGCATATTCATTAAGTACCCTGCTATAACGAGCGTCCGATTGGGGCAGCAAGAGTGGTTAGAGCGCAAAGGTGCCGGGATCGAATCATGGTACCAACACGCCTGGAAGTCTACCCAGCTGTAAATGGCTACCTGACTCCACGCTTTGAGTTAGGGAAAAGGAGGTAAAAAATGGCAGGGAGGAAAGGAACGGGGGTCACCTGCCACCTCTCGATTTGCTGGAGTACCCGTATGGATGGAAGTCTCCTAACACTTCACTTCCTACGGTATTAACGGTGCTAATGAGACAGACCTTGAGGGACCTGTTTTACCTGCTGTAATTTAATCCAATTTAGTTTCTAAGGGGGTTATATTTTTGACTCGTGAAGATTCGAAACATAATGTTGTCTTTAAGGGTTTTTTGGAAGAGAGAGTTGTTGCCCCGACTGTTTTTTGACGTTGTTAGGATACTGTGTCTTAGAAACTGCACTGAACCAACCAAGTAGTATAGCAACATTTGTAGTGATTCCAACAATTGTTAAATATTGATATGCTTGACGGAGTGTAATGGTAAGATATAGCACCCACTCTGCCTTAAACTAAAACAAAATAGTTTAACGTAGACCTATGACAAGCGGATACTGCCGTAGGGGAGAAGAGACTTCACTGTAAGTATGTCTTAGCTTTATTGATATGAGTATTAACGGGTTATCCCTACCCTTTCTAAACTGATTTTGCTTCCCCTAACACAAGATCAGAGTGAGAGAATCAATTCACAACTGGGGATAGTCCGGTGCGTGGACGGTCCAACTTTTCGAACCCAGTAACTTTTTGCCGAAGATAAGCAAGCGCTCTGACCACTCTACAACTGGATGCTTAATCCTTAAAGAAAGGTTAGAGAAATAAAGCACTGACCTATAACAACCTGGGTTAAGAGATATCAGGACGATGACAAGGCAAGAAAATAAAATAACCAATAGAATTACCTATCAAGATGAGGCAGGGATAGTTAGGGAGGCTTGGTTAAAGGTCCTAGGGCTCTAAAAGGACTCGGAACCAACAGAGAAGAATTTATCAATATTAGCTACTCTTCTCTCGCTTACCCCCCACCCCTCTCAACAGTACGACCATCGCACAACTCACAACTTATTTGTTGTGTGATGTTTCTCCCCGGAAATCGTTTTTGTCCTTGCTGCTTTGATCAGGTTGTGTTGACATGTTACATATCTATGTTTGATGTTCTACAACCCGTGTTCTATCTACTTTTTCCGAAGTTACCCATTATTTATTTTTTTTCAGTTCGTATTTTTGACAGGGTGGGACAAATCGCTAAGGAAGCAACCGCATTCATCTGCAGCAGCAATTCTTTTTGATCTCCGTGGGAGGTCCGTTGTAAGATAAAATAGAAATTGTTAAAACATAAATTCATCAAAGTTTAAAACAGTTCTTACCCGCCAATGTCATGTCAACTTCATCTAGTTAATCCGTTTCCAAGTATAAAATGTTCGAGCACTGTTCAAGAATACTTATAAAAAGTATGTTACTCTAATCCATTTTCACTGAAATCAGCGTTAGGGCTTTCGCAAAAATGAGTTTTACTGATCAAATGGCCTTGTTTTAACGTCAGTTGCGCACACAATCAAATCTATTTCATCAATGTAATCTATTTCGTTCGATGCGCTCATTGTGTCAATCAATCAGTACATTTATAGCTCACCAAGGCGCATTAGTGCCTTCAACAAACCCATGCCAAGTCTTCATGCCACGTTTGCCATCAGGTAGAGTTTTTCTGTCTACGTCTTCATGCCACAGTGCCATCAGGTAGAGTTCTGTTCTAAGTCTTCATGCCACGTGCCATCAGGTGGAGTTCTGTCTAAGTCTTCATGCCACGTGCCATCAGGTAGAGTTCTGTCTAAGTCGTCATGCCACGTGCCATCAGGTAGGGACACTTCTGTCTAAGTCTTCATGCCACGTGCCCATCAGGTAGATTATGTCTAAGTCTTCATTCCACGTGCCATCAGGTAGAGTTCTGTCTAAGTCTTCATGCCACGTGCCATCAGGTAGAGTTCTGTCTAAGTCTTCGTCATCATTTTCACTTCTATCTCCAGCTCTCTTCTCCGCTCGTTTCTTTGTCTACCTGTGCCTCTCTTACCTTGGGGTTTCCAGAACACGGACTGCTTTGTAATGCTATCCCCAGGTTTCCTCAATGTGGGTGTCTCATATGCATCGCCACGACGTCTTCTTCTCATCTCTTGTTTGCAACAAGCGAGAGAGGAGGGCGGAATGTCAGACGGGCCTGGATGCTCCAATTCATATAACCGTTTGAAAATAAAGTTCGTTCATTCGTTCTACTAACACTTGTCTGGTTCTTGTCATCCGTTCCGTATTGGTGATCTTGTCATACCCATTTTTAAATCCTTTTAATCTAGGCAAGCACCCGTTTATGAAAAGTCTGAAGCTTTTTGGTTGTTGTTTTTGAGTTTCGTTTCCTCCATGTTTCAGAGCCATACAGAATGACTTGCTTGACATTAGAATTGAAGATTTTTTATTTAGTATTGGACTTGATTTCTCTTGACCTCCATATATTTCATAATACTCGTGTGTAAGAAGGTAAAGTTAAAAGATCCCGTTACACGCCCATTGAGGCATATTGGGAATATGGTGTTAGGCCCATATTTTCTTGACCATACATGGGGGTGAATGTGGGTGAGCATCACGCCGGCCCGCCTTAACCTTCCCTGAAGAGTAACTCTGATACCCAATTCATGAGGCTGAGTCGACTCCGGAGCCGTATACTGTCTAAAATATCCCACCTCAACTGGGGATCGAACCATGGACCAACCAGCTAGGAAGCCAGTGAACTAACCGCTGCGCTACCGCGGCTCCAAATGCTCTTGTGTATGTGTATGTGTGTGTGTATGTGTGTGCAATTTATTTATGTATTGGTCCTGAAAAGTTGCAAATGAATTCTTTTTATTTTTAGTATTATCACCTACTGTTTGTTTGTTTGTTTGTTTTCTATGTTGCTGCTGTAAAAACAAATTGCCACAGAAACCACTGCCGCAAGAGTATGTGAATTCTTGGTGCAATCTTCCTGCAAGGTGACTAGCTGCAATGTTGGCTATATGCTCCATATCAAGCGCAAAAGAAATGGATGATGATCAGCTTGGTGGGGCAAGAAAAACGGTAATACGTCTGTTGCTGTCGTTTTTGACGGTTTCATAAGACGTAAATCTATTTAATACTTTTTGATGATCTAAGTTAGAGAACTGTTTATGAACTCCCTGGGACAGGTTGATTTGGGGTTATCTTCCCTTTGTTTTATTCATTGTTGTTGACCTGTCTTAAGTCGGGGTTAGCTTTACGCCAACTAAGACTATTCGTCTAACTGTTATACAGAAGCCCAGTGAAGATATATTATTATTATGAAAACCGCATGTTGGCGGTATGTTTCGGCATGGATGATTATGCCTGCCTATGAAGAATACACAGTTGTTTACATTATTATAGAGGCCCGACATTACGGCCGATATCTTTGAGCAGAAGAAGATGTATTTGGCGTGTTATGCCAGATGAATTGCAGCATTATTATTATTTATGCAATTGAGAACTCGCCTTTTGGTACGGCGGAGTTGTTTAAAGTACCTGACGCGCTGAGTCAGTGGTACGTGAGCTGCAGTATGAACTATGTGTTAAAGGACAGACCGTTGTCGATAACGTCCTGATAGATGAGTGGTTCAAGCTTTATAATGCCAGATGTTTTGCCAGTCATTTCCAGTTTATATGATGTCCTTGATCCTTGTCCATTTGACTGTAACTGTTGATGTCACTGTGTCTCGTAAATAAATGGTTGAAAAGTTCCAGCAGTTGCAACAATTACTGACTACTGCATGTGAGTGAGTGGGTGCATTGTTTACCTGTCAAAGAGCCTAAACGCATTCGTGTTGTCTACACACCCACATCACTTATCAACCCACTCAAACTTCGAGTACTTCACATTAAAGAGATGTATGATGTTTGAATGTCAACATGACACCCTGTTAGCGCCTCAACGCCTGGTGAGCTAATCATGCACAACAACGCTGTTTGGCCCAGGTCGTACTGACTACGCACGCACAGAAAACTACAGTAACACCGTGCAGGAACATTGAGGTAGATCGTACAGCCTTCAACATTGTAGTGGCGCATCAACACATCCATACTATAACAGTACACAGTAAAGATATCGTTACATTCCTGGTGGTCATGAATAAGCACTGTTACAACGTCTTTCTGGGACATAAGACAAAGAAAATTGTGTACGTTACGACTATAAGGCCGCTGTCAGGTACAAACAAATACAAACAGTAATAAACGTCTTATTAGCTTTAATTATTGTCAAGTAAATTTTGATGTTCTTATTAGCTACAATCATTGTTGAGTAATTTTTGCTGTTCTTATTAGCTCAAATTTTTTATAGACAATTGTGTTCTTATTAGCAAAACAATAATAACAATTAGTATTGAGTCAATTTTATTGTAGAATGATACGATCAAAACACTTTATCTTCCAGTTTTATAGCATTCACCATTATTATTTACACATACTGTTCTTATGAGCTCCAAGTGTTGCCGTGTGGTTTTTGCTATTCTTTTAAGCTCCAGTTGTTGCCGAGTGGTTTTTGCTATTCTCAAAAGCTCCAATTGTTGCCGAGTGGTTTTGACATTTTTATAAGCTCCAGTTGTTGCCGAGTGGTTTTTGCTTTTTTTTATAAGCTCCAGTTGTTGCTGAGTGGTTTTTGCTATTTTTTTATGCTCCAATTGTTGGCGAGTGGTTTTTGCTATTCTTATAAGCTCCAATTGTTGCCGAGTGGTTTTTGCTATTTTTATAAGCTCCATTAACAGTTGAGTTATGTTTACTGTGATATCATTCTTGGAATGCTTGGCTAATCAAATATTTGTTGTTTTTTTTTAATTGTAGAAAAACCCATATAGGTAAATAGCAGGCACGCTCCAGACAACCCAGCTGTAAATGGGTACCTGACTCTTCTCTTTAGTTAGAGAAGACTGCGGCAGCAAGAAAGGGAACTGATGAACCCACCTCATAAAGCAGAACCTAGTAGGTGAAGTCTCTAACACTTCACTCCCATACGGCAGTATCTACTTTGAGACTACCATTTACCTAAAGAGAGAACGAAAGATAACACTAGAAACAATTACAGAAGTAATATGCTTACCGTGGAATAAAACCATGAACCATTTTTCCACAAGCCTATACGCAACTGTCGAAATACCTAGAATTTGTCACATAATTATTTTGAGTCGATCTCTGCTTCACTACGGCAGTAATCAGTTATATTTGTTGAACTAACTAATTACATGCTTTTAAATGGTTGACGCCTCTTTCTTTCTCTGCTATGTAGTAGCTATTTTGAATTTTCAAACATTCCTTCACTCCCTTCAGTAATAATTCGTCTTGTCTGTTTACCTGACCATCCCTGCTGAGAGAGTAGACAGGTTATGCACTATTGACCGACGGTCATGTTGGAAAATTTTGGGTGTGCCCGACATCAGGCTATGGAGTAGCACTAAAATCGCCCGGAGCATTTGCTTAATCGCTGATCAGGCTGGGTGCTTTCTTCGTCAAGACGGTACTACGCTGAAAGTTTGATAGCCACTACGGGGAGATAACTTATTTGTCAGCGCACAAGAATGACATAATCGTTTCCTGTACGACTTATTACGAACATATTTCTTGAGATAAAAGTAAGATGTTGTATTTATAAACATTGCAGAGAAGGTTATCGGATGTTTTATCCCAATATATGGGAGAGGTGACCTTTTGCATCACGCACAGAATTTCAGGCAGAAATAATTTTGAAATTGCCCCACAAAACACGCATGTTTGAAACGATTTGCGCTCTGCTTAGCATCGTAACAATCAAATGGGGGGAAGGGAAGACAGGCAATATAACCTGGCTTTTTTTCAAGTCTAGACACTGTGAAAATTCACTCGTGCCAAGAAGATCATCAGACTGCCAGAGTTAGAATCAGATTTCATATTTATCAGACCTGACTTTGTTGAACATCTTGAAGGACTTAAAGAGCCCAGGAAAACCATTTTACTAAGGAAAACCGGGATCTGAGGAAACTGAAAACACGGAGTCGTAGTGGGAATTCATTGTTAACATGACAACACCCCCAGAAACGTGTAAAAAGGCATTTCCTACTGCCTTAATTTTATTCCTCTGAGCAAACAGTTTGTGAGCCAAGATTGACGTAAGTTGTGCATTTTTAACATTCTATATTGTTCATTACTAACATGCGAACTAATAGGTACATATTGCAATGTGAATATTAATATGTGAAAAGTGCTAGTGGATGTCCAAGTGATTTGAGGCTGATAACCACAGCGTATAGAATGATGATTTCATGAACCACCTCTGCAAGGGCTGGTGACTACTTTATTGCTAGTTTTTTTAAAGAGAACTAAAAGCATAGGTAGTCCAAAGTTCCATAGGAAGCAGGGAGGGAAAGATGAAAGAAATGATGTACATTCTAATTATAATATTTACACTTTCAAACCAATGTAAATGTTCACGAAAACATATTCAATCTATATTGTGAAAAAATGATTCACCTAGTGTAGATGTAAATGTAAACATATTCTATCTGTACTATTAACCTTTTCATTTGAATGTAAAGTAAATATAAAGCTATTAAATTTAAATTTTAAGACAGTTTTCCCTCGAGGGATATTAAGCTTAATTCTCATCGAGGGTATAGTCTGAGGTAGATGGGATGGTGGAATAGGAAGATGGGGACACATAAGTATGTGTCGGGAAACTCAATACTCAGAAGGTATTCGTTTCTCTTCTTTTACCATACTAGTTTGGTGGTACCAGTTGAGGGTACTTAATCTCTGGAACAAAGTGAGGTAAAAGTGGACTGACGTCGAGCTAGACACCATCATAAGAGGGTCTTAGAAACGCAAGACCAGCTTTGCAGCTACACCCTGATCTTATTTGGAACGTACTGCGGCTTTAATTTTGACCAGAGACACGAAAACTTCGTGACCTATCTGCACAGAACCCAAAAACCCAGCGGTAGAAGAAACTACCAATTGCAGCTAAATCAAACCTAAAAGCTGCCAAATGACTTCTTATATAAAACACCCTACCATCACACGATGATGTGTAGTTTCTGTTAAAGATTATTCAATTTTTTTTAACTGTTCAAACTTAGTTGATTATTAAAATTGTTATTGCTAATATACACATTTACCGTCGGTTTAATCATTTTGAATGTATTGCATGTTTATCTCAGTCAATTTAATAAATACACTCTAAACAGAGCTATACCTGTATAATATGAAGTCCAATGAGTAAATCAGGGTGGGTACTTGAACGAGCTGAAATTAATAATTGCTTTAATTCTTCATAAAAGGGGGGATCAGATATAAGTTAACTATTGCCCTGCCCAATTGTTGGTACCTCAGCATTGTGAATTTGACCATCGTCATGACCAGTCTTTATGTGAAGGATTCTCACACTGGAATGTTGTGGCTGATGAGGCTTGCAGGAAGAAGGCATGCATTTGGAGAGCTTTGGCATGCTGCTGAATTGCAAGCTTGGCAAGTTCAGTGGAGTGGAATATGTCTGCTGCCCCAATCAAACTGAGACAAACTACCATCCTCCCCAGAATGATGACAAGCCTGATAGCTGGCAGAACAGCTCAGAAGAGGATGAAGACTACGATGAGGATAGTGAGGAAGAGGAGGAGACCAAAGGTGATAAAAACAGCAGTGAGGATGATGAAAACACTGTTGACCTGTATGAGGCTTACCTGCGCGGACAGGAGTTCTCACATAGGTACAGCAATGAGCACAAGAAGTTCCTAGCTGCCAAGGAGAGGATGAAGAAGAACCAGCAACATAAGGTTACAAAGCTTCTCCAAGAGTGGCAGGCAGCAAGGGACCATGTGAATGAAGTAAGGAAGACAGATCCCAAGACAGCTGATAATATGGCCAAGGAAATTACTGAGCGTTTCCAGAACCTGTATGCAGCCTACGAGAAAGAAGATGAAGCAGAGAAGGAGCAGCTCGTAGCCCTGCATCAACATCATGTCCAAGCAGCATTGAATGAGAAGAAGAGGGAGGCAATGGATAAATACATGAAAGCCCCGGAGAAGGGAGATGCTGTTAAGATCACAAAGTACCTGCGGGCTTATATCAAGTGTGGTAAAGTGGGATGTTATAAATATTTATAGGGGACTTAGTGTACTGACTGAGATCAGCTGTGAAGGTATCCGTATCTAATAGGTGTAGTGTTCTACAGATAACCTTACTTGCGGGGGGGGGGGGGGGGGGTGGGGGGGGGGGGGGGGGGGGGGGGGCGGGGGGGGGGGGGGGGGGGGGGGGGGGGCCCTAAAACCAACCACATTATAACTCAGTCAGAATTATTCTGGAATATTGTGATGACTACGTTAAAGGTCTAGGGTATGTATATGATGAAGTGTAAGTCACAACAACAACAGATAGATAAACAATTTAATTTATTCCACCACACTTGACAACACTGTGACACTCACACACATTTAACACTCTATAAGACTATCTTAAATGAGGCACTGGTAAAGTTTCCAATATAAATATGTATTAATTACTCTCACTAATATATGTGTCCTGATTCAAATACAAAGTGAACCAGGAATCACAATCAATTTTAATTAAGGGAGCCGCGCTAGCGTAGTGGTTACAACACCGCTCTGGCGACCGGGTGATACAGGATCAAACCCGGGCGACGGCATTTGAGGATTTTTCGTCGACCGGGATTTGGACTGGATTAACTCGAGACCTGGCGAGAACATTTGAAGGAGTGTCGTCGACCAGGTACTGGCGGCTCCTGAGCCGACCCAGCTGCAATGGGTACCTCCGAAATCGGCGAGTATTTGCCTGAATGGCGAGGGACACCTGTCTCTGTACAAGAAATAAAGGGATACTCACGTAAAATCAATGTCAGGTTAGAAATAATAATAACCTGAGATTTCGCCTCGAGAATTAGCGGGCGAACGAAAAAAAAAAAAAAAAAAAAAAAAAAATTTAATTACAATTTATATGTACAGAATTTATCAATATGAACCTTGTAATGACATATTTTATTAATATTATCCTATGTGTGTCAGTTGTGTAGTGGTAATATGAGGTAATACTGGTTTTGTTTTTTCAAGCTATGTTGTTATTTGTCATCATGACTTCAAGTGCTTGTTTATCTTGGAAATAATATGGGGAAAAGTTCACAGTTCCTATCAATTTAAACACTGTATTTTCCCTCTGTTTTATTATAAAGTCAGATTTTGAGTGGGGGCATAATGTTGAGCTCCTCTGGCCACAGACGCTTATCTTTCGTGATGGCTGCAGGAAGGGACTCCTCTGCTCGATAGCCTCCCTGTGTTCTGGAGACACCTCACTGGTCACTATCTGGACCCAGGAGTATGCTGTCAGCCTCTAGAGTCAGCAAAGCTCAGACCAGGTGCTGCTCAATAACTTTAGGACCACGGTCCCTGAAACAAGAAGGTTGTACCTCCTATTTCAGAACTAATTTATAATAAATTTCCAGACTGAACACAATACATAACAAACACTGAGTTCAGAGCGGTAGGCCAACTGCTATCTTCATCTGAACAATTTTCACCAGTATACTCCTCCCTAATGGTTACTACGCCTCTGCAATTCCAGCATTATTTTTTTCTAGTCGATAAGATAGGTGTCAGTGTACTGTTTGGCAATTCCATGTAGTTTTACTTTCCTCCGACACCTTCTGTTCAGGTTGGAGCACTATATAGGCTTTACCTCATGTTCGCTACTGAACCACACATATATACAGACATAAATTATCAATTTACATTCAATTTTCATTAAAAAGATATCAAATATTCAAGCTTACCACAATTCATGGAATAATACACAGTTACGTTGACTGGCAATGAATATAGCACAATTTCGATCTGCCGATGTCCCAGGCTTTTATTTAGAAAAATATGCACTGGCGCTCAACGCACTGGTTCTTTAGTCAGTTTATTTGAAAATTCGGTGCTGACCTGACGCCTCTGATTGACTATATTGGCGGGTCTAACCAATCGTGCCATGTTTACACAGCTTTTCAAAAAAAAAGTACCCTTACTCACGTTTCCCTAACAACAAAGAATCAATATTTATAGCCCGACTAATCGTGTTTAGCCTTACATTTACTTTCCGCCAATCAAATAGGAGGTAACATGTCAGCCTATTTCCTGTACAATGGTGGTGTGAAAATCTGCCACTGAGCGATTCTGATTTTGGTGTTGTCTGACATCCCTCATTATTTCTTTTGGCTATAATTTGTTAATTCCTAGACTATTTGCGTAACGTTCAACATATTCTTTGTCAGCAAGTCCTAAGGAACCCAAATATATAAATTTAATGGGGCTAAGGGGCTGCGTTCAAAATATGTATTTTCCAGGATAGTCGTGTAGTTTTTATTTTTATTTTTTATGTTTAGAACCGCCACCTGTCCTGCTGTACTGTCAGACTAATGTCAGGATTTTAGACATAAAACAGTAGAATGTCATGTTTCCTAATAAGCGTTTTGTAAGTTTTTTAAAACTAACTCTCGCATGGGTAGGGTTTTTTATCACTGTCGATTTGAAAAAAGCTAGTGCTTGTGGCCTTACACGCGTGTTAGGGGTGGCATTAATTGTGTATCGCGAGACTGTGGTAGTATTGCCTGCGTTCCGGCTTTCAGCCCCTCCCTTTCTTTCTATCCTTAGTCCATCTGTCTTTCGTTTATGGTAACTTAGTGTATAAAATGACATGAATGGAATATTAAATATAGGTCAGCTTGCGTATCTCAAGGTTTTTCTTAGAAAGGCAGTACACGTTTTATCGTAGAAAGCGGGTATTGAAGCAGTAGGCTTTTACTATCAACGTGGAACGTTATAATTTGCAAACGAATTAGAAAACAAGGGGGGTTTCGAGTACAGTCATTGTGACAGCACTGTTCTTTACCATTCTTCTTTCCTTTTATTGAAGTTATTTGTTAGGCTTTATATTTACTTTTTAATTTATATATGTGGATTAGAATTTCTCACGACAAATCCTCCCCACTTAAAACAGACGTTATATGTCAGTCTATAATTCTATATACACATAGAGAAATTTATTATTTTTCCTGGAGTTTAGGGTGATTCTCATCACACGGATGGCGGCTTAAAAAATCCGCTCCCAGATTTGTTTTTCCACTTATATACTCTATGCTAAACTCAAATGGCTGCATCAATAATGACCAACGGAGTAATCTAGAGTTCTCATGTCTAGCCTGTGCTAGAAACGACAAAGGTTTGTGATCCGTTTGCAACTTAAATGCCTTCCCATACAGATAAATATTGAATTTCTTTATCGCCCATATTACTGCAAGACATTCCTTTTCGCTAGTTGAGTAATTGGTTTCAGCTTTATTCAACTTTCTGCTAGCATATGCCACTGGGCTTAATTCCCCATCCAATGCATCTGATTTCTGTAGCAAAGTTGCACCTAACCCAATATTACTGGCATCTGTCCTTACAATGAATTCTTGACTTAAGTCAGGTAATTTCAAAATAGGTTTACTTGTGAGCTTTTCCTTCAATTCTTGGTAAGCCATTTCACATTGTGGTGTCCATGTAATTCGATCTGGATTTCCCTTACGTGTCAAATCAGTTAACGGTGCACATATGGAATTAAAGTTTTTGATATACTTTTGGTAGAAACCACATAATGAGACAAAGGATCTCACGTCTTTCTTGGTTTGTGGTCTCGGGGCTTTCTTTAGTTTCTCTAAATTCTTTGGTTCAGGGGTCATGTTTCCCTGATAAACTGTGTGTCCCAAGAATTCCAATTCTTTACATCCAACGCAACATTTGGTTGGTCGGGCTGTTAAATTCGCTTCCCTAAGTCGATTAAACAGCATGTTCAGAGAGTCAATGTGTTCCTCAAATGTTTCTGTTGCTATAAGGATATCATCCATGAAATTTGTGATACATGAATTATTCAGAGGGTCCAATAATTTTCTCATCATTCTAGAGAAGACACTAGGCGCATTCTTCAATCCAAATGGCAATCTATTAAACTCATAGTGTCCTTCTGAGGTACTAAAAGCTAGGTATGGTCTAACCTCAGGCTTTACTGGAATCTGATAGTATCCTTTACTCAGATCCACTTTTGAGAAATATTTAGCTTTATTTAGTCTGGCAAACAACTGATTTGTATCCGGCAATGGATCCACCTGTCCTTCTGTAATAGCATTCAGTCTCCTGTAATCTATACAGAGTCTATGTTCTCCAGAGGGCTTCCTTAGGAGTACAACACCGGAACTATACGAAGATTCACTGTGTGAAATAATTCCTTCCTTCAACAAATAGTCTATCTCTTCCTTCAAAGCTTTCTCCTTAGCAAAAGGAATCGAATAGGGTTTCATACAGACAGGTGTGGGGTCTATCAGTTTCATATCATATTCCAATAAGTTTGTATGCCCTGGTCGGTCTGTTAACACCTCTGCATGATTATCTAGAACCTGTTGCACTCTCTCTTTCTGAGTTTTCGTTAAATGTGTACTGATTTTCACCTGTGCCGCTGTCTCACAGGGGTGTAATGGATATTCAAATGATGAAAGTGGTTCCTTTTTCATCTCCATGGCAATGGACAAGGTCAACAAGTGTGTCTCTTCCTGATGTTCTCTTTCCAAATATTTCTTCAGGAGATTCACATGATAGATTTTTTCTTTCCCCTTCTTATCTATCTTATAATTCGTTCTAGACACCTTCTCTAGAACTGTATATGGACCTTGCATCCAATTTGTAACTTATTCTGGCTACCGGGTAGAAGAAGCAGTACCTTCTCTCCCACAGCCAAATCTCTGTCTTTAGCTTTCCTGTTAAAATAGGCAGCATGTTTCTTCCTGGCTTGTTTCAAATTTTCATTGGCAAGTTTCCAGCCAGTTTTTAAACGAGTGGTCAGCTCATTCACATATTGGTATGAGGATGTAATATTTTCCTCTGCCTTTTCGTCAGTCCACGTTCTTAACAGCGCTTCAAGTGGACCTTTTATTGGCCTTCCAAACAATAATGTTGCCGGGGCCATTCCGGTTGAACTATGGGGTACCTCCCGATAAGCAAAGAGGGCGGCGTGAAGGTACTGGTCCCACGTATCTGATTTTTCGTGTGCCAACTTTCTCAGGATTGACATCAACGTGCCATTAAATCTTTCCACTTGGCCGTTCCCTTGGGGGTGGTACACACTACAATGGAAGTGTTTGGCCTGGAAGATCCTGAAAACTTCTTCTGTTAGTTTCCCCTTGAACTGAGAGCCATTATCAGTCAAGATTTGATTGGGAAAGGCTAACCTTGTGAAAATTGTGAGCAATGCCTCTGCCACATGTTTAGAATCAATCGATGACAGGGCTACCGCCTCTCCCCACATAGAACAAGTGTCCACCAGAGTCAGAATGTAGCTGTTCCTTCTCTTGGTTCGGGTGAGAGGTCCCACAAGATCCACGGCAACTCTCTCAAAGGGTGTTCCCACTATGGGCATTTCCCCCAGAGTTGCTGGTGCAGTCCAATGTTTAGGTGCTACTCGTTGGCACTCTGGACAGGATTTTACATATCGTTTGATATCTTCAGTTATCCCTGGCCAGAAATAGTGACAAGCTATACGCTGTCCTGTTGCGCTGATCCCCATATGACCACTGAAGGGAATCGCATGCCCTAGTTCCAACACTTTAGTCCTATATGAAGTGGGAAGGACCAGCTGTCCGTGACCATTGGATTCAGATCCAGCCTTCCTATATATCAGCTTGTTCTTCATATAAAACTCTCCCTTGCCTGGAGGTGTATGGGTTTTGGGCAACTTCTTGAAACACGGCTTGAGTGTTTTGTCCTCAGCCTGTGCCTTCCTCATCTCATCTGGATGAGTATTTATTGGATTATCCACCTCCTTTTTAGACTGTGATCTGGTCTGCACTGTTGCCAATATCACAGGTCTCTTGGGATTCCCCAAGAAGACATATCTACACCCCAATATCAGAGGGTAGATTGGCTCATTTATTACTGCTGCTTTTATGATTCCTTCCACATATCGCGTTTTCACCTTTATCCGGGCGACGGGAAGTGTCATGGTAGCTACATCCTTGGTTGCAGTTTGAATCTCCACTGTTTCTGTGGTGTATTGATCGGCCTGCACCAGGTGAGAACTCACAACGGAATCGTAATCTAAACCGGTATCATATAAACACCTTATAGTGACACCATTACAGATGACATCTTCACACACTGGGGGATGGTATGGTTCCTGTAGTTCTGCAGGTTTGACCTTTTTTTCCTTTTTCCCAGATGTCATAGCAGCACAATGAGGAGGTTTCCTTCTACAATGGTCAGTGTCATGATTGTTCATCTTACAATTTTTACACCACCTTTTCCCTTGGTTGAAAGATTTTCTTTCATCATATTTCCTTTCATCGAATTGTGGGGTTTTATTTTTATTGTCATACCGTGGCCTATCAAACTGGTGCTTACCTTTGTTTTGATCTCTAGGATCAAATTTATTAAAGTTCTGTGGTGCCCTAAAATTTTCTACCTGTTTCTTTTTATTACCTGATACATCTGCCTGAGCCGCTTGATACCTTTCTGCAACATTTAGCAACTCACCCAGCCTCTCTGCACCTTGTTCCATGAGAAACTTTCTCAGGTCTGGAGCCATGGACTCTCTTAATTGTTCTATAAGGACCATTTCCTTAAGATCTTGGGTTTTCCCCAGAGAAGTCCATTTCTCCAAGTATGTCTCTAACCGTGCAGAGAACTGGTGATAGGTTTCACCTGACAGTAGTTTAGCATTCCTAAATTTTTTTCCTATAAAATTCTGCGTTCTTTTCATATCTTAACAAAAGAGCCTGCTTTAGCATGTCATAATTTTCCTGATCACCTCTGCTCATTTTGGCAAAAACTTCATAAGCTGCCCCACGAAGACCTTGAGATAACTTTAAGCTCCACCTTTCTCTCTCTAACCCATATGTGGTAGCTAATAGTTCATATCTATTTAGATAGCTCTCAATATCATCGTCTTTCTCAACAAAATGATCTAAATGAAAATTCATAGCTGAGGTTGAGGCTCCCTGGCTAGCAGTGGCATCAGAGGCAAAGGGACTGGCACCATTTTCAGGAGCATGGCCTTGAAACTCAAACTCCCTTAGTCGTAACTCATGTTCCCTTTGTAATCTCTTCTCCTCCTTTTCTGCTTCCCTCTCTGCAGTCAATCTTCTTTCCTCTCTTTCTGCAGCTAATTTCTTCTCTTCTCTTTCTGCAGCCTGTCTTCTTTCCTCGGCTTCCAATGCTTTAGCCTCTTTGTCAGCCTTAATCTGCAACCTCTTAGCCTCAGCCTCAATCTGCAACCTCTTAGCCTCAGCCTCAATCTGCAACCTCTTAATTTCTTTTTCAGCCTCTAACCTCTTATCTTCGGCCAACCTTTCAGATTCTAATTTTCTTTCGGCCTCTTTTTCTAATCTTCTTTCTTCCCGTTCAATATATTTGTCACATTCAGCAGTGACATAAGCAATCATAATTTGCCCGTCCATTCCTAACTCTTTCGCAGTCTGTACAGCAGCAGATCGAAATTTTGCCAAGTCGGCCATTGTCTAACATGCAGTTGTAAACAATTCAATCTTTCAATAATTATCTAAGGACACTACAGGCACTGAGAGCTCAACCTTATTTATTTCCACCCAAGGATACCTTTTAATTCTTATTATTCCCAATATCTATAACAGGAGAAAGTTCAATATCCCTGGAGCGAGACCCCAATATATGTGGTAAAGTGGGATGTTATAAATATTTATAGGGACTTAGTGTACTGACTGAGATCAGCTGTGAAGGTATCTGTATCTAATAGGTGTAGTGTTTTACAGATAACCTTACTTGCTACCACATTATAACTCAGTCAGAATTATTCTGGAATATTGTGATGACTACGTTAAATGTCTAGGGTATGTATATGATGAATTGTAAGTCACAACAACAACAGATAGATAAACAATTTAATTTATTCCACCACACTTGACAACACTGTGACACTCACACACATTTAACACTCTATAAGACTATCTTAAATGAGGCACTGGTAAATTTTCATATATAAATATGTATTAATTACTTTCACTAATATTTGTGTCCTGATTCAAATACAAAGTGAACCAGGAATCACAATCAATTTTAATTACAATTTATATGTACAGAATTTATCAATATGAACCTTGTAGTGACATATTTTATTAATATTATCCTATGTGTGTCAGTTGTGTAGTGGTAATATGAGGTAATACTGGTTTTGTTTTTTCAAGCTATGATGTTATTTGTCATCATGACTTCAAGTGTTTGTTTATCTTGGAAATAATATGGGGAAAAGTTCACAGTTCCTATCAATTTAAACACTGTATTTTCCCTCTGTTTTATTATAAAGTCAGATTTTGAGGGGGGGGGGGGGGGGATAATGTTGAGCTCCTCTGGCCACAGACGCTTATCTTTCGTGATGGCTGCAGGAAAGGACTCCTCTGCTCGATAGCCTCCCTGTGTTCTGGAGACACCTCACTGGTCACTATCTGGACCCAGGAGTATGCTGTCAGCCTCTAGAGTCAGCAAAGCTCAGACCAGGTGCTGCTCAATAACTTTAGGACCACGGTCCCTGAAACAAGAAGGTTGTACCTCCTATTTCAGAACTAATTTATAATAAATTTCCAGACTGAACACAATACATAACAAACACTGAGTTCAGAGCGGTAGGCCAACTGCTATCTTCATCTGGAACAATTTTCACCAGTATACTCCTCCCTAATGGTTACTACGCCTCTGCAATTCCAGCATTATTTCTTTCTAGTCGATAAGATAGGTGTCAGTGTACTGTTTGGCAATTCCATGTAGTTTTACTTTCCTCCGACACCTTCTGTTCAGGTTGGAGCACTATATAGGCTTTACCTCATGTTCGCTACTGAACCACACATATATACAGACATAAATTATCAATTTACATTCAATTTTCATTAAAAAGATATCAAATATTTCAAGCTTACCACAATTCATGGAATAATACACAGTTACGTTGACTGGCAATGAATATAGCACAATTTCGATCTGCCGATGTCCCAGGCTTTTATTTAGAAAAATATGCACTGGCGCTCAACGCACTGGTTCTTTAGTAAGTTTATTTGAAAATGTGGTGCTGACCTGACGCCTCTGATTGACTATATTGGCGGGTCTAACCAATCGTGCCATGTTTACACAGCTTTTCAAAAAAAAAAGTACCCTTACTCACGTTTCCCTAACAACAAAGAATCAATATTTATAGCCCGACTAATCGTGTTTAGCCTTACATTTACTTTCCGCCAATCAAATAGGAGGTAACATGTCAGCCTATTTCCCTGTACAATGGTGGTGTGAAAATCTGCCACTGAGCGATTCTGATTTTGGTGTTGTCTGACATCCCTCACTATTTCTTTTGGCTATAATTTGTTAATTCCTAGACTATTTGCGTAACGTTCAACATATTCTTTGTCAGCAAGTCCTAAGGAACCCAAATATATAAATTTAATGGGGCTAAGGGGCTGCGTTCAAAATATGTATTTTCCAGGATAGTCGTGTAGTTTTTATTTTATTTTTTATGTTTAGAACCGCCACCTGTCCTGCTGTACTGTCAGACTAATGTCAGGATTTTAGACATAAAACAGTAGAATGTCATGTTTCCTAATAAGCGTTTTGTAAGTTTTTAAAAACTAACTCTCGCATGGGTAGTGTTTTTTATCACTGTCGATTTGAAAAAAAGCTAGTGCTTGTGGCCTTACACGCGTGTTAGGGGTGGCATTAATTGTGTATCGCGAGACTGTGGTAGTATTGCCTGCGTTCCGGCTTTCAGCCCCTCCCTTTCTTTCTATCCTTAGTCCATCTGTCTTTCGTTTATGGTAACTTAGTGTATAAAATGACATGAATGGAATATTAAATATAGGTCAGCTTGCGTATCTCAAGGTTTTTCTTAGAAAGGCAGTACACGTTTTATCGTAGAAAGCGGGTATTGAAGCAGTAGGCTTTTACTATCAACGTGGAACGTTATAATTTGCAGACGAATTAGAAAACAAGGGGGGTTTCGAGTACAGTCATTGTGACAGCACTGTTCTTTACCATTCTTCTTTCCTTTTATTGAAGTTATTTGTTAGGCTTTATATTTACTTTTTAATTTATGTATGTGGATTAGAATTTCTCACGACATCAAGGCAGAAGAGAAAGATCGTATGCATACTGTCAACCGCTTTGAGCATATTAAATATTCAGCACCGAAAGAGGCTGTCCGGATCCACCCTTTCATTGTCAACCACTTGCGTCTCACAGAGCAGAGGATTGACCAGGCTATGGAAATGCTGACACGCTATCCTGAAATTGAGGTCATGGTCAGACCTGAAGTTGGGGATATCCTGAAGAGATTTGACTCCATTGCCAACAGCATCCGGGATGTTGTTCTGCCTGTGCCCAAAGTTGACCAGGAGGTGGACTCAACGAGCCAGGCCACAGACGGCAGTAAAACCAGTGGCAGCCAAAACACCAATCATGACATCAGCATAGATGACAGCAGCCATGAGTTGAACACCAACATCCATGAATCAGATGATGAGAATGATGATGAGGTTCATGAAAATGAGCATGATTATGAGAGGAAAAATAATTTTGTAGCCAACCGATTGCAAGACACACATCATGTACAACAGGGCTTTGCAGAGACGGCCGCTTCAAGCAGTCAGGTTGGAAGCACTATTGGTATTGCCCTGGGCAGCGTCAGCGTGTTTGTCATCAGAAATGCAGCATTGTTCTTGACTTGTGAAATAGCTTATGAAATCTCCCTTGAGATAGAAGCATCATTATCCTTCTATCTACAACTCTGCCAAGAGTAATCTTTTGCGAAGGTAGACACATTTGAAGACCCATATTAGATACTAGATATTAGTTTTGCCCACTGTTGGACCACTACTGCAAAGCAGGGGAGGCAATTCCGTGACAACGTTTATAAACTCAGTCACTGAAAAAACTAATACGTTATTTTTTTCGTAACACTGACACAAGCAAGCATTAATCATCAATTTTTCACAACGTCAAATCAAGTTCTGAAAATGCTATTTTCATCTTGTTTAAAAGAACCCCTATGAGTTTAAATCATTTCTTATTGGGTTTACTATTCTTATCAGTGTTAATCTTGTTGTTGATATTATCGGTTTTTCTTTTAGTAGTAATTATTTTATTGCTGTTGCTTTTCTCAGGAGGTGCACACATTTATCTTGCCGTTTCCATTTTTGTTGTTTGTTTTTAACCATTTTTCTCTTTATCCACTTATCCTAAACTCTCATTTCTGCTATCATATATGCAGTCTGAACTTGTTTCTTTATGCCACTAAACATTCCAGTGCCAAAAGTGCACATTTTCCTAGGGGGGGGGGGGGGGGTGGGGGGGGTGGGGGGGGGGGGGGGGGGGGGGGGGGTGAGTGACT